>CM043697.1:66065000-66665000 GCA_023935145.1 Bretschneidera sinensis
CTCATTAGGTTTACAAGTAATTTATTTTAACAAAAAACGGGGTCAGTTTTGGATTTTGAGTCGGGTTTCGAGTTCGAATTATCTTAAGTTTATGATAATTCAGGTTTGTGTCACTTCAAATTTAAATTACTTTGGGTTTGGATGACTTAAGATTTAAGTCGATTTGGATTTGAAATATATTATTTAAATATATTTTTGGTTTAAACCAGTCAGGTTGGATTTTTGGAACATGTTTTGTCATCTCTAAACGTCAAGTATGTCAAATGGCTCAATTTTGAATTGTCTCTTGCTCATCATTTGCTATCAGATGCTGCCACTTGATTGTGAGGAAGCATTGGTGTTACTTTAATGCAGTTCATGTTTTGATAAGTTGCAGTTCTTAAATATATGATAGTGCAATGGAACTGTATACCATTGTAGTCTCTAAAATTTGGTCTAGCATATATTCTTGATAAGCTGTAGACTTCTAATGCTTCGCTCGTGTCAGAGCTATGATAAGTTTCACGCATGCAACAGGTTACTTTATCCATGCTTGATTTTCTGTGTGTGCTATCAGACTCCAACATGAGGCTGAACTAAAACTACTAGAAAAAGAGGCTGCAAGGAGACTGGAGGAAGCAATTCGAAAAAATGTCGAGGAGAAGCTCTGACGAAGTTAAGTTAGGCATAGAGAGGCGAATAAAAGAAGGTCATGAAAAATTGTTTGCTGATGTTGCAGGACAGCTTGAAAAAGAAAAGGAAGCTGCTCTTACTGAGGCAAGACAGAAAGAAGTAAGCCCCATAAGCTGTAGCCACCAACTGACTTCTTGCTTCTTTTGAGGTGCTAGATAAAAACGAAGTGGTGTGTAGATAGGTCTTATTTGTTGCAAAGTTCTGGTAGAGAATTGTTTTCTACAACTATATGAAGAAGTCCATGTTTCTAACCGAAACCAAACAAAGCTTCTTTCCACCTACGTGGGGTCCGTATTTATAAAAATTATCATATTTTTTCTTTTGTTTTTCCTTTGTGTGTGTGTGTAGTTTTTTTTTTTTTTTTTTTTTTGTTGCATATTGAGATGTCCTTTTGCACTCTATTTCCGATATGGATTTGAAAAAGCCAAGAGTTTTTTGAAGTTTATAATATTTCTCGGGTAACCTTTTCTCTTGTTCTTTTCTGTTGTTTGATCATTGTGATCATTTTAATATGATCATGACGATACAGGAGCAAGCTCTAAGAGAGAGAGAAGAGCTGGATATAATGCTAGAAGAGAACAAAAGGAGGGTGGAAGAATCTCAAAGGAGAGAAGCTTTGGGGCTGCAGCGGAAAGAAGAGGAACAATACCGGGAATTGGAGCTTATTCAGAGGCAAAAAGAAGAGGCTGCACATAGAAAGAGGCTTGAAGAGGAAGAAGAACGTAAAAGCAGATGAATTTGTTGAATAAGAATAAATCTCGACCCAAGATGCCTTTTAGGATAGGTTTGCAATGATGATTAGTGCCTTCCTTTTGTTTAAAATGCAAGTAGGAAGTATTGACCTTGAAGAACAAGCTACCCTTCCAGGGCTGTGAGGTTCCATTGTGTTCTTTCTCATAATCTCAAGTTCCTCTTTTGCTGACGTAGGTTGATAAACAAAGATTTGGGATGTGCTATTCTGTTTCCTAATTTGAATGTCTCTTGTTATATAAGGGTGTATTTAGGATGTATTTATGAGAACAGTTTTATTTAACTAAAAACAATACATATATAGATACATATATATATATATATGTATTTTAAAAGAAACTTTCTTGAGATGGAAGGGAGTTTGGCAAGACCTCTACCGATTTATTAATATCCAAGAAAAATAATAAAAAAAACGGGGACGAAAGGGCCCCACTGTACAAACACAGAGAACCCTAAACCTTACTCTAAAGAAATTATAATTTCCTATAAGTTTTAAAGCCTAAGACATCATTATCTAAAGCCCTACTTGCAAGTATGACGTAAATCCTCTAGATCGAGACCAAAAAGTTTTGGAACCGCCTAGGGACGGGCCTAGTTTTGAGAAACTATCAGCTACACTATTCGCTTCCTTGTATACACGATGCAGATCCACACCAACTGACAAAAGAGACTGAATTTCTCGGACCAAATAGGTGATGTCCCAAGGACAATAACACTCCTTCCGGACCATCTCCACCAAAGCCTTAAGTCACACTCAACTTGTGAAAGAATCATGTTAAGTGTTTGGGCGAGCTTCAGGCCCTCTAACAACGCAAAGACTTTTGCCTTCATGTTCGTGCAATCCTCAAAAACAACTGAAAACGGAAGTACAAACGAGAGCCCAGCCTGAAAGACCCTGCCACCTACACAAAGCCTTTGACACTAACCCATCAGTGTTAAGCTTAATTAAATCTCCTTGCAACCTAGACCAACTAACCGCCCAAGGTAAAAAAAAAATTGATGCAAAATATGTTTAGTTGTTTTAAAAGGCAAGTTCTTTGAGAACCGTTTTAAAAGTAGGATTTCCGTTTAAGAATGTTAGCTTTCTTTTTGATTTGTGGTTGATGAGGATGTATCTTTTGATGTCCGTCTTAAGGTATCTTCACTCAAATGTTTGCCTTTGGGCCCTACATTTCTTAAACAATCTTCTTTTCGCAACGAGACCATCAAAATGTGAATTAGAAGGCAGCTCTATTACCTATGCAAACAAATAGAAATCTAGCACTTGTGTTGATGGGGAACCCACCAAAGTTGGAGACTTCATCATGAACCTATATTCTAGAAGAAAATATAATAAAAATAGTTCTAATCATATATGATCAATTGTTCTTTTTTCCAAATTTTGTTATTTGATTAGATCAGTTGTTCTTATCTTTTAGGTTTATTCTTTATCTTTATGTTAGGATTTTCTCTAGATGTAGAGATTCTCATTTGTTATTTGACAGATCATGAATGAAATTAGAATTAATATTATTTATCCTACTCTGTGATTGAGTGTTAAGATGTCCATGTGATTTGGATCAGTGTGTGCTTGAGTGTTCCTTTTGAATTCACAATTTGTTAGCTAATGCCCAGCAGCAAGTGGTATCAGAGCCTAAATTCGTTCACCTATGAGATTGAAAAAAAAACCAAACCTATAGCCTATAATAGCCTCACCTAATTTTATGTTGTCACGCCACCATCAATCGTCGTCCGCCACTGTCCGCCGCCAGCCTAAAAGCCCAGACTACCATCAAAAGGTGCAGAATTCTCGAGGAACCAAACCTCGAGAATACCTGCCTTGTTCGCCACTATTTTCGCCGCCAAACACTATCGCTCCAAGTTGTGACCTGCCTACCCCTTTTCGACTAATCCATTGCCTCTAGCCACCAACTTCCCTGGTTGACACCACCACCAGAACTAGCGCCCCGTTTCCATCACACCTCCAGCAGTTTGGACCCCTTTTGTCGCCAGATTTGCTGCCTAAACACCGTGTCGTTTGGTCTTCTTCGGCCTGAATCAACTCTTCCAGCCATCCCATGGGCCATCCATTAATGACATTTTCACCGGCGCACGTTTCCGACCACAGCCTCTCCCTTCCGGCTAAGATCTGACTAGCATTTGATCGGGTAAAATCCTAGCCAAAAATGTCAACCTAGTTTAGCTGCCTAGGAAAGACAAAACCGAGTTGAACTTCTTTGACCGAGCCGAGCCACTAACCAAGGCAAGTCGTCATCCGAACTGAGCCGTCATCTGAGCTAAGCCATCAACTAAACAATTAACCAAGCTACCTAGAGAAAAAAATAAAACAACTAAACAGAGGACACAATCAGAAGGATCTAGGAGCTCCACATCTGCTCAAAAGTGCTACAACTCAGGTCATGTTTTCGTATTTGAAACTAGTTAATATTTTAGTGTTTTGGCTTACTCAATTTACTAGATCCAAGTTAATTTTCCACCTTTATTTCTGTCCGTTATTAAGAAAAAAAAAAAAAAAAAACTAACCAAAATGACGAAAAAAAAACTACTTAGAAAAAAAGACAACCAAACCCAGAACCAATAAACCCAAAAACAACAAATATATATACATATTGCGCACCTTTTGTTTAGCATATCATTTAGATTAATCTCGAGACCTTACATGCACGAAAGCAGCTTGTTTATTTTTTCATTATTTAGAGCAATTTACGTATCCTTGTCTTCTTTATTCCATTTTTACTCACCTCTATAAACCATGAGCTCTAGAAAAGAACCCCATACCACTGCCCTTGTAGACATGCCAAACCTAGGTGGTAGAATCAATGAAATTAAGTGCCAAATGGGTCAACTCAACAGTAAAATCGACCACTAAAATGCTATGTTGGATAAGTTCCTAAGTTCCCCACAACTTCGAGATGGTTTAGGATTTCCTAGTCCATCTAATGGATCCCCAACCTTTATCGGGTTCGTTCAGGGTCATCTCTCGACCTAAAGACATAGTATTGGGCCCCACTGAGCAAGTCACACTAGTAAACCTACTATTATTTCACCTAAATGAGGAAATAAATGATACTATGATGCCACCTCTAGAGGATATCATTAGGGAAACCCAACAAACCCAATGGCCCCACAATAGGCAACATCCATTTGGTTAGGCTACAGCTAGAGTTAGGCACCAACCCTATGGTTACGAAAAACATAGAATTATGGATAGAACCGATAGACAACCCTACAGGTATGATGACTAACATGACATTACCAAAAAAGTCAAGGTTGAAGCCCCTACCTATGACAGTAGGTTGGATCCAAATGCCTTTACAGATTAGCTCAATAACTTATACGATTATTTTGAATAGTATTATATGTATGATGCTGATTGGGTTTACTTTGCCAAGATGAAGTTGATAGGTCCCGCTAGGTTGCTTTAGTAGAATGTTCAAACTCATCTTGAACTTGGGGTGAACCCCCGTTACCCAGTGGAGAGTTATGAAGTATAAATTATAGGAAAACTACCTTTCTACGTCATATAAGCATCAACTCATTAGTCAGATGTTGAGTCATACCCAATCCACTACTAGTGTAACAGATTATATGAGTTGGTTACGAGAATTTTTGCTCTAAACTGGTATTGAGGAGGATCAGTTGGTCATAGTCACCTAGTTTGTCTATGGCCTCCAATCTGATATCCGAAATGACGTTGAATTATTTTCCCTCACTTCTGTGGCCGATGCATATCAACGGGCTCTCGAATATGAGGTATATTTTAAAAATCCGTTTGTATGTCGTGCGACTTCTCAGGCCAGTCTATCTAGGTATTTCTCTTAATTTGCCTATACTTCTAGAGAGGGATCTGCCAAAAGTAAAGACCTTAGTTCTATCCCCACTCGTTCTAGCGGTTCTTTAAGTGAGTCTCATGTTACCAATCCTTCCTTCTAATGTCATCGTTGTTATAAGCACAGTTACATTGCCTCCCGTTGCCCTGAGCGTAACTTAGGCCTAGTCTTTACGACTCATGATCTTTTCGAGAATGAAACCATAGTGGTAGATCCCATAGATTATTCTGGAGATAAAGCAGACCTAGACAAGGATCTCATTGCACCTTACGTCAATGTGGTCCGCTGCATCTTATCCACGGTTGTGGATGGTGATGCATGGAAAAGAACTAGTATTTTCTACACAATTATTAAGTGTAATAGTCATTCTTCTAAACTAGTCATTGATGGTGGTAGTACTATGAATGTAGTCTCTAAATCTGCTATTTATTGTTTACAACTTAAGGTAGAACCACACTCACAACCCTTCAAGGTCACCTGGGTTGATAACACCACTTTACCTATTATTGAGAGGTGTCTTGTCCCCATACAATTCAGTCACTATCGAAAGAAACTCTATTGTGATCTACTACCCATAAATGTTTCCCATATCCTTTTAGGATGCCCCTGGCTATACGACCTCGATGTTACCAACCACAGTCCTGAGAAAACCTTTTTTAGTATAAAGGTAAGAAAATCCTTCTCACTCCGGCCAAATTTGTCCCTACTCTCACCAAACCACTCGAGTGAGACAATAGAGTCTACTTCGAGTCTCTTTCCCAGATTATTTCTGGCAAAAGCCTTCACCGCCTAGATCATAAAGCTTTTAAGAGGGATGAGGAAGAAAATAAATTTTGGTTAGCCGTCGTGGCTAGGGAGGTTCCCTGGGACCAAGCTGCGTCCAATAGTGACAAGTCACCTGAGGTAGAAAAACTCCTAGATGAATATTCCAATGACATCCCTAATGAGTTACCTAGTGACTTACCCACCTATGCGAGATATCCAACATGCCATTGACTTAGTTCCCGAATCTCAATTAACTAATCTTCCACATTATAGACTGAATCCTAAAGAGTGTGCTGTGTTGTCTAGACAAATGAAAGACTTGTTAGGAAAGGGGATGGTTTGACATAGCCTTAGTCCCTGCATTGTGCCCGCTCTTTTAACACCCAAGAAAGAAGGTTCCTGAAGAATGTGTGTAGATAGTAGAGCCATTAACAAGATTACTGTTAAGTACAAATATCCCATCCCTAGGTTAGAATACATGTTAGATATGTTAGCTGGTTCTAGTTGGTTTTCTAAGATTGAATTGCATAGTGGGTATCACCAGATCCGTATTAGACTCGGGAATGAGTGGAAAACCACTTTTAAAACCTAAGATGGGTTATTTGAATAGCTTGTTATGCCTTTTGGACTCTCCTATGCACCCATCACTTTCATGCAAGTTATGACTCAAGTATTACGTCCTTTCATAGGCAAGATCTTAGTGGTCTACTATGACGACATCCTAGTGTATGGTAAGTCTAGAGAAGAACATATGGATCATCTTTGTCAGGTTTTCACAACTCTTAAGGCAGCTAAGTTATATGCTAACCTCAAGAAGTGTACCTTCTTTCAACCCCAAGTACTCTTTCTCGGATTCATCATCTCTATGCACGGGATTGTAACCGACCCCAAAAAGGTTAGTCCTTAGAGAATGGCCTACTCCAACAACCATTTCTAAGGTTTGTAGCTTTCATGGCCTAGCCACTTTCTATAGGAAATTCATTCGAGGTTTAGCACCATTATCGTTCCCATCACATACATTTTGAAGAAATGAGAGTTTCATTGGACTCCCGCAACCAATAGGGCCATTGAGGAAATTAAACAAAAGATGACTGAAGCCCCTGTTTTGAGGCATCCTGACTTTAAGAAGGCATTTGAGGCTGCATGTGACGCTTTCGGAGTCGGAATTGTAGGAGTTTTGAGTCAAGAATATCACCCTATTGCCTTCTTTAGTGAAAAACTTAATGATGCTAAACAACGATATTCCACGTATGACAAAGTGTTCTATGTCATGGTTTAATCCCTCCACCATTGGAGGTATTGTTTCCTTAAGAGTTTGTTTTATACTTTGATCACATCACCTTAAGGCACCCAAGTTCACCAAAAAAAAAAAAAAAAAACAAACAAACAAACTAACTAAACCCTAGGCATATCGCATTGGTCAAATTTCTCAATAAGTACACTTTTGTTCTTAAGCATCACTCAAATGTTGAGAACAAGGTGGCTAATTCCCTTAGCCAAGTCGTTGGGGTTCTTCATGCGATACCAGCCCAGGTGGTTAGCTTCGATAGGCTGAAGGCAAATTATGCAACCTATCTTGATTTTGGGGTGATTTATGAGGAGGTTAGGAACAATAACAGGGCAGATTATATTGATTTTATCATACATAATGGTTACTTGTTTCGAGCTACCAGGTTATGCATTCTTCATACCTCTATTCAAGAATTTCTTGGTTGGGAGATACATGCAGGAGGATTGGCAGGTCACTTAGGTCGTGACAAAACTGTCACCCTCATGGAAGAAAAGTTTTATTGACCGTTGTTAAAAAGGAATGTTTCAAGGATCATGTCCCAATTTCGTACTTGCCAATTCGCCAAGGCTAAGAAACAAAACACAGGTCTCTATACCCCCTTTCATATCCCTCATACACTATGGAAAGACTTAAGTATGGATTTTGTACTTAGGTTACCTTAAACAACCCGTGGACACGACTCTATTTTTGTCATGGTAGATAGGTTCTCTAAGATGGCCCATTTTATTCCCTGTAATAAAACGTCGGACATTTTCCATATTAGTAAGTTGTTTCTTAGGGAGATAGTTAAATTGCGTGGTTTGCCTTCGTCTATTATGTCTGATAAAGATGTCAAATTTGTTAGTTATTTTTTGAAAACACTTTGGAAACTTTGTGGCACTTCATTGAAGTTTTCTGCTCACAAACAGATGGTCAAACTGACGTGGTTAATTGGAGTCTAGGTGACTTGCTTCGGTGCATTGTCAGAGAAAAATAGGGTACTTGGGATCCGATTTTACCTACGGTTGAGTTTGCCTATAACAATTTCGTAAACCGCTCTATTGGCAAAAGCCCTTTTAAAATTGTACATGGCTATTCACCCCTCAATCTGGTTCCCCTTCCCCCTGATGCCCTCATTTATGAACCTACTGAATCCTTTGCATAACACATCCATAATTTGCATTCTGAAAGTCAACGAAAAATTGCTCTATGTAATGTTGATTATAAACTTGCTATCGATGTGCATCGTAGGGCTAAAGATTTTAATGTAGGTGATTTATGGTTCATATTTGCCATGAACGCCTCCCTAAAAATTTGTCCAAATTCACAAACTTGGATCTAAGGCATATTTATTGGATTTTCCTAAACACTTTAATATTAGCTCTGTTTTCAATGTGGAAGATCTTACCCTTTATCATAACACCTTTGAGCCACATATGTTATCTTCTGGTCTTTCAAACAGGTTCCCAAGGTTCCCGTTTTTCCTTCCCAGCGTGAGGAGGTTGAGGTCATGCTCGATAATGAGTTTGTTGCTTCTTCTCGCGGAGGCTTTCGTCGCTTCCTTATTAAGTGGCTTACTCAGCCAGATTCAGATGCTTCTTGGATATTTGAGGAAGACTTTCGTGCTATAAATCCCACTTTCTTATAGTGGTACCCTCAGTCTGTCTCTCCAGAGTTGAGTTCTTTTCATGCGAGAGAGAATGATAGGGGACCCACCAGAGTTGGAGACTTCTTCAAGAACACATTCTAGAAGAAGATATAATAAAAAGATTTCTAATTAGATATGATCAGTTGTTCTTATTTCCCCATTGTTATCTAATTAGATCAGTTGTTCTTATCTTTTAGGTTTATTCTTTATCTTTATGTTAGGATTTCTCTATATAAAGGGGATTTTCATTTGTTATTTGACAGATTATGAATGAAATCAGACTTAATATTATTTATCATACTCTGTGATTGAGTGTTAAGGTGTCTATGAAATTTGAACTACTATTCCATGTGATTTGGATCAATGTGTGCTTGAGTGTTCTTTAAATTTACCATTTGTTAGCTACTATCCGACATCATGTGTATTGTGGTCATGACTAATTCCCTCCAACCTAAATTTTCCTTAACTTTTAAGAAAGGGATTATTTCTCTTCTTGATGAGCTCCTGTTTAAATATACTGGTAATTAGAAAATTTCATGTTCATTTGTAACTACGACTTAGATTTTTCTTTTTCTTTTCTGTTTAAAAAATCCATGACAGATCATCCACCTTCTACCTAGTTTTTGGTGGAAAGTGGATACAGAGGTGTCATTAGAATTGAAGACAATATCACTAATACTTTGTTCTCTTTTTTTAAGTGAAATGAAACTTGAAGAGAATAAATTAAGTACAACCAATAGTTCTTAAGAAGTAAAGTCCTCTACAATCCGCAAAGTAGTTACTATGCAAAAAAGAAGGCATTGAAGATAAAATTGGCAAAACATTTTCTTCCTTAAACCACCTCATTTGATAATTTGATCAGCACGAACATTCGCTGAGGGAAATCTAGGGTTTTGGCCTTGCCTTAAGCCTATAACATTATCTTTATTATTCTTTTTTTATAAGATTAATTAGTTAAATACACGTGCTAAGCACGACTTTGTTTGAAAAACATATGTTCAATTACTAGTTTGTATTAATATTTGAATACCGTATATAATACATGATATATAAATCTGAAGGTAAATGCTTATATTCATATATCTCATTTATAAGCTTGTTAAGGATATAGATGTCAAAATGAAAGATTAAAGTGCAAAACCAACAAAAAAACATTAAAAATTAACCAAAAATTCAAGTCAAATAAAAATAAGGTGCCGATTTTTCGACGACATATTTTATTTTTTAAAATATAAAAAGATTTACTTGCCCTTATTAATTTATTATTCTTAAAATACTCATTTGTATTGTCTTAGCTTATCTTCTTATGCAACAACAATCCATCTCTATTTTTCTTCCATCTTTCACAATGAAAACCAAATAGAAATTGTGTTGATGCCGAAAATCTGCCTCCTGAATCCCTGTGCACATATGAGACACGTAAACTAGAAAGTCCACTAGTGGTTATGCCCCGAGGGACTCTCCGATGATTAAGTTAGTATAGGGCTTAAGGAGATAAACTAGAGAATATTTTGTGTAAGTTATGAATGTATACCTTTAATGGTGAGAGTCCTATTATATAGTGTTTTGGAGTAGAATACAATTAAGAGAGTGATTTCAGTGTTATGATAAGAATAGTATTCCTCTTAAATAAGACTGGAGTTATCTGCAAGTTGGATTTAAATAGTAGTTTATCCATAAATTGGAGTATTATAGTAGTACTGGGACATTGACATGAGATTACCATAACACTTTTCAGTGTAAAATTACAGTAGTGCCCATTGTCAAGTGTGGAGATTTGATTGGTTAACTTGTCTAGATTGTAGAATTATTTTTTTCCCTTGAAGGTTGCCACGTGTCGTAAAATTATTGGAGAGGAAATTTTCTCCTACATCAGATGCCCCCCACTTCCTTAAGTGCATATATGCACTTGAGGAAGTAGGTCGTATGGAGTTTAATGTGTGACTCAGACCAGTTGAGTGTACTTTGGTACTATGGAAGTTTGAACCCATTTGCGTGGAGATAGAGACTTCGAGGAAACCTATGAGGCTGATAAACCCTCAGAATTTGGTGAATAAGTCTAAGGAGTTGTCGTTCAATCAAGACAACTTTGAGTTTTACGATTGAGTATGAGGAATTGACATTCAGTCACAACGACTCAAAGTTTAGCGATTGAGTCTGAGGAATTGACCTTTAGTCAAAACGACTCAGGGTTTTGCGATTGAGTCCGAGGAGTTGACATTTAGTCAAAATGACTTGGAGTTTAGTGATTGAGTCCAAAGAGTTGACGTTCAGTCAAAACGACTCGGAGTTTGGCGATTGAGTCCAGGAGTTAACATTCAGTCAAAACGGCTTGGAGATTGGCGATTGAGTTTGAGGAGTTGATTTTTAATCAAAATACCTCAGACTTTGGCGATTAAGTCTGAGAAGTAGACGTTCAATCAAAATGACTTGGAGTTTTATTGAGAAGTCTGAAGAGAAAGATATGGAGTCAATCTGCTCAGAATTTGATGGATAAGTTCGAGGAGAAAAACATGGAGTCTAACTACTCTGAGTTTGATGGAGAAGTCCGAGGAGAAAGATATGGAGTCAAACTGCTCGGAGTTCAATGAAAAAGTCCAAGGAGAAAGACATGGTGTCTAACTGCTCGGGGTTTGATGGAGAGGTCTGAGAAGAAAGACATGGAGTCTAATTGCTCGGAGTTTGATGGAGAAGTCTGAAGAGAAAGACATGGAGTCAAATTGCTCGAAGTTTAATGGAGAAGTCAGAGGATAAAGACATAGAGTCAAATTGCTCAGAATTTGATGGAGAAAGTAAACCGAGGTTAGAGTAGCTAGGGGCTACCTCTTCAAAGTTGACGGAGAAAATTATTTGAGGCCAAAGTATCTCGGGGCTACCTCCTTAGAGCTGATGGAGAAACAAAGCTGATGGAGAAATTAATTTGAAGTTGAAGTAGCTGAGAGCTACCTCCTCAGAGTTGATGGAGAAAATGATCTTAAGGCGAATGACCGTGGTCGAAATAGCTTGGATCTACCTTGTTAGAGCTGATAGAAAAACTAGGCTAAGGGTGAAGTAGCTCGGGGCTAGCTCCTTATAGCAAATAGAGAAACTAAGTTGAAGGTGAAGTAACTCAAGGCTATCTCCTCAGAGCTGACGGAGAAACTGAGCTGAGGGCGAAGTAGCTTGGGGCTACCTCCTCAAAGATGATGGAGAAACAAAGCTGGGGGTGAAGTAGCTTAGGGCTACCTCCCCGGAGCTGATGAAGAAATTGAGCTGGAGGTGAAGTGGATTGGGACTACCTCCTCAAAGTTGATGGATAAATTGATTTAGAGGCAAAGTAACTATGGGCTACTTCCTCATAGCTGATGGAGAAACGAAGCTTGTGGAGAGAGGAAGCTATTGGGGAAACAAAGTTGGTGGAGAAAAAAAGCTGGTGGAGAAACCGAGTTGGATAAATTGAGGTGTTCTAGTGTTTTGGAATTTGTATCTTGTCTTGTTAAGTGCTTCTGTTTGTTTGAGTTTGGGGCGTGTTTGAGGCCTTTGATGAAGAAATAATTGTATTTTCTTTGATCATTTGGAAGAAACTTGCCCGAGAAAGTCGAATTTCAAAATTCGAAGGCTGATTCTAGAAATAAGAGGCTGAAAAACCTTAGGAATTGGTTTGTATAAGTCTGAAACCAAGCTTGAGTTTGCTGAACCGACTGGATGGTCAAAGTGGTGAACTGGTTAGTCTAACCTTGTTGAACTAGCTGGTTTAAGTCAACTGACATGGCAATGATGTGGCGCATAGGTGGCACCTAAGTGGCGATGATGTGGTGCCCATGTGGTGCCAAGTGGCGATGATGTGGTGCTTTGGTGCTGATGATACATTGATTAAGCATTTATTTGGCGTTAACGAACCGCTGAAAAAATGACACATGGCGTCATTAATTTTGGGATAAGTTGAAGCTCTGTATGTGTAATTTGGAGAAAGACATGGTGATGGCAGATATTGAAGGGATGAGGGATAATCTGAATATGTAATAAAAATTGGACATATGACAGAGGTCTTGATAAGTAACAATCTCATCATGTACTGGTAATTTGACATGTGGCAAAAAGCAATTTCCTTCATAGTGCTGTTTCATATTGTTAGAATCTTTGACCAAGTAAAATCAATTACTTGTCTCTTTTCAACTATGATTGGGCACCACATGATACCCACAATACCCTAATGGTCAAGTCCTTAGTGGCCCAAGTGTTCTGACACCATTTAATCAACGCCCATTTGATCTTAGAGAGTCCACTGGCTGTGAAACTTTTCCAATGTGCTTCGAGGAGAATTACGAGATTCATTATGAGACGATTTTGACTTTTGATGGTCGGATCTTTGTAAATCGATGGTCAAAGTTATATTTTTAGACAAAGATCCGAGGTGGCTCGGGACGATTTTTCGAATCTGACCATCATAGAATTTTGAATACATGTAGATCAGAGTTCAACGAATCTGGTTATGTGACCTGATCTGGATTTTTATGGTCTAATTTTGATAGATTGGATGGTTAAAATTTATTTTTCGGTGAAGATCTGGGGTGTCTTGGGATGGCTTTCAAGTTTCGATCGTCGTAAAATTTTTCACACTTGTAGATTAGAGTCCAACAAAACTAGTTGTCTAACTTGATTTGAACTTTGATGGTCAGATTTTGATATATCATATGGTCAAAATTGTGTTTCCCTAGCAAACCTTAACGATTTCGATGGTGGACTTTTCGACATTTGATCGCCCTAAAATTTTGAAGGGATGTAAATCTAAGGACGAATAATCTATTTCTATGTGCTGATTTGATTTTTTATGGTCGGATTTTGGCAACAAAATTTTGGTTTTTCGATAAACTTTAACAGCTCCGATCAAGGACTTTCTAACATCTGATCGTCATGAAACTTTTGCAGACGTGTAGATCTGAAGCTGGAGAATCTATTTCTATATGCTGAAGTGAATTTTAATGGTCTGATTTTGAAAGATCTGACGATCAAAATTTCATTTTTCAGCGATATTTCGGTGGTGCACGAGGACTTTTATTAGATCTGATGAGACTTTTAGAGCAGGGCATCGGTGGCTCTATTAACGACCTCTTTAGAAAATAAAATTTTTGTCGTTTCCCACGAATGAGGCCATCTGTTGATACTAAAAATCTACCTCCTGGATCCCTGTACAACGAGAGACATGTAAACTAGAAAAGACCCACGAGGGTTGTGCCCTGAGGGACTCTCTGATACCTAAGTTAGTATAGGGTTTAAGGAGATAAACTGAAGAATATTTAGTGTAAGTTGTGAATGTATACCTTTGATAGTGAGAGTCCCCTTATATAGTGTTTTGGAGTAGAATCCAATTAAGAGAGTGATTTTAATATTATAATAGGAATAACGTTCCTCTTAGATAAAATTTGAGTTATCCATAGGTTGGATGTGAATAGCAGTTTATTCATAAATTGAAGTGTTGTAGTAGTACTGGGACATTGGCGTGAGATTACCATAACACCTTTTAATGTAAAATTACTGTAGTGCCCCTTGCCAAATGTGGAGATTTGATTGGTTGGCCTGTCTAGATTATGGAATTACTTTTTTGCTCTTGAAGGTTGCCACATGTCGTAATATTATTGGAGAACAAATTTTCCCCTACATCAAATATTTTTTGAAATAAATTTGTTTCATAGGAGATTCTCATTTCAATTCAAAACCCGAATTTTTACATTTGAGTTATCTGGTTTTGTCAAGCAACGACGTTGAACCACCAAACCATCGTTGCACGACTGGGTGTCTCCTCTACGGCTAGCCAGAGCCCAAGCACTACTGGACCTTTCATAGCCTGTAAACCACCATTCTTTATCAGTTCCATCCAACACAAGTTTTCAGAAGCCCCAAACCAGGGTCGATATTGATTATCCAATGAAGACATTGCTCTTTGTTTTGGTAATTTCCTGATAAATAAAACTTTTAATCCTTAATTTATGGTTTTTTTTTTTTTTTTTGCAAAAGATCTTAATTTATTGTTTGTTATCGTTTATTAGAGCCTCTGCTAGTATCATCACCAACTGGCAAGTTCCAATAAGATTCTGGTACAGTTTCCCCTAATGGTTCTAAATTTTGCTTTCGATACATTTTTTTTTTATATTAAGGGAATTAAATATTTTGTGGATCAAGCAGTGATTGACGACATTTTTTATATTAAGGGAAACGATAGTTGACATTTTGTGGCCCTTGAAAACGTGCGGCGGTAGTGTAATGGGTTGACGTAGTTGCTTGGCAAAACCAAATTACTAAAAGACGAAAATTTGGGCTTTGAATTGGAATTAAAATCTCCTACGAAAAATTTTTATTTCAAAAACTATTTGTATTTGGTTTTCACGATGAAAGATGGAAGAGAAATAGAGATGGATTGTTGTTGCAAAAGAAGATAAGCCACGACATGATAAATGGGTATTTTAGGAATAACAAATTAAGAAGGGCAAATATGTCTTTTGACATTAGGGGAATAAAATATACCATGGATACAAACATTTTTACTGTGGAAAAAAAGACATCCTAAAAATAAGAAACAAATGATAAAATATCAAATGATGTTAATTATAATGAAACTTGAACCTTAGCGAACTCAATAGGCTCCGCTGGAAGGTAGAACAATATGTTTGAACGAGAGAGAGAGAAATCGCAGAAAGACTCTAATTATATATATACACACACACAAATTGGCTAGAATTAATAAAAATTGAATTAAAAGCTACTCCATCAATTGTTGCTGATTTAGTAGGCTTATGTATGGATCCCTCATTCTTTGGGGTTCTGGTTCTCTCAATTTTGTGAGGAGACATTATACTCAAGTTAACCTCATTTTAAATCTTTAATTGTTTTTGGATGGATAAGATTTTGCCACCAAATAAAAATAATGCCATATCATCTTTTAAGAATCTAATAAAATGTATTATTGACATGATATTATTTTTATTTAGTGAAATAATCTTGTCCATCCAAAAAAATTTGAAGGGTTAAGATGAGCTTAACTTGATTCTAAAGTTCCCCCTCCAAATTGAGAGAACCGAAATCCCACTCTTTGGTAGTCATGTTGATATAGATTTAGCATAAGTAAAAGCACAAGTGCACACTGATGATATAGAAGTGAGAAAACTAGTGCACATTGATGGGGTCAGCACTGATGAAACAGAAAAAGCAACCAGGGATGGAGGTGTAAGCCCTACCAGTAGTTCAAGTTGTGACTCTATCCTATTACCTAAGCTAAAGAGGAGTGCATGGATTAAGGCACTTAAAACTTAAGCCTAGGAGGAGTAGTTACAGTTGTTACCATTATGTAATTTTTTTGTTAGGGGTTGTAACTAATTGTTCAATATAAACAATATATAAAGGCTTGTAAGCTGAGATTGTAAGAAATCTGGAATTAGATTTCTCTAAGGTATTTTTTTGAAATGATCCAAGAGCCATCCTCTTACTCGAAAAGAGGCATTTCCTTCTTAAATCTAATACTTCCATTTGTTTTCTTTTTTTTCTTTTTCCTACAAATTTGTCCCTCTTTTTCTTGTGACACTACTATTCATTCTTTCTTTTCTCAAGCCTTCACCTAACACACGCCTCTTTGATGGTGGTGGTCCTCTTAGCCTAAAACCTAACCTCTTTACCTCCTAGAACACGCATGTCCCCTAGTTATGTCCAGGGTTGCTGCGCACGCTATTTTAGAAGCCTAGCCTCGCATATCCCCTAGTTCTATCGAGGGTCGCTGCGCACACTATTGTAGAAGCCTAGCCGCAAACTGATAAGTGCTTAAATATTCATATTTAGGCCCCTTAATTTACATTTGTTAAGTTCCTAGCTGTGTTATTTCATGCTATTTTATTTCTTTTCTGTGTTTTCCTAGGATATTGAAGAAAATGGCTCATTATCTGGATTGGAAAACAACACTTGTAGATGCATAGTGCGATCGAGCACAGAGGTGTGCGATCGAGCACAATAGCGTTCAAGCACCCAGGCGAAGGATCGAGCACACCAGCACTCGTGTGCAGAAAAAGAAGGCTCGAGCGCACCAGTATGTGATCAAGCACACGTGTGCAATAAAACGGCAAAACCTATTTTGAAAAGTTTTTGGAGGGCTTTGTTTTACAAGTTAGGGTTTCCAAATCTCCCAAAACCTTATAAATAGGCCTGTAAACACAGAAATCGGATCTTCTTTTAGTTTGAGCTTTTGGAGAAGAGATTTGGAGAGGAGAATTAACGACTCTTCTAGCCAGTATTTTTTGGGTTTCTTCTTTCCTTTATTTTATTTATGAAGATATTTAACATCTACTACTGAAAGGGTAGAGGATGATCCTATGGAGGCAGAGGACCCTGCAGCTAGCCAGTCTTAGGAGGAGGACCATGCTAACATGGGACCTACAGAGTATCAGCACATCCTTGAGGAGATGTCCTCCTTCCGGTATGAGATAGCTGATATTCGTCGAGAGGATCGGGAGGCTTTGTGCCTAGTTCATCATCTCATAGATGGGTTGGAGGCACGCTTTATGAGGCAGAAAGCGATGCTCCAAGCCATTCTAGATCGACTACCTCCCACCCCTAGTGCCTCATCTTCCACACCACCTGGAGACCATCAGTGAAAGTGGTGCACTGCCTAGCTGGAGACGTAAAACTTAGTACTCATGGGAGGCACCCCACATCATATCCTTTTGTTTTTATTATGTTTCACATTTCTTTTTGGTATTTATTTTTATGTTCACCTTTTGTTTTTCTCATAACTGTTTAATTTTAGTATTTTTTGTTTTCCAGTATTACTTGTGTTTTTCTTTTTCAGGGACAATATGTGTGCATCAGCTCAAGTTTTGGGGTGTGCTACGAGTCATGCTAGCCAGCTAGTTCTCCAACTCCCAAGTCAGATCTTTCCATGTTATTCACACATTATGGACAATGTGTAAATTAAGTTTGGGGGTATAGGAGACACATTCACACACACTCTGTCCCAATTTATTATTATTATTATTATTAAAAAGATAAATGCATGTTCATGTTATTTCAAATTTTTCGTTAATCTAAACAAATATTGTGATACGATTTCATTAGTGAGCTTAAAATTCTGAACACATGATCCGAAAATAGAGTTTTAAAATTTAATTACTCATTTTAGGCATTTAAGAACTCACAAGTTGGATCTAATCTGACACGAGCACATTAGCACATAATTGTGTGAGGTATGACATGTGATTTTAATATGTATGTTTCCATGGTTGAACTGTAACCGGATGACTTGTTAGATGAACACTTTGGCATAGAAAAGTATAAAAAAAATTTATTGCACAAAAAAAAATGCTCATAATAATCATTAAATAAACTTTCTGCTGAGTAACTGGACCTCTTGCCTCAGTAAGCAGTGAGTGTTCACATCAAAAGGTGAGAATTTTGCTCATAATGATCATTAAATAAACTTTTCACTAAGTAACTGGACCTCTTGCCTCAGTAAACAGTGAGTGTTCATGTCAAAATGTGGGAATTTTGCTGGGTAGCATTAAGACCAGTTTAGTTTCGTAGCCTTTTTGACTCGAGTTAGTAAGTCCTTAGGGGTGTCTTTACACCTAATACCCTAAAACCATTTGGTTTGGGAGTCATTGACTAAACACTTGCTACATGGGTCAATTAGAAAGCTTAAGGGAACTAAATATGACAAAAAACACATAATAAAAGAAAAAATGAAATAAAACTATGCCATTATTGTTCATTCTGATAGGAAATTTGGTGAATCTTGAGACATGGAAACACTACACATTAAAATTATTTGGAAGCTTCATTTTTTATGTGTTAGTTCACCTTACACTGACTCGGACTTGTGATGCCTTAGCCAGCTTCGTGTAAGTAATTATATTTTAAAACTCCTAATTATTGCGAAGATAGTTTTGTATTTTAAGCTTTCTCATAAATAGATATCATGGTTTTGTGTGTGACCTAAATTTTTGGATACCATGAATGATGGATTTATCTTTGTTATTGTTTTTCAGTTAGTTTTTTGTTTCGTATTGCTAAGGGACTAGCAATATGTAAGTTTGGGGGTGTGATAAGTGCTTAAATATTCATATTTAAGTCCCTTAATTTACATTTGTTAAGTTTCTAGTTGTGTTATTTCATGCAAATTACGCCCAAAGTATAACGCGGTAGTTGTAGCAAAGCTTTGGGGTGTCGATTCCATAGGGAGACAAACAATCTACAAGAGAAAGTGCAAACCTTAAAATGAACGATAAAAGTTAAACGAGAGAATTTGAGTTTTGATATTGAAATAATGTGAAGTAGTGTAAATATAATGGATAAATAACAAGTGTCCGGGAATCCTCCCTAGGTTCATTGCCTTATTCCAATCTCGATTAAATTATTTTTATCTCGATTACTAGTTTCACATCCCAAACAAGCAATCGGCAAATATTCAATCAAAGCATATGAAAACCCTAATGTAATTGCTATGAAATACTTTTTACTTTCAATTCAAGCACACATTACCTATCTTATAGATTATCAAGAAACGACAATATATCTCAATGACAATATTGCAGCAATGGACAAATCTATAAAATAAATCTACCGAACTCAATCACACCTCAGCAAATACACATAAGAAGAGCATGACTAGACTTATATAGAGGAGAAAGATGCACTCACTGGATTAAGGGAAAATATTCTAATTAAATTAAAGAGTAACTCATAACAATGTTTTGACAATAAAACCAAATTACAACTGAATCAATAATGGAAAATAAGAACGACTACACCTAGGGATTCATCCCTTCGCCTTGCTTGGAGATTAATTGACCATGGGGGAGAATGTGGCAGCCTTCATGATGTTTTCCCCGGCCTCCGGCCTCTAATCCTCCTTGTCTTCTTAAACTCTAAGTGATCTATTTATAATACAAAAGGTCCAAGGGTGTTTTAGGGTTTAAACAATTATTAAAGTCTTAATTAGTTCATAACTCAGATAAGGGAATCGTGTGCGTGCCGCGGCTCTCACTTGTGTGCGTCGCGGCCCTACCTGATCCTTGGTTGGGTGTGCCTCTGGGCGTTGTGGCTCTGGCTGGTCTAGGCCACAGCTTTGCCTGGTGCTTCCTCTGGGCGCCGCGACTCTCTCTTCTGGGCGCCTAGGCGCACACTGAAGGTGGAGTCTGGAGCTTCTGGGTGCCTAGGCGCACACTGAAGGCTTCCTTGCCTATAAACCCTTCATCTTGTCCTTTCGAAAGTACTCCTTCACTCTGATATACGTGGAATCTTAGAGCTTTAAGAAATGATAGCTTTTCCATCTCTTTTAAACTCAAAGTACCTGAAAATGCACCAAAATATACCAATGATCCAAGAATATCACTTTAGAGTTATTAAGGTATAAAAGTGCAATTAAAACCTAGATCAACCCTAAAATGCTAACAATTAAGTACTGTTAAGATGCATTTTATAACTCTCATCACAACCCCCAACTAGCTTATTGCTAGTCCCTAGCAATTCAAGCGAAAACAAGAGATGAATTCTACGGTAGGAATCAAAACAAAGTAAAGCGATGTTAGTGTTAAATTAGGAGCAATTCACTTTTGGTCTCAGAAATCGCACATAGTACATAGCACATAAAATCATTAAATATCACCCAAGTCCAAAAGTAATCCAAACATCAATCTTAAAATTTTCATCGACTCTTAACATCCATCTTACCACAATCCATTAATCCGAACACCCGGATGATTTTATGCATAATATTCATGAATACAAGTCTTGGCCTCTAAAAACATAATAAATTGCGTGACATCAATCACAAATCAAGCTCCATAGGCTTATTTTTCAAATCACTTTCCACTATTGTAGAAAAATCACACTACATTGGATCAATAGGTCTTTAATAAGCTTGTAACGTTAGGCTAAGGTAAAGGTTAAGGAAGAACGGGAAAGATTCAAAAAGTAGAAGAACTTAATCTCTTAGTTTTAAACACAACCACTTTTAAGCATTGGATAACCTTACTTCAACATCCAACTCTTTCAACCAATTTTGTTTTATAAGAGCATATCTCTCGATAAGTCACCACTTTTCTTTTCTTTTCTTCTTTCTTTGCCATACTTCACTTCTATTTTTCTTCTCTTTTTTTTATTTTATTTTCTTTTCTATTTTGGCATAAGACCATTCACCTTCTTTTTCATTCTTTTCTTTTCCACAACCCCCAACTTATCTCCTTTAATGTACTTGGGTTATGGTGGTAATATTTTTTCGTATTTCCATCCCTACTCCTCTTAAGTGTTTCTCAAAAAATGTGTATAACTAAGTTTTTTTAAAAGAAGGGTAAGGATAAAATATTTGTAGGCTCATAAAGGTAAGTAAATAGGTTATCGAAATAAACAAGGATCAAATTCTTTTCCAAGAAAAAGGCTCAAATAGGTGAGTAGCGATAAATATAGCAATGGTAAGTTTGAAAGGCTCAAACGGTTAAAAAATAGCCTATATCATATCCTAAGTAATGTGCATTCTAGGAATTCGCCTCAAGTGATTATCAAATAAGTTCTAGAGCTTGTCAAGACCGTAAAAATATTCACAAACAATCACATATAAAACTTCTCTAGATGTTTTTAGACTAATCATGCAATCTTACCGCAAACTGGAGTCTCAAACCAAATGAAGATTGAAACTTAAATTATCCTCAAACCAAAGCAAGATTTAATTTCTTCTAAATACTATATGCTATTTCAATTAGGCTCATATCATTGACATGTGAATTAATTCTACGGCTTAACACAAAGCATGCTAAAAACAAACGAAAAGGGAAAATGACACCAAGCAGTTCAATGAAAGGAAGAAATACGTTTCGTCCACCCCCAACTTAAAAATTGCATTAACCTCAATGTAAAAAGAAAGAGTAAAAGAAACTCCCTTTGTAACCAAAAGTGTACAGAAGCTGAAAATCGTGCTCCACCATTTGAACTACTTTGTATATTTGTCCCTGAAAAATAAATACGAAGTTAATACTTGGAAACAACAAAATAATAATAATAAACAAGAAAAAGAAATATGAAAACAATAAAAGGATATGTTGTGGGGTGCCTCCCACGAGCACTAAGTTTTACGTCTTCAGCTAGACACTCTTATTCCCTCCTAGACAAACGTGAGTTGAATACACCAGCAACTGTTTCACTGTCAAATTTGGTACTTGTATGCTTTGAAGAGGCCCCAAGGATGTTATCGGTAACATTTGTAGATTCTGGCTCAATATATGCTTTTGGGAAACCATAGGTGTGGATTAACTCCAATGGATTAAGGTGATGGACCTTTTCCATGAGTGAGTCAATCATGTAGGCTTGGTGGCTCTCATCCACATCCTCTGATTTGTTCGTTGTTGGGATGTGTAATGACTTAACACTTTGTGTCATAATGGCATTCACTTCTTTCAAATTTTTTTGCGCCATGTGTTGTCCATGGTGTGTGGACTGAGCTTGCGAGGGGAACTTACCTTGCTTATTCACACTCAAGGAGCTCATCAATTTAGACATTTGGCTCTTTAAATCCTTATGTTCTTCAACAACCTGCGTAATCAAATATTCAATTCTTTCATTAGTCTTACCCTGTGCCTCAATAAAAGCATGAAAAGTTTCTTCTAAAGGACTCCTAGAGGGTGCAGGTGCATAATATGGTGCATGATATGATCTAGGGGGTTGTGTAGGCCGCTGGTTTTCAGATTTTCAGCTAAGATTGGGGTGATTCCGCCACTCCGGATTATAGGTATTAGAGAAAGGTGAAAAGGGCTTCTTGTACATACCTAAGGCATTACATTGTTCCTCATACACCCCTCTCATCTCCGCAAATGTGGGACATTCTTAGGCGATATGATCTACCCTGCCACACACAAAACATGGTTCAAAAGACCTTGCATGATTAGCTACGTGTGTTGGCTGTAAGCTCTTAGCCTTTAACACATCTAATTCCCTAGTTAGCATCTCGACCTTAGCTTTTAGGTTGTCCTCTTCCCTAAGATGGTAAATTCCACCACTATTTTGGTTTTCTACAGGTTGTGACCTGTTTATACTTTCCGTAGCACTAGGTCTAGTCCAAATGTGAGCTTTTTCAGCAAGCTCATTTAGGTATTCTATGGCCTCATCAGGATCTTTTTGTAAAAATTCACCATTACACATCATCTCTACAAATTGGCGCTCTCTATATGTAAGTCCCTCATAAAAATAGCTCACTAAGCGCCAATTCTCATACCCATGGTGAGGGCACATACTCAACAACTCCTTAAATCTCTCCCAAGACTGATACAAAGTCTCACTGTCCTTTTGTGCAAAGGTGGAGATTTACCTTTTCAAAGCATTGGTCTTATGTTGGGGAAAGTATTTATTAAAGAAGACTCGAGTCATCTCAGTCCACGACCCAATAGATCATGGTCTCAGTGAGTATAGCCAACTCTTAGCTCTATCCTTCAAAGCGAAAAGAAAGAACTTAAGTCTCACAATGTCAACAGTTGCATCTTGACTATGAAAAGTTGCAACTACTTCCTCAAATTCCCTAATGTGCACATATAGGTTTTCATTTTCCAAGCCATGAAACATAGGGAGTAACTGTATCGTCCCTGTTTTAAAATCTTGATGGCGAGTATTGGCTGGAAACATGATGCATGATGGTGTGGCTCTCCGTGTAGGGTGGAGGTAATCTTGAGGGGTCCTAGGGGGTTGATCTTCGTGTTCACTCATCTTTTCGGGACTAGATGGTTTATCAAACAAAGAATTTAAGAAAGAATTTAATTTTGACTCTGACACAGGCCTACAAGCAAATCTATCCAAAATGTTTCTATGTCTGTGCATGCAAGAAAAAATATTGAAAAAAAATACTATAAAAAGAAAGAAGAAAAAAATAATGCAGCAAGCTAAAAGAAGGAACGAAGTTACCGCCTTTACAGTTTCTGAAAAGAAAAACTATCTACAATTCTTCTACTGTCATGCCTCAAAGTTGACAATCTTCCTTGAGTTAAGCGCGTCTCCCCGGCAATGGCACCAAAATTTGATTACGCCCAAAGTATAACACGGTAGTTGTAGCACAGCTTTGGGGTGTCGATTCCATAGGGAGACAAGCGATCTATAAGAGAAAGAGCAAACCTTAAAACGAACGATAAAAGTTAAGTGAGAGAATTTGAGTTTGATATTGAAGTAATGTGAAGTAGTGTAAATATAATGGATAAATAACAAGGGTTCGGAAATCCTCCCTAGGTTTGTTGCCTTATCCCTATCTCGATTCAATTGTTTTTATCTCGATTACTAGTTTCACATCCCAAACAAGCAATTGGCAAATATTCAATCAAAGTATATGAAAACCCTAATGTAATTGCTATGAAATACTCTTTACTTTCGATTCAAGCACATATGACCTGTCTTATAGATTATCAAGAAACGATAATATATCTCAATGACAATATTGCAGTAATGGAAAAATCTATAAAATAAATCTACCGAACTCAATCACACCTCAACAAATACACAGAAGAAGAACATGACTAGACTTATATGGAGGAGAAAGATGCAATCACCGGATTAAGGGAAAATCTTCTAATTAAATTAAAGAGTAATTCATAACAATGTTTTGATAATAAAACCAAACTACAACTGAATCAATTATGGAAAATAAGAATGACTGCACCTAGAGATTCATCCCTTCGCCTTGCTTAGAGATTAGTTGACCATGGGGGAGAATGTGGCAGCTTTCATGATGTTTTCCCCGACCTTCATCCTCTAATCCTCCTTGTCTTCTCAAACCCTAAGTGATCTATTTATAATACAAAAGGTTTAAGGGTGTTTTAGAGTTTAAACAATCATTAAAGTCCTAATTAGGTCAGAACTCGGAGAAGGGAATCGTGTGCACGCTGCGGCTCTCACTTATGTGCGTCGCACCCTGCCTGATCCTTGGTTGGGTGTGCCTCTGGGTGCTGCGGCCCTAGCTGGTCTAGGCCGCGGCTCTACCTGGTGTTGCTCTAGGCTCCGTGGCTCTCTCTTCTGGGCGCCTAGGCGCACACTGAAGGTGGAGTCTGGAGCTTCTGGGCGCCTAGGCGCACACTGAAGGCTTCCTTGCCCATAAACCCTTCATCTTGTCCTTTCGGAAGCACTCATTCACTCCGATACGCATGGAATCTTTGAGCTTTAAGCAATGATAGCTTTTCCATCTCTTTTAAACTCAAAGTACCTGAAAATGCACCGAAATAGATCAATGATCCAAGAATATCACTTTAGAGTTATTAAGGTGTAAAAGTGCAATTAAAACCTAGATCAACCCTAAAATACTAACAATTAAGTACTGTTAAGATGCATTTTATGACTCTCATCACATTCTATTTTATTTTTTTCTATGTTTTCCTAGGATATTGAAGAAAATAGGTCATTATCTGGATTGGAAAACAACACTTGAAGAACTGACAGATGCATAGTGCGATCGAGCACAGAGGTGTGTGATCGAGTGCAACATTGTTCAAGCGCCCAGGCCAAGGATCGAGTGCACCAGCACTCATGCGCACAAGAAGAAGGCTCGAGCGCAACCAAAATGTGATCAAGCGAACACGTGCAGTAAAACGGTAGAACCTATTTTGGAAAGTTTTTGGAGGGTTTTGTTTTATGAGTTAGGGTTTCTAGATGTCCCAAAACCTTATAAATAGGCCTATAAACATAGAAACCGGATCTTCTTTTAGTTTGAGCTTTTGGAGAAAAGATTTGGAGAGGAGAATTGACAACTCTTCTAGCCAGTATTTTTCGGGTTTCTTTTTTCCTTTATTTTATTTATGAAGATGTTTAACATCAGAACCATGTGTAACTAACTTACTAGTAGGGCTCAATTGAAGCCCTAATTATGTTTTTCCATATATGAATATTGTTGCATTTACGATAGCTGTGTTATGATTCTTAACTTGATTAATGTTTGTTTTATTGAATTCCTCATATATGTTTGCCTGATCAACATATGCATGTGGTACGGATTAGTTAGTTAGATCAATTTTGATGATCGAGTCCTGGATCTAACAATAGTAACAAAAGAAATCCATGTCGGATTCTTGGGTTAATCAACATGGGAAACCGGGAGTATGTAACATGCCCTAGGTCTTGTGTGTTTGTCGATTTTCACAGATAATATGCTCTCTTAAGGAACAACTTAGCATACACCATACTAAATCCCTTAAGAAAGAAAATAATTAGAGTATACACCATGCCTAACTCGTTGCTTAGGAAAATCAATAGCTTAAGGAGTATACACCTTGCCCTTAGGTTGACAACAGTAGGTATTCATAATATGACTAAAACATTGGCACATTGTTTTATTGGGAAAATATGATTAGTGGTGGATAACAAAGCCCTATGTTTTTATCATTATCAATTCAAACTCAATACTTATTTCTATCATTTTATATTACGAATTTAATTTGAAATCAAACTTTACCAATCCCTGTGGAGATGATCTCGCATTTTGCACACTATACTACTAAGTTGACCTTGTATATTTGCAAGTAAAACTGTTCAATTATTTGTTTATTAATTTAGGTAGATTTTTGCACGACACAAACATGTTCAGGTCTTAAATATCCAACTGCAAACACCTTCATCCTAAACCCTTGCTGCAACCATCCCTGTAGTAAAAACCTAGTCCGCATCTCAGACTCGGTCTTTGGTCATTGTGTACATGCCATAACCGTACTCTATTGTTGTTATGGTTGCTACGCACGACTCTCAGCCTCAAGGGGGGACTCGCTCCTATGTGCTAGCCATTTCTTCTATCTCTCATCCTCCAAAACTAATTCTTGCACCGCCCAGCAAGACATCAATCCCTCCTCAAGCTTATTTTTTCCAATGGTTTCATATGCTAATGTCCTATAAGGGGTCTCGAACCCTACTCCTACTAGAAAGATGATTGAAGTTTGATGAGGAACCTAGATTCCTTGTCTCTCCCATGGAATTTTCAAAGGTTGCTTCATCCTTTTCAACCACAATCATACTCAAGTTTTACTCGAGGATGCTCGCGATGAATCAGATCAAGTGGCACATCACAGCTTGGCATTTACATCATGACCTAGTAGTTAGTATTCTTGATCAACATCATGTGATGGTACACCTCGCCACCCATGATGATATAGTTGCTACATGGTCACATAGGAATCATCAAATTAATAATTCCCTATATTGTATGTTTAAGTGGATTCCGGAGTTCAACCCGAAAGTAGAATCTACTCATGTTGCAGTGTGGATTTAGTTGCCGGGACTTTCTCTCCTATGTTTCCATGAGTCCTTCCTAAAATGGATCGCCAACACCTTTGGGTGATTTCTAAAGGTGGATGACAAAACTTTTTCATTGGAAAGACCAAGTTGTGTTATGTTTAGAATTTGATCTTACCCAATCAAAACATGATCATGTTTGAATTAGAACTAGTAAAGAGGAAGGGTTTTAGATTAAAAAAATGGATATGAAGGTAATCTTTCGTTTTGCACTCATTATTGTATGCAAGGACATAGTAGAGAGGTGTATCACCGTCTTACGAGTGATGCTCTTTCTAAAGCAAACAATAAAGTTCAAACAATGCAATAATATGTTCAATCTATCTCTAATCTCAAGCCAAAAACCAAATCAAAGAATTTCATAGAGCTTGTAATAAAGCGAAGTAAGTTCTTGACTTTGTTGAAAAGGCTCTTATGGAGAAGGACAAGTTTATTGCCCCAAACCCTTCAAGCTCAGAAGGGGTGATTATCATGGAACCTAGAAAGGATTCGGCCTTTCATAAAAAGGATGACAGGGCTATTATTGCGGAAGGAAAACAAGTTGCTGCTGACATTTCAACTTTGGAATCTGATTCAGACGTGACTCCTGTGAAGTTTGGCCATGTAACTCCCCTTAAAAGCTTTCATTGTGATGATTGCCATATGCACTCGAATGTAAATTTTTTTAAAATGTAAATATGAAAGTGCTTTAAATCCAACAGTCTATATTAGTTTTCTTAAAGGCCCCTCCCCGACAAATGTTGCGTTGGACAGTTGATACTAATCTAATGGTTAGGCTTAAGGATTTTTCTTAAAACGTGGCTAAGCTTATGAAGAAAAAAAGAATTCTAAATAAAAAGATTGTTAAAATCAAGAAGAAAATAGTGACTCGTTCGAAGGCAAAGACTCTTCCAAGTTCCCCACCTACATATGATTAATGATTAGTACACTTTTATGGACTATTAAAGGGGTCGAGAGCCCTGATAAAATTGGTCTGCTTCGCAGACTGATTCACACGAATAAAACAGTCATGTTAATAATTACAAAGCCTAAACATTCCAAGGACCATATTTATCAGTTCGCTAAAAGGCTCAAGTTTCCTAATTTATGTCATGGAAATCTGATTAATATGCATAGTTGGTTGTTATGGAATGACGAAATTATTGTAGAGGTTATGTAGGTAATTAATTAGTATATTTTACTTAAGATCCAATTTATGTAAGATTTGACTCTTTGTTATGAATCGTTGATTTATACCAAATGTATGAAGTAAGAGAGGAGGGAGTTGTGGACTTCCTTAAGTTAATTTGGCTCTTTTATTAATGATTTTTGATTTGTGGGGGTGACTTCAATTTTGTGACATTTCTATTTGAGAAGTGTGGCATCTCTCCAATTAATGTGCACACAATTGATTAGTTCACGGACTCTATTGACAGTACTGGTTTGCTTGATCTGGGTTATGAAGGAAATATTTGTACTTGGTCGAATAACCACCATGATGCCTCCTGGTGTTGGTGTCGGATTGACAGAGTTTGATTAATATTATTTTCTTTCTGCCTTTCCTCTAGTAAGAGTCATCCATCAAGCAAGATTATATTCAGATCATTCCCCATTAGTTTTTTTAGCTAGCAATTTTGTGATTCATCTTAAGCCATTTCAGTTTTTTAAAGCATGGTGTGAGCATGATAATTTTAAGCCTTTTATTAAGAATTTTTGGGGGATGGTTTTCCATGGTCCTCTTATGGCTATCCTACATCAAAAGTTGAAAAATGTCCACAAGCAGCTTAGAGGGTGGAACTAGTCGATTTTTGGCAATGTCACAAGTCAAATTATGCAACATAAGATGAAATTATTAGGGCTGAATGTAGTCTTCAACATTCTATTTCCATTGAAACTGTGTCTGCTCTACGCGAAGCTAAGTAGAAATTGGACAACTTGTTAAGAAGGGATTAGTTTATGGCAAGGGACAAATCTCGAGTTAAATGACTTCATGAAAGTGACCGCAATACCAGGTTCTTTCATACGGCCATCAAAGAGAAGTTTGTGCATTCAAAATTTAAATTGAAGCTGCATGATGGAACTTGGGTTATGAATGATATTTTCTTGGGTAGGGCAGCTTGCTCATACTTTGCAGAGTTATTTACAGCTTTCAATCCACAGGCTTCTTCTATTGATCTTCTATAGTGTGTGCTGACACTAATCACAGATGTCCAAAATCAATCTCATGTGAAATTCCTGTGATCCATGAGGTGTAGTGTGGATGGTTTTACTGGTCATTTTTTCGAAAATGCTAGGATATTATCAAAACAGATGTGCTGGTTACAATCTAGGACTTCTTTAAAGGAGGTCATCTTCCAAAATTGTTTACTTCAAAGCATTTGATTCTTTTTCCTATGGTTGAGAACCCTGAGGCTTTTACAGATTTGTGTCCCATCAGCCTTTGTACTTTCATGTATAATATAATTCCACGGATCTTGACGAATAGACTAGCTCCCCTACTACCTAGACTAATTTCAGCAAAACAATCGGGTTTTGTTATTGTTTTGCTGCTAGTACGAGTATCCTTGAAAATATAGCATTGACACATGATTTAATCCAAGACATTGACAAAAATATTATGGGATCGATTGTTATCTTAAAAATTTATATGTCTAAGGTGTATGATCGAATGGAATGGGGTTTCTTGATTTGAACTTTTCGAAAGTTTGGTTTTGCAAAAACTATGAGATTTGATCCACAGATGTCTCTGCAATGTCTTGTATTCAGTCACGTTACATGGAAAACAACATGATTTCTTTCACTCGACGAGGAGATTGTGTCAAGGTGGCTCACTTTCACCTCTTTTATTTATATTGGCTAAAGATGTTTTCTCTGGAAATCTTAATCCTTGGATAGATCAAGGGTGCATAGAAAGATATTGCAAGCTTCAGGGACTCCTATCTCTTGTATGCAGATGACATTCCTAAATGGTAAAAAAAAAAAATTGTGGAAGCTTGCACTAATTTATTAAAGTTGTCAGAGGAAGCCTCGAGGCAAAATGTTCATTCGTTACGAGTAAAAAAAATGGAGTAGAGTAAGATTTGCTTTGATGAAGAGGTGGACATCCTTTTCTCAGTGTTACATACCTATTCAGTATCTTAGTGTCTTGTTATTCATGGGTAGAGGTGTAGGGAGATATTTAATTTACTTGGAAGAAAAAATAAGAAAGAAGTTAAAGAACTGGAAAGTAAAATTACTATCTGCATGTGGGAAACTTACACTTTATCAAGAATGTGCTGAGCTCCATCCCAATGCATACACTTATGGTGTTCCCTGTTCTTAAAGGCTTGCTTTAGAATATCGAAAAGAAGTTTGCGGGTTTTTATTGGAATAATAGTTCTCAAAGCCAACATCATTGGATATCTTAGGAGTATTTATGTAGACATCCAATTTTATTTCAAAATTTTAAACGGGTTTCGTGTGAGTTTTTATGACAAATCTTTGCAAACCATTTTTTTTTTTCAATTCGTTAATCCACCTTGAACTTAAGTCACTTAGGCTCTAGTTGATTCTATTAATTTCAAGACCAAAGTCTTCAATTAAATTTTGATCTAATCCGAAACCTACTAAAGACTATTGATTTTCACTAAGCCCAAACACTTTTGGCCAAAATTATATCCCCAAGAAGACTTCTAATTTTTGTACGTGAATTTTCAATTTCACCTTCCACTTGACACTTTTTAATTATTTCATTTTTTCAAGACAATCTCTATCTCTTTGTGCACCAAAAATAATTTCCTTCTTTCCCATTCATTGGTTGACCATTTTGAAGAAGAAAAAAAAGGATGTTTTCCTCTCTTCTGCCTTGTTAATTTCCCCTTGTTTTTCCTTTTAGTTTTCACACGTTTTCATGCACCAAAGTCACATATTGCACTTAATAATCTGCACTTCTTCTCCCCTTTTGTGACTAGCCATGTGAACGGAGGAAGAAAAAATATTCTTCTTTTCTTTTTGCCTTGTCACTTGCACATTTCCCCTTTTGGTTTCCACTCTTTCCTATGTATCAGTCACTTTTTTAACACAAAAAACAGCACTTTTCCCTCCTATTGTGACCGACCATTAGTAAAAAAAATGAGGAAGTTTTCTTCATCTTTCTTCCCTTGTTCTTTACACATTTCCTCTTTTAGTCTCCACCATTTCCTATGTGCCAAACCCACCTTTTACCACTTCAAAAACAACCTTTTTTCTCCCTTTATGGCCGGCCATGTGAGGAAGAATTTCTTCCCCTTTTCATTTTATTTCAAGACCTCACTTGTCCATCTCAAAGTTGTTTTATATCTCTTGCATGTGACCACCAAAAGAGAAAGTATTCTTCCTCTTTTTTTGCCTCGTCAAAACCCCCATAACATTTTAAGCTTCCACTTTTCCACCTCAAAACTTGCTCTACTGAAATAGGAAAATCTTCCTCTTCATTTTAGCCTTGTTAAACAAACTCCACCATATCAAGCTTTCACCTCAAAAATGACATTCCCTTCCCCCCCGCTCCCCCCCCCCCCCCCCCCTCCCAATGGCTGACCATCTAGAGAGAGAAGCCTCTTTTTTTTTTTGTTCATTTTTAGCTTAACTTTTTAAGCCTTCACCTTTTTACCTCCACACAAAAAGGAAAGTCTTCCTCTTCCTTTTGTGCTTTGTTTTTCCCACCTTTCCATTTCTATATTTCATTTTGTCAAGCCTGAAAAATCCCTATGGCCGACCAAAAAGAGAGGCCTTTGTCCCTCCTTTTGTGCTTTGTTAAACCCAATTTCCTTTCCTAGCTTTCACTTTGTCAAACCTCAAAAGTTGCATTTTTTTTTCCCATGATCACCCATCAAAGGAGGAAGTCTTCCTCCTCCTTTCTTGCTTTGTTTACCATCCACACCACTTCTATCTTTCACTTTTTCAACCTCAAAAACTTGCAGCTATCTCTTCTCTCTCCTAAGTGACTAGCCTCACCTTGTTCTCCCATTTATGTTTGTTGTTTTTGTTATTCACTTAAGCTCTCATCCTCCAACTAAAAATACCCTTTTCCATTTCAACACAAGGGATAACAAGAAGAAGAGAGACTTTGTGAGGAAAATTTCACAGGAAAAGAGAGGAGAAACAATACAACACAAAAGTAAACTTTATGAGAAAAAGCATAGAAGTATAAAAGAAACTTTTTTCTATCTAGTTCCTTTACAATCTTAGTATTTACATTTTTCTCACTAGATGTATGTTATTCTTTTCTTAACTTGTGAACAGTTTTTAAAATGCAATATTAAACCTATGTTAGTTTTAGCGTTCCTTTTCTTAGATTAGTTTCCTTAAGTTGTTCATTTGATGCTTCCAAAGTAAGATGCTCTATTTTAAGTTGTTTTTAAAGTCTTCTAAGATTATATAAATTTGGACCCTTTTTGGTCTCCGAAGAATTTGGATCCCCTTTGACCCATTAAGAGTATTACATATTTGCATGTTACTAGTTATCTTGAATCTTCTCTTTAATCACATGTTAGTTTAAATTAGACTAGTTTAACCTATCTAGTTTAAAGTAGCTTAATTTTTATCCATTTAGTTTAATCTCTACGTTTAATTCAACTAGTTAAAATTAGCTTAGTCCATTTCCTTAGCTTTGATCCATGCCTTACAAGTATATTTGATCATTTCCTTGTTTAAACATTTCCTTCAAGTATTTATTTTCGTGTATTTACTTTTATGTACTTACTTTTACTACATCATTTCTTTTATATATTTACTTTCAAGTGTTTACTTTTATCATGTCAATTTAACTACAATATTCGGGTGTCATTTTGTGTGAATACAAATTACAAAATGTGTGTTTGGCTTTATTATTAGTGTATGGTAATAAAACTTGAATTAAAATTTGATTAATTTCCTTGAAACACAAAAAGCTAGACTTCGGTCTAGGTAAGAGAGGGAGCTTTAATTCATCACTTTCTTTGTGCTTAGTTGACAACAACTACTTGTCTAATACATTAAAAGTGCATTCATAACGGGAGTTTCCTTACTACTTACAAAGGGTTTGTATTAGACTTAGTAGGTTTCACTTGTTTCCGTGTGTTTATTCATCGTAATTCGCACCATCTTCATATTTTTCTTTCTTCAAAGGGAGTGGTCTTGGATAATAAGTCGGATGCATGTTTAACGGACGAAATAGAACGGTACCTACAATTTATAAGTCATATCATGAAAGTGGGTTGAGTATCAAGGCTTAAAGAGAAGTTCTTTCCTTTCTCCAAACTAAGTTAGCATGGAATTTTATTCAAGGAACTTCTTTATAGGAAGCATTTATGAGGCACAAATATGGCACTTCGTTTGAGCCTTTATAGGATACTTTGTACAGTTCTTGGTGCTGGCGCGCCATCCTACAACATATCCAAGTAATTATTTTCAATTCAACATGTGTCATTGGCAAAGAGAATATTCCTTTCGGTCATCTAGATGGCATAATGTTGTTGTGAATGTGCATGGTCGGCCTTTTCCTGAGTGCTCATTAGCCGAGGTTCTTCAAAATTCAGCTAGAATGGGTGTAGTAAAAAATTTATGCCTGACATTTTCAGATGCATTGGAGGCTATTCGAATGGCTGATGATCAGGACAAATTAATGTGGGATCATTTGGCTTTAGGCTTATTTTCTGCAAAGGGATATTGGGGGAAGTGTAGAATTCGAGGTCAATGTTCATATGGTACAAAAAACCTGGAATAAATAGATTCCAACAAACGTAGCATGCTTGGTATGGAAACTGTTCTATGGAGGATTATCATGGGATACAATTTTTCAACGGTCTGCGTATTAATTTGGCTTTTAAATGTGTGTTTTGTAAGTTATCGAATTTGGAATCTCTCACGTACCTTTTAATATGGTTTGTTGGGAGCTATGGATTGGAAGGAACGGGGCAATCTTTGATGCATTATCTATGATGACTACTGCAATTAAAGGTTAAGTGTTAAGTTGGATTTCGGATCTGCAATTGTCATTTGCGCCAAAACATTTTCCCAATTTCCATGATATTACTTGCTTGCAAGACCTTTACTTGTCAGTGAGAGGTACCTATCCCCAATGTGAAAGATGGATTAAATGGCAAGCTCTGGACACAGGGATGATTAAATTGAATTGTGATGGTTCAATTATGAATAACAGAGGAGCTAGGGGTGTTTTTTTCAGGTCAAATAATTCCTCTATTATTATAGCTTATTTGAATTTTATGGTCATTGCACTAACATGCAGGCTGAAGCTGGAACACTACTTGATGGTCTTAAGCTTGCTAGAAGGCATATTCATCTTCATTGTATTGAGAGGACTAAGGTTTTTGTGGATATATTAACAAATGTTTGTGATGCTTCTTGGGACCTAACATACTGTATTAGAGAAATTCAGAAGATGTTCCCTTCCAATATTGGAATCACGCATATATTTAGAGAATGCAATCAATTTGCTAACAACCTGGCTAAGCACGACCGTGCTTATACACAAGGTAAACTTTAATGGTCAAATAGTTCCTTACTTGAAAGTTGTAAATTAGATTTTAGAAATGATAGGAAATATCTAGCTTCCTATAGGAGGTTATAATTTATATGTTTTCATAGGGTCAGGCCTAGGGTCACTTTTGAGGTAAGGTTATTGTCCCCATCGAGTATGGTATGCCCTTTCTCCCCATTTACTTGTATTTGCTTTTATTTATGAAAATAAACTGGTAAGGGTTCACGCCTAACCCTATTTCAACAAAAAGGTATGCTTATGTATAGACTAATAGGAGTAATGCCTTTTACTTTTACTTAACTGTCATTGCTTATTACTTATTATCCAGGTAGAAATGGTAAAAAAAAATGCTCAATTTAATGTGTTTCTAAAAGATTGACTTAAAAGAGGAAATAATTTAAAAATATTCAGAAATGATTTAAAAATAGTCTACATTAATAAGATGAATGCAAACCTAAAAAGAAAGAAAAGAATGCATTAACTAGTTTTAAATGACACATATAGCGCACACATTTAGTTTGAAGATGAGAAAAAAATAGCAAAGGTTAAAAAGAAATAAATGTTATGTACACGAGTCACAATCACAATGTACATAACTCTATTAAATTGTTTAAAATATACGATTAAATCTTAATTTTTAGTTTTTCAAATGATAATGTATCATTACTTAATTAAATAAAATGAGACATCTTTTAAAAAAGGGATAAAGAATGAAAGTCAAACCCTATTACCACTACAAGCTTTTGCATACTGATATTAAGATAAACCAAATAAACTTGGTACTTAGTTTTTTTTTATATAGCAAAATAAACAATCAATTAAAGAGAAGAGATTGCAGATATATTCAGAAAGACATAAGTCCACACTTAATCTAAAACCTCTTCCATCCAATATATAGGTTCATCAAAAGAAATAGCTAATCAAGTTAATTCAGGTGCACCCTATTAGCCTCTCGACGAACATGGCAACACAAACAAAACTGAAAATGTTTCATCATGAGCTTCACGTCATCTATCAGATTATCAAAATGAGTCATAGAATTATTGTTGGAGTTTATCATCGAAACCACCTAGACCGCATCACTCTCCAACAGAACTACCTGGAAACTTGCCTGCCAGGCAAAAGAGAGCACCTTAAGAACCGTCTTTGCCTCGATTATAACCACTTCATCGAGCAACTGGAACAATGCCAACATGGACCCAACATCTGCCCCGCCTTATCATGAATCACGTCCCCTACTCCAATTAGTTTGTGCCCCTCAAACACTGCCCCATCAGTACTAATTTTTACCAAACTCGGGCTTGGTGGAAGCCATATAGTGCTGCAACGAATAGCCACCTTCGTTTTCTTCCTATTCGCCTCAAATTCTTGGAGATAATGACCTGCTTCTTCCATGATACCAACAAAAGAGTTGATGCCTTGACCATGAAAAACACTATTGTGTCTTAACCACAGATTCCATAGCAGAATCGCAAAGAGGGACCGACCGTCATGATTGAGATGATTAAAAACTATTGCCACCCAAATCGCAAACTTGTTTTTAATATCGGCCAACAAAGAGCGAAAAGGGGAATGAGACCTAACCTCTATAGCCCAGCTACAATCCTAAAAAACAAGCAGGATTGTCTCCTTATTTCTAGGAATAATTTACACACCAAAAATAAAAACGTACCTACGCTTTAAATTTGCCATTATTGGAAAACCGTTATGGCAAACCCTCCAAATCAAATTCTTTACTTTGTTTGGGAGCACAAGTATCCCAATTATTCCAAGGTGAAACTACTTTAAAAGTTCTTAGCTCCCAAATATGGATTAAGTTCCTATCACCAATCCTCTAACGCAACCCAAGAGTCAAGACCCACTTTTCCTCCCAAATGCTTCGCCAAGTAAATGACGGAAAATAACCAAGCCTAGCATCCAAGAAAGATTGATTTGGAAAATATTTTGCTTGTAACACTATGAAGAGGAGAGAATCTGTGTTGGTCAAAAAGCGTCATCCTTATTTCGCAGACATGATTAAATTGAAGCATTGCATATCCCTAAAGCCCAAACCACCTTCATCTTTTGACTTACACAACTCCCCCAACCTAATCCAGTGAATCTTTTTTTCATTACCCTTATGCCCCCACCAAAACCTCTTCATAATCTTTGGATCTCTTCACAAAAAAGATTCTTGCAATCAAAAGCAACTCATTCCATTAGTCGAGATTGCCTGGACTATGGATTTTAAAAGCACCTCACGACCCATTCTCGAAAGCATCATTTCTTTTCAGCCCTTAATTTTTCGTCAAACACGGTCAGTTAAGGATTGAAAGACATTCTTTTTTTAGCGGTCAATCAAGGAGGAAAGCCCCAAGTATTTCTCATTTAACCAGGCATTCTGAACTTGCAATGTAGCCATCATGGTATTATAGACATCCACACTCACATTTCTTCTAAAGAAAATGGAGGATTTGACACATTTACCTTTTGGCTAGAAGCTTTCTCATACAAATCCAAAATCTCAACAATGCTTTTTGCTTCCTTCTCAGAGACATGAGAAAGTAACAACCTGTCATCTGCAAAAAAAAAAAAAGGAGAAATTTTAGGGCAGCCCCTACACATAGATAAAACATGGATCATCCCCATGCTCTCTCCACGCTACAAAAGTGAAGAAAGACCCTCAGCACACAACATAAATAAATATGGGGACAGAGGATCTCCTTGACATTGCCCTCGATGAAGAGTGATAAAACCCTGCTTCTCGCCATTCAAAAACATAGAATATGTAGCAGATCCAGGAGATACAACTCATGATTAAATTAATCCATTTCACATGAAAACCCAGTTTACTCATAATTTGCCAAACAAAATCCCACTCAACACCGTCATAAGCCTTACTCATATCAAACTTAAGAGCCATATGACCTTAAAGACCAGAACGCTTGTTCTTTAAAACTGAATAAATTCAAAGGCAATCAAAACATTACTAGATATCAACCTGCTAGGCAGAAATGTGTTCTGATTAAAAGAACCAATATCAGGAAGAAAACGTTTCACCCGATTAACCAACACTTTAGAAATGACTTTATAGACCACATTGCACAAACTAGTAAGTGGATACTTAGATATAGATTCAGGTGTTTTGTTCCTTGGAATAAGTACTATATGAGTATGATTTATAGTCCTAGGGAAAATACCAGAATCAAAGAAAGATTTAACCATAGTAACAATATCTGAATTCTTAATATGCCAAAAAGATTGAAAGAAAAAAGCAGACATACAATCAGGACTTAAGGATTTCGAGGGATGCATATGAAAAAGCGCAATGTGAATCTCCTCTTCGGTCACATCCTGGAGCAAACTATGATTCATCATGGTACCTAGTTTGAAATTAGGAAATTAGTATTTATCTCCTTCCATTTTTTAATACATTTTACCTGTTAATTTCAGAATGCACTTTTGTCTAAAGAGTAATCTTTGGTAAATGTTTAAGCCTTTATTCTTTTTGTTGCTAAAGAATATAAAAACGCAACTGGCCACGATCATCAAGATTAGAACCCATATCCTGAATTACAAAATAAAGCCCTGTTATTCTCACTAATAAACTTTTCGAATATTTTTAAAAATTAGCATCATGATGCATTATTTATCATTTTCTAACTGTGCGCGCCAAATTTACTTGGTAGCTTGTTATTAACGTGCTTGTTGTTATTAACGTGCTTATTATTATTATTATTATTATTATAAAAGATAAAAATAAAATAAAATAAAAGTTTTCTCGGGTGACACCGATGACCTAACTCTAATAAGACCATGATACAAGCTTTGCTCCACCAATACTAGATAAGTAAACCAGTTAGCCCATCAACCTCTCAAATATAGTTGTCGTCCCAAATTACTAAAATAAATTGGATAAGGAGTAACAATATTCTTAACAAACAACATGTGCTAATGGTTAATGTCATAATTTCATAATCTCAATGAAGCAATTAAAAGTTTTTTTATTTTAATTATTGAAGTGATATTATATATAAATGGTTATATCATGGACCTGATTCTTTGTGAATTACCACAGAATCGAAAAAATTTATTAGTAATTACGAAAAAATTGAGTTGTAACTTTGATATTTAAATTTTTTCTTTTTAATTTTTTTGAAATATTACTATTCAATTTCTACGTGATTACTATTAGATTTTCTCAGTTCTGTGCTAACTCTCACGGAACCGTGTCTGTGGGATTACTACTCTGCTACATACATATAAAACAATGATTGATTTAATTACAATATATATCCATACTATCATTTACTCTTACAAAAACCTACAATATTACCACAATTCACTTATAAGAGAAATCATTGATATATAAATCGGACATATAAATTACACACCGTGAAAATCGAATGACTTTTTAAACCAAGATTTCATTCTTAGCCAATAGACCAAGACTTCATTGATTTAAAATAGTCAAAAGTTAATTGAGCATTAAATTTTGTTCCTTTGTCATAGATACAACTCGACTATCAACCAAAATGTGGATTATCCCAATTATTTCGCATCAAAATCATTCTAGTATTATCAACAAAAAAAAAAAAAAAAAGAGGGGGGGGGGGGGGGGGGTGTGTGGATTATGAAATTGGTGTGATCCTATAAATCCTCTTCACAAAATTGTTGCAGCATGTAAAAAAATGTTTTTTGAATCTCATTTTCCCCCAACAACCAAGCAATAGACCCGGCCAATAGTTGTCCACCCTGCGCTGATATCTCAACCTCCTTAATTTCCCTCTCTTCTCACTTTAAGCACGCACCTTACCATTCCCTTATCCTCCTTCGATTTTGCACTGAGACTTGCTTTCTTTTACTACTATTTGCAAGACCATTTCCCCTCTAAAACTCCTATATAATTAATTAATATTCCTCTGCCTTCGTATTAATTCTCTCTCATTCACTACTGATAATTCCTTACTATTATCATCATAATCATGGCTTCCTTGTTTTCTGTCTTCTGTCACATTACTAGCACTAGCTCTACTACTGGCCTCACTTGCTTGTCCTGCGTTTTCAACGTCTAGGAGAGCTTTAGACCACAAGAAAGTGAAAACCGGGTTCAGGGTTACTCTTAAACATTTCGATTCTGCTAAGAATTTGACTAAATTTGAGCGTATCTAACGTGGGATTAAGCGTGGTCATCACAGGTTGCAGAGGCTTAATGCTATGGTTTTGGCCTCTTCGTCGTCTGGTGATTCAGAGGATCTTCAAGCCCCAATTCATGCAGGTAATGGTGAGTTCCGGATGAAGTTATCAATTGGGACACCAGTAGAGAGTTACTCTGCAATTTTGGATACAGGGAGTGATCTGATATGGACTCAATGCAAGCTTTGTTAGCAGTGTTTTGATCAGCCAACATCACTTTTTTATCCAAAAAAATCTTCTTTCTCGAAGTTGTCATGCTCTAATCAACTAGGTAAATCACTTCCCCAATCAATTTGCAGTGACGGTTGTGAGTATCTATACTCTTATGGAGATTACTCTTCTACACGGGATTCTGGCTAAACAACCTTTCACCTTTAGGAATGTATCTGTGCCCGAAATCAGATTCGGGTGTGGAGAAGATAATGAAGGTGATGGATTCACTCAAGGTGCAGTCCTTGTGGGGCTTGGGAGGGTGATAAGGTTTGAAAAATCGCCGTGAAGTTTTTTGGTGGTGCACGTCTCATTTATACAAAGTCAACATATCCATCTATAGCTATTGTCTATAATAAAGGGATTGCCTAGAATCATGGGATTGGGTTTTGATAAAAGATACAGCATGATTTGAGGAGGATCTTGTGGATCCTTCTATACCCGTAATACCCCCCCCCTCCCCACAAGCCTAGCGTCTCAGAATCAGAAATGCGAAGCTTGGAACGTAAAAAAATGAAGGCAGGTCGGCCGAGACTTTTGGTGAAAATGTCGGCAATTTGTAAGTGAGTGGGGACATAACGGATCTTGAGTTCTCCGAAGGCCACCAGTTCTCTTATAAAATGATAATCCAAATCAATGTGCTTAAAACACTTAAGAGAGATTGGATTGACAGTTAGAAAAATGGAGCTTTGATTATCACAAAGCATGACCGGAAGAGATGGAGGAGACACATAAAGATCCTGAAGAAGATGTTGCAGCCACTTAACCTCAATGGCAGTGAGGGCCAATGCTTGATATTCAAATTCACAGCTGGACCGGGAAACCGTTGGTTGCTTCTTGGAACTCCAGGACACTAGATTACCACCGAAATAAATGGCATAACCAAAAATTAAGCGATGCGTATCGGGACACCCAACCCAATCGGCATCTGAATAAGCAAGGAGTTCTCTAGAAGAAGATGGAGTGAAAAATAAACCAAACCGAAGAGTCCCCTTGACGTAGTGTAGTATCCTTTTAACAGCCTGAAAATGAGAAATAGATGGCTTATGCATGAACTGACTGACAACACTTACAGCATGAGCTATATTCGGACGAGTGATTGTGAGATATTAAAGGGCGCCTACAAGCGACCGCTAGAGGGATGGATCATCAAAATCTAGGCCAGCCATGAAAAGGTGCTGAGCGACCACCATGGGAGTACCCACTGGTTTTGAGTCAACTAACTGTGCACGCTGTAAGATCTCATGGGTGTACTTGGCTTGGCTAAGAAAAAGACCAGTAGAAGTGTGATGAGCTTCCAAACCCAAAAAATAGTTCAAAGATCCAAGGTCCTTGGTGGCAAATTGACGAGTCAGCTTGCCAATAAATCCATCGAGGAGTGCTGAATTGCTGCCAATCACGACAATGTCGTCAACATATAGTAATAAATAGATTAAGTCAACACCCTTGGAGAGAACAAATAAAGATGAGTCAGCACGACTATAAATGAAGCCAATAGCCAAGAGAAAAGAGCTAAAGCGATGGAACCAAGCATGTGGAGCTTGCTTGAGACCATAGAGAGCCCGGCGAAGCCGACAAACATGTGTGGGGTATTTAGAATCAACATATCCAGACGGTTGATCCATATAAACCTCTTCCTGCAAAAGACTATTAAGAAAAGCATTTTTGACATCAAGTTACCGGAGAGGCCAATTATTAGAGACGACCAGGGATAAAACAACTCTGACTGTGGAGGCCTTGACAATAGGACTAAAAGTATCAGTGAAGTCGAGGCCCGGTTGTTGTGTGTAGCCCTTTGCAACAAGACGATCCACAGTGCCATCAAATAGATATTTGATGCGAAAAACCCATTTGGAGCCGAAAACATTTTTTTTAGGCTGTTTAGGTACTAGATCCCATGTATGATTCTTATGAAGGGCTTGAATTTCTTCATCCATGGCAGCAATCCAACTGGGATGTTTGGCAACGAACTTGAAGCCTTTGGGCTCGCGCATGGTGAGAAGAGAGTGGAGCAAGTCAGAGTGAGGAATTGTGCACACATTATATCAATGGGCAGGCTTGAAAATTCCTGATTTAGCCCCAGTCTGCATCAGATGAGTGCCAATTAGAGGAGGATGGTCCGAGGCTATAGGTGAGGATATGTTGGTGACAAGATCTAGGTCAACGGGCATGAGAGTTGAGACATGCGAAGGCTCATGCACCGAAAGGATAGTAGGCTCAGCATCAGGGCCTGCAAAACAGGAAAGGTACAAAACTAGCAGATGGGTCAGTTAAGCAAGAACCACATGGACATGGTATGGGATCGGGTTAAGTTGGTAATTCGGTCACTAGGATGGTAGTAGGCTCAAGAAACGCACTAATGGGAGAGTTAGGCAAGGGCCCAGAGCAAGGAGTTCCCTTAAAAGGGTAATTAAGTTCATCAAAAATAGCATGCCTGGAAATAAAGACGTGATTAGTGGAACGATCAAGACAACGAAAGCCATTATAAGACATACTATAGCCAAGAAAAACACATTGACGACTACGAGGGGCTAATTTGTGAGAAGCATAATCACGTAAGTATGGAAATACAAGGCAGCCAAAAGGATGAAAATTGGGATAAATGGGAGGCTTACCATACAGAAGCTCAAAATGAGACATGCCACCAAGAGTAGGCGTGGGCAACCGATTAATGGTGAAAGCAGCCGTAATAAAGGCATCAACCCAAAATTTCAAAGGGACATGTGAGTGAAAGAGCATTGCTAAACTAGTTTCAGTTATATGACGATGTTTGCGCTCGGGACAACCGTTTTGGGCCACTATATAAGGACAAGACATTTGATGATGAATGCCACAGTTTAGTAAATGATCCCAAAAAATATGATTGGTAAATTTAGTGCCTCCATCACTTTGAAATACTTTGATTTTAACTGAAAACTGATTTTCCACAAATTTTTGAAATTGAAGAAAAGTGCGGTAAAAATATGATTTAAATTTCAAAGAATAGAGCCACGTATATCGAGAATGATCATCAATAAAAATGACATAATATTTATAACTCAAATTGGACGGAATGGGAGATGGACCCTATAAATCACAATGAATAAGATCCAAAACATGAGATGCCTGTTTGTCATTATGTTGAAACGGAAGTCTGTGACTTTTTGCAAGTTGACAACTAGAACAAATAATGGGAGTAGGAAGCAAAGAAGTCACACACAATTGATGATTTTTATTCAAAAGAGAAATAATAGAGTGAGACACATACCCAAACGAGCATGCCAAACATCGGATGAAGCTCGAGGACAATAATTAGAGAAAATAGAAATTAAATATCGATATCCACGCTCAAGAACATAAAGACCGTTCTCATGCTGTCTGGTTGCCACCACCCTTCTTGTGACTTGATTCTGTATAATAAAGTGGTCATTAGTAAAGGTAATAGAAAAAGGGAAATCAGAGGTAAGTTTACTGATGGAAATCAGATTTTTGGTTATGCCAAGCATAACTAAGACATCCTTTAAAGTAAGGGAAGAGGTGGGAGAGATGGTACCGGTGTGAGAAATTGGAAGAAAGGCACTATTATCGACAATAACATGATCCTTACCAGTGTACGTATCAAACTTGTCCAACTGAGCAGCATCATCAGTCATGTGTGCAATGGCTCTGGTGTCCGTATACCAATCAAAATCCTGATTATCATTGAGTGTGCATGAGGTAAAAACCTCCACAAGGTTGGCAGCATTTGAGGAATAGGAATAGCGGTCACAACAAGAAGTGGCATAATGCCCTTCCCCATGACAAATCTGACAACGAATAGGATGGTTGCGTTGATGACGACCGCCACCACGGCTATGACCCCCACGAGAAGAACGACCACCCTCACGAGAATAGGTGAATTTGTTACTATAAAAGGCAGTGAAGGCAGCAAAAGAGGATCCTGTGGAAGGTAGCTCCAATGATTTAACAAAATTTTCATAATTCTCCGCCATGGGAACAATCTCAGTAAAGGAAGGGAGAGATGAAAGAGATAACTGTGTAGTAAAAAAAATGGAGAAAGCAGAGCCAATTCCACATAAATGCCAGTGTATTTTGTGGAGATCATCCACGGAGCGGCCTATGGTAGCAAGCTGGTCACAAACAGATTTGAACTCGTGGGAATATTCAACAACAGTCCAAGCATCTTTCTTCATGTGCTGCAATTCATCTTTTAAACGCAGCTCCCAAAATTTTGAACGATGATTGAAGGTGGTTTCTAAAATGGACCAGACAGAATGCGAAAAGGTTAGGCCAACAACAACAGACAAATCTTTTTCCATCAATGAAGCAAGGAGGAGGTTGAGTACAAGTTGATTAGTCTGTTACCATTCAGCAAATTTTGGATTTGCAGTGGCAAAGTCACCAGAACCGATAGTTGCAGAAGGAGGTTTGATGAAGCCATCAACATATCCAAGAAGATGTTGACACTGCAGCAGTGGCAGCACTTGACTACACCAGAGAAGAAAGTTGGAAGAAGATAACTTGATGGTCAGGAGGTGGACCATGGTGTTGAAATACAGGGTAGGGGACGGAGTTTCAGAGGCCATTTGAATTGACGGAGGTGAATCCTTAGAGGATTACTGATACCATGATAAGGTTTGAAAAACCACCATGAAGTTTTCTGGTGGTGCACGTCTCATTTATAGAATATACAAAGCAATATTACAGCAAGAGAATTTACATACAAAGTCAACATATCCATCTATAGCTGTTGTCTATAATCAAGGGATTGCCTAGAATCATGGGATTGGGTTTTGATAAAAGATATAGCATGATTTGAGAAGGATCTTGTGGATCCTTCTATACCCGTAATAGAGGGTACTTTTGTCTCTTACTTCTTAACTCAAAGAACCCAATTTCTTTTATTGCTTAACTTCAATTGATGACACAAAAACTAGTACTCTTTTCATGGGGTCACTAGCTAGTACGGTGAATAAATCATCAAGTGAAAGAGAAATCAAAACCACCCCTTTAATTCAAAACCCATCACAATCATCTTTTTACTATCTTTCTCTTGAAGGGATCTCGGTTGGTAAAACTTGCTTACCCATAAAGGAATCAACTTTTTCACTCTAAGATGATGGGTCTGGTGGACTAATAATAGACTCTGGCACAACAATCACTTACTTAGAAGAGAGTGCTTTTGATGTGTTGAAAAAAGAGTTCACTTCTCAAATGAATCTTCAATTGGATAATTCGGGGTCATCGGGGCATGATCTTTGCTTCATGTTGCCATAAGATTCGAAGGATTTTGAGATACCCAAGTTGGTATTTCATTTCAAAGGAGCTAATTTAGAATTGCCAAGTGTAAATTACATGGTGGCATACTCATGTATGGGAGTAGTTTGCTTGGCCATGGGGAGTTTTAATGGTATATCAATCTTTGGCAATGTTCAGCAGCAAAACATGTTGGTGGTACATGATCTTCACAAGGAAACCTTGTCTTTCCTTCCTACACAATGCGATAAGTTGTGATTTTTGTGGGAATTACTTGATCCATATTGTTCTTTAGGTGTTTAATTGTGTGTTTGTTTGTTGTTGTTGTTTCATTTTAATTGTTATGAATTCTTAGATAATTGGTTTCAATAAAATATCAACATTTTTCTATTTGATGAATTTTCGAGTATTTTGTCAATCTAGATTGTATTGTTTAACTGTATATTCAAGTAAATTTCATTTTTCGTCCTTTAGGTTTGCCTCTTGTCCTAATATTTGAGTCATCGAAGTTTAATTCGTTATAGTTAGTCCCTAACATTATAATTTCGATCGAATTAAGTTTTTTTTATCAATACAACATATTAGTTTCATTCACATAATATACACAAGCAATGATTTAATTAGATCAAAATTATAACACCAGCAACCCAATTAGAATGAATTAAACTTTACGGAACCAAATAAGACGAGAGGTAAACTTGAATGATGAAAAATGGAATTTACCCTTTAATTTTCAATCTTTGACAAGATGACTTTTAAATCTACTATCAATAACATCAACATGACATATTCCAATCGCTGAGGATCATTTCCCATTCGTTTTATGGCATTTGCATGTTATAAACGATGTTCGAGACAGATTTAAACAAGTTTTAACTTCAAAGTAAAAATTACTTTGAAAGGATTTAAACAAGTTGATTTAAACTCACTTAAGTCCCTTCCCAAACCGCGTCATAAATTGTCTCAAGATCAAAAACTCTTATCACACTAACGAAAAAAATGGTTGCTCAACTTCCTATCGACCTTGGGAATATTTACTGCTAACCGCACAATCTCATAGATGAATACTAACAGGTTTACTTGCATGGAAAGCTAAGGGCATGTTTGGGTAACAGTTTTCTATTTTCAGTTTTCGAAAACTATTTCGAAAATGGAAATTGAAAACAATTTCCTGATGTTTTCTGAAGAAAACAAGTTTGGATAACGGTAACTCGAAAACTGTTTCCAAAACAGAAAATAATGAAATGTTGTTTGGATAATTTTATTTTGAAAACTGTTTTGATACACCTTGTAATTATTTTTAGTTTTGAGTTTAAATTTAAAATCTATATCAATTTTATTTCTTATATTTATTAAATACTTAAAAATAATTAATATTATTTTATTTTCAAAGTTTTAATATTTTTTATATACCATGGAAGAAGAATGAAACAGAGAAGTGAACATTGATTTTATGGCTATTTTTCGAAAATTATTTCAGAAAAACACCAATTTGGAGTTTTCAGAAAACTGTTTTTGAAAACTGTTTGTCAAACATAAAAAATAGTTTTCGAAAACTCTATCCAAACATGCCCTAAAGCAAACAATGTTTTCTTTTTTGTATTTAAAATGTGCAATATGCAATATGCAACTGGTCAAGTTGGAATTTAATAACTATAATAGGCCGGGTCAAGTGGGCTTAGAAAGGATGCATACTTAAAACCTAGCAGCCCAAGACCCAAATGGACAAGTAGCCTAATGATTTAAATGAAATAAAAGGATAGGCCATCACATTGGGTTATTTGTTTGCTTTACCCATGGTGTTTGTTTTTTGTTTCTTTAGCTTCATGGTCTTAGTTTTCGGAAGACTTGATTGGTCTTATTTTGCAATTGAATTATATTGGTATTTAATACAATTACTTTTACCATTTTATGCCTAGAAAAATGATCAGTGAATTCAACTTCTCAGTTATCAAATGTTTTGTTCTTTTTTTCAAATTTATTTTTATCAACTTTTTTATTAAAAAAAATACAAGATTTTTTAAATTTAGAATAAAATATCCAAACAATGTAATTGAGAATGTTGGTGTTTTAAATTCCTAAATTTTTTAATCCTTCGTTATAAAATTCTGAAAGTTTTATAAATCCTCTACCCTAACACACTTAAAGAGTCTGCAAACATATCTCTTTTCTTTTTCCTGACCTGTGCATAAAATTCTAAATTATTAACATGTTTAACTTAAATAAATATGTACATATTTAACTTGGGTAATTTGAGAGGCATTTACAGGTTTTCAAAAAGTTTTTTGATGTGGCTAGACATTTGACTAAAATTTTCACGTTTGATTAACGGGTTCAGTATCAAAGGTATGTTTTTATAAACCTAGTAACAAATCTCAAGTATGTAACAATCATTTTCAATACCACAGGTTGTTAGCCATATTACAGAAGAAATAAAAATAAATTAACCACTAACCTTCAGCCATGATTGATGAAGCACGTTGTTCTATATCGAAATCCACTTGCTTTGTTATCCACAACAGCTCCATGATTCCGTATCAGTTAACTCACTCAGATTTTATAAAATAATTTGAGTGTTTGACAAAGCTTTCTAGCCTATGCAAATCTCTTAAGATGAGATTTGACAAACATCGTATGTTTTTTGCTAGGCTATTAACCCTTGTCTGTTTAAAATTCCTTATATTCATCAATGGAATTATAACTCCCCACCACTATTAGGTAGTTTATTTTTAATAAACCACCCATAACTCACATGCCCAATTACGTAGTTATTCTAAACATGTCACACGAATAAAACATGGGCCATGTCATTTTACATAATTTGATATAACTAAAATATAGGTAACACTTACATAAACTACAGTCAAAGACTAAAACTACCCATGTCACAATTATGGACATTGTATTCTCAAAAAGAGATTCTCAATACACGAATCATGGCGGTTATGCTCTTTTAGCGAACATTTCCTTCCAAGTATTACAATGTACGATTCTCTCCAAATGAGAACCTTATGTGGCATTGATTCCTTATGAATGACTTCTTATAAGTCATTCAGGGTCTAATTCATTCAATGGATTAATAAAAATGACAAACATTTTATGTGCACCAAACATAAACATCATGTCTGAATTGACTACAAAACAAATGTTGTTTAAGAACAATGAAACTAAATGGAGCTAATAAGTCCCATATGATCCACATGATCCATATACACTTTTGTTGATAGCCCTTTTGTCATGGGATCTTGCAACCATTAACTTTGTACTTATATGATCGATTATTACCACATGGTTTTTCAAGCTATCTCTAATAAATATTATATCAGGTGTTGACAGTCAGCAACTAGGGAAAATTTCTGAGATGAGCAGGAAAAGCAAGGAGGTGATCTACGGGTAGCTCTAAGTGGTACGTGGTGAATTAGATTTATTTTAAGTAATCAAGATAAATATGAAATATCTAGTGATAATATTAGAATAAATTATTAACTTATACTCTGTTTATAGATGAAAATTGGTTGATATGTGTGATAGGAATAGTGGATGTGTAGAGAATTATTTTATGAGAAATAACATTATTGGAATAATGAGTTGAATTAATAATAAAAGTGATTAATGAAATTCTTGATGAGCTATGGTTGATGTTTTGATACGATTTATGAGGAGAGGAAATTTAGTGGATCTTGACAAGCTATGATTGATGATTTGATGTGATTTATGAGGAGATGAATTTAGTGAAATTTTTTCAAATAATAAATTGAGAATAAACAGGATAGCTAATTTAAATATTTTAATTCATATTTGTTGTTATGTTATTGTTCATATGCATATTCCATATCATTGTTCATATGCATATGCATTAAATAAAAGAACCGGGAGGGGGTTGGTCTAATTAAAAAACCGTGATAACCGGTATATGCTGGAAATAAAAGATCTAGGAGGAGGCCAGTCTAAGATAAAAACATGTCGACATGTGGGAAGACATTCCCTAATAATAATTTATGCATTGCATCTCTTTTAAATATTGATTGTATTACTGAAATGCTGAAGTGTTGTTTGTTATTGTACATTTATTTATAGATGAATGAGTCTCACAGAGAGACAGTTATGGTGAGAAAGAAACATAGAAGTATGATATGATAAGAACCATTTAAATGATAGACTTTATGCTGGGAACCTCATAAGGAGGTAATTATGAGATAATTGATGGTCTTAAGGTAAACTAATATATAAGAAGAAAAGATTGATAGAGAACGAGACTTATGATATGTGTAGTGGAATGTTATTATCAAGTTGTATGAAATATAAATGATTAAATATTGAAAGACTATTTATACAAATTGAATACTTCTAGTAAATTTAATTCACTGAGCCTGTGAAGCTCATCCCTCATTGTACAATGATTTCAGGAAGTAGGCAAAACAAATAGTTTGGTGAGTTGAGGCTCAGATGGAATCATTATCTGTAAGCCACGTACATGTCCGCATCCTCAGACTAATGAGGAAATAAAATAACAAAAAAAATTATTAGTAAATATTCATGCTTCGTTGTATATAATGTTTAAGTCAAGATCAGAATGATGTATCTCCCCTGTTGAGGGTTGAGGATTGATGTAAAAATGACTATTGGTGCTATTTTTATTATTGCATATATGTGTCGTGCTGGGATTTTCAAAATGTGACAACATCGTCTCGGGGATGGCCAACCTGGGATGAGTCCTTACAATATTAGTATCGGAGTATTAGGTTTTATGATTCGGTAGACTGCATAAAAAGTAAGAAAGTGGAAGATTAAAATAAATTATATTTTAATAGTCTGAGGATGACACGTAGATGTGCTAGAGCTAGAGTTAAAGTTGTTAATTTGAGAGGGCATGTTAGGCCCCCAATATTTTTGACAAGTTGAGGTTGAGTCTGAATCTGTGGTCCCTAGAAGGGAACATGTTGACTGTATAATCAATATTAGTAAAGGTGTGAGAGAATCTAAAGTTGAAAGAGATGAGCTAAGATAAGCCCTTACATATGTTCTTGAGAAAATGAATGTAACAGATGATAGAGTTGATAGCCTATAGCATAGACTTAATGAACAGGCTAGGGCAATGCCTGAGATTGTTGTAAATCCAGTAATGGTAAATGTTCATAAATGGAAAAGTGAGTTTATGCATGAGATGCAGAGAGATTGTTTTGTTAGATATATTAAGTTGAATGCCTTATTATTTAAAGGATCTATGAATCCTTTTAAGCCTGAGTTTTGGGAGGAACATGTAGAGAGATTATTTGGTATTTTACTAGTAACTGACAGGCAGATGGTTGTCTTTGCTTCATTTGAGTTAGAAAGAGAAGCTTTAGAATGATGAGATGATACTCTTCCCAGGGTAAGTGCAGATGTTGATAGACCCTTAATCTGGAATAGGCTTAAGGAGGTTTTCCTTGATAAATACTTTTCTTAGACCTTTAGAGCCCAATAAGATAGAGATTTTATTTATTTGGGATAAATGTATGGACTATGACTCAGTATGATAAGAGATTGTAGCTTTGTCAAGGTTTGTACCAGAAAAGGTAGACCTAGAGGATAAAAAGTGTAAGAGGTTCATAAATGAACTATGTTTTAAGATTTGATCAAAACTATCTTACATAAGGCATATGAATTATGTCAAGTTGGTGGATATAGCACTTCAGATTGAGAAAGATGTGATAAAATTTAGAGAAATGAGGAATTGGCGGATGGAGTCTAGATTTGAGGAACCCAGGGGTGATACCAGTATAAGTGTGCAGGGTGGGAGACCACCCAGATGAGGCATTCCTTGTCATAAAGAACTGAAGTAGAAGAGTCAAAGGCAAGCAGGATCTGTTACTTTTATATCTCAGAATACTATCGGTGGGACCCTTAGATTTGGGAGACAGGTTATTAGAACGGGGAGTCATGACAGAGGAAGTAAGTATTCCACCAAGAGGAAGAGGTAATCTGATGTATGATTGAGAGACAGAAGTTGTTATAGATGTATTCAGATACGATATTTATCCTAGAATTATCAAAATTTTGAAATGCTTTGTATGTAAAGAAGGTGGACATATCAATGTTGGTTGATCTTGGTGCAATCCATTCGTTTGCATCTAGTATTCATATGAAGTCCATTGAAGTATGTATTTGTAATACCCTTATTCGTAAAGTAAGGGTAAAGAAGTAATTTAATAAATATGACATGAAATTTAAATAATATATTTATACGAAGGATTTAGTATTGAATTAAGTAATTCTTTTATAAAAAAAGGGACGTGTGGGGGCGTAGTTACAAAGAAAAAGAAAAAAAATCTGGACGTCCAGCATGAAAAAAAAAAAGAAAAAAAAAAGAGAAAAAATAATAATACATTTTTTCAAAAAAAAAATTGTACAACACCTGGAAATCCAGGTGTTGCACCTTAAATGTTGAAATGCTGCATGTGTTGCAGCTATAGGAATTGAATAGTAAAAAGCGATGATAACCACTTAAAAGATTTTATAAATATTGAATTTCATTTTAGTTTACCGATTAGGCTTTCTTCAATCTCAATTCAATTACTTTATTTCCTTAAGCACTTGGGGACCAAAAGAAATGTTGAAAGGGTAAAATTTTGAAGAGGTTTACTGCAGAATTTCATAGAAAATCACGGGAAGCTATCAGAAAAAAAGAAGGTAATAATGAAATGTTTATTTTGGAATTTTTAGCATTCATGAAATTTCTCAAAATTTTCAAAGAGTGTGGTTTATGAAGAATTGAAGAAACTATTAGAAATTTAATACAAATATTATGTCAGGTGTTAATGATCTGCAACCGGGGGAAATTTCTGAGAAGAACGGGAAAGGCAAGGAGGTGATCAACGATAGCTTTAAGTGCTATCTGGTGAGTGAGATTTACTTTAAGTAATCTAAATAAAATAAAATATCTAGCAATAATATTAAAATAAATTATTAGCTTATGCTTTGATGGTAGATAAAAATTAAATTGATCTGTATGATATGAATATTGGACATATAGAAAATTATTATGTGAAAAGAAATACTATTAGAATAATGAGTTAATTTAATAATGGTGGTGATAAATTCTTGATGAGTTTTGGTTAATAAATTGATGTGATAGATGAGGAGAAGAAAATTGTGAAATTTATCACGCTGAAAGTTAAGGAAAGACCGGATAGTTAATTTAAATATTTTGAACTCATGGGATTTTATATTTCTGTTTATATGCATATTTCATTTTATTGTTCATATGCATATGCATTAAATAAGATAACCGAAAGAACCGGGAAAGAGCTGGTCTAATTGAAAAACCGTGACAGCCGGTATATGCTGAAAATAAAAGAGACACCATGACAGCCGGTATATGCTGAAAATAAATATCGTGACAACCGAGATATGCTGTAAAGAATAGAACTGGGAGGGGGGTTTAAGATAATAAAAACATGTCGACATGTGGGAAGACTGTAATACTTGTATTTGTAAAGCAAGAGTAAAGAAGTAATTTAATAAATTTGACATGAAATTAAAATAATATATTTATGCAAAGGATTTAGTATTGAATAAAATAATTCTTTTAAAAAAAATGAGATGTTCAGAACGTCTAGAAGAAAGGAGAAACAAAAAAAGAAAAAAAAAGGTTTTAAAAAATAAAAAAAAAAAGTCAAACAAAACAAAATGGCAACAGGTGGCAGCACTTGTTGCCAAGTGAATTTGTAAATGGTATAGCCCTCCACATCTCTAAAACGTGGAGACTTTGTGGAAGGGGGGCTGCCACCTATATATATATATATATATATATATATATATATATGAAATCTTACGATTTCACATAGTTTCTTATAATTTCTCCTTTTTCTCTAAACACTTGGCGACCCAAAGAAATGTTGAAAGAGCAAAATTTTGAAGGGGTTTACTGCGAAATTTCATAGAGAATTAAGAAAAGCTATCAGAAAAACAGAAGGTAATAACATAGTGTTTATTTTAGAATTTTTAGCATTTATGAAATTTCCCAAAATTCAAAGTTGGAATTTTCAAAGGGTATGGTTTATAAAGAAGTGAAGAACAAATTAGAAATTTATTATAAATATTATGCCTAGTGTTGACGATCTGCAACCGAGGGAAATTTATGACAGGAACGGGAAAGGAAAGAAGGTGATCCACAGATAACTTTAAGTGCTACGTGGTGAGTTGAATTTACTTTAAGTACTCTAAATAAAAATCAAATATCTAGTGATAATATTAAATTTAATTATTAGCGTATGATTGGGTGGTAGATAAATATTTGGCTGATAAGTATAGTATAAATATTGGACACGTAGAAAATTATTATGTGAGAAGAAATATTATTAGAATAATGAATTGATTTAATAGTGATGGTGATAAATAAATTTTTGAGAAGTTTTGGTTAATATATTGATGTGATATATGAAGAGAATAAAACTGTAAAATTTATCAAGTAGAAAGTTGAGGAAAGACCGGATAGTTAATTTAATATTTTAAATTAATGTGGTTTTATATTATTGTTCATATTCATGTGCATTAAATAAGAGAACCAAAAGAACCAGGAAGGGGCCGGTCTAATTGAAAAACCGTGACAACTGGTATAAGCTGGAAATAAATTCTGTGATAGCCGGGATAAGCTGTAAAGAACCAGGAAGGGGCCGGTCTGAGATAATAACAACATGTCGACATGTGAGAAGATGTTCCAATAATAATAATTCATACATTGCATCTGTTTTACATGTTAATATTTTATTATTGAAAGGTTGTGGATATTGTGCAATTAATTGTAGATAAATGAGTCTCACAGAGAGAGACAATTGCAGTGAGAAAAAAACGTAGAAGTATGATGTGATAGTAGTTATTTAAATGTTAGACTATATGTTATTATTCAGTTATATAAGAAATAAATGTTTAAATATAAATGGGCCGATTATGCAGATAGAATACTTTTAGTAAATTAAATTGACTAAGCTTGTGAAGCTCACCCCTCATTGTACAATGATGTCAGGTAGCAGCTAGGACGAGTAGTCTGGTGGGTTGAAAGTCAGACGAAAACATTTTTTGTAAGCCCCGTACTTGTCAATATCCTCAGATAAATGAGAAAATAAAACAATAAAATTTTAATTGTAAATATTCATGCATTTTGCGCTGTATATTATGTTTAAATTAATATCAGAATGAGATAAAAGAAATTTATGTTAGTATTATTTTTATTGTTGCATATATGTGTCATGTTGGGATTTTCAAAATGTGATGACATCATTTCGGAGGAGGCTAACTCGGGATGGATTGTTACAAAGACGTTCCTATAATAATAATTCATTCATTGCATCTGTTTTACATGTTGATATTTTTACTGAAGTTGTTGATGTTATGCATGTAATTGTAGATAAATGAGTCTCATAGAGAGAGACAATTACAGTGATAAAAAGAATTAGAAATATTATATGATAGGAATTATTTAAATGTTAGACTTTATGCTATTATCCACTATATGAGAGATAAATGATTAAATATTAAAGAGTTATTTATGCAATCTGAATACTTTTAGTAAATTTAATTCACTGAGCTTGTGAAGCTCATCCCTCATTGTACAATGATTTCAGGTAGCAGACATGACAAGTAGTCTGGTGGATTGAAAGTCAGACGACAACATTTTTTGTAAGCCGCGTACATGTCAATATCCTCAGACAAATGAGAAAATGAAATAAATAAAAATTTATTTGTAAATATTCATGCATTTTTACATTGTATATTATGTTTTAGTTAATATCAGATCTATTTACCTCTCCTGTTGAGAGTTGAGGATTTCAGTAAAAATTTATGTTAGTATTATTTTTATTATTGCATATATGTGTCGTGTTGGGATTTTCAAAATGTGATGACACTGTCTCGGGGGTGGCCAACCTGGGATGGGTCGCTACAGTATTAGTCCTTTGATGCATAATATTTTTGTTGAAGTTTCCACTAGAGATAGAGTGACAATCATAAATGCTTACAAGGGTTGTGTGATTAATTTCAATTATAGAGAATCTGAAGCTGATTTATTATCTTTGAATATGGTTTATTGTTTTAGAAAGAAGGTAGTGTTCAAGATATGGACATGAGGAGTTTAACTTTTAGAGAGAACATAAGATACTCTCGAACTATCTTATTTTGCTTTGACCAGTAGGCGATGGTTGAAGAAGGGTTGTAAGGAGTATTTGACATATATAATGGATTCTAAAAAGAAAAATAGGAAGTTAGAATAAATCTTAGTGGTAAAAGATTATTATAATGTAATTCTTGATGAGTTGCCTAGTTGTCTCCCAGTAGAAGGATTAAATTATTTATTGATGTGATACCAGGTTCATCACATATATCTATAGCACTCTACAGAATGACACTCACTGAGTTGAGAGAATTGAAAGTGCAGCTTCAAGAGTTGTTAAATAAACAACTTATTCGATTTAGTGTGTCACCATAAGAAGCCCACGTAGTGTTTGTGAGAAAGAAATATGGAACGATGCGATTGTATACAGACTACAGATAATTGGATAAGATAAACTTGAGATCAGGTTATCACCGGTTAAGGATAAAGAAGGGATACGTGCCTAAAACTGCTTTTAGGACACGTTATGGTCCTAAATTTCTTGTGATGTCATTTGGATTGACTAATGTTCCAGAAACATTCAAGGACTTGATGAATAAAATGTTTGAACCATTTCTTGATAATCTTGTGGTTATGTTCATCGATAACATCTTGGTGTATTCTAAGACTAAGGAAGAGACCAACTAATGTTATTGAGATTAGAATCTTCTTGGGGTTAGCTAGTTATTATAGAAGATTCTTTCAAAAATTTTCTATTATTGTAATGTTGTTGAATAGAATGACCAGGAAAGAGGTTAGATTTGTATGGTGAGGGAAGTGTGAGAAAAATTTCCAATTACTAAAGGAGAAATTGACTACAGCTCCAGTATTGGTGTTTCCTTCTGGTGATGAAGGATTTGTGGTGTATAGTGATGCGTCTCATCAATAGTTGGGATATGTGTAACATAGGAAAGCTGGGGCCTATACTTCTAGGCAATTAAAGATTCATGATTGAAATTACCCTATTCATGACTTAGAGTTGGCTGTTATAGTGTTTACTTTAAAGATTGGAGACATCATCTATATGGAGCCACTTGTGAGATATTCATGGGTAATAAGAGTTTGACATACTTACCTACCCAGAGAGAGTTGAATTTGAGGCAAAGATGGTGGACGGAGTTGATTAGTAACTATGATTGTACAATTGACTATCATCTAGAAAATGCGAAGGTGATAGCTGATACATTGAGTAGAAAGTCTACAAGAAGGTTAACTGCTATTAGGAGTCCTGATGTGAATTTGATGATAGATTTAAGAGAGATAAGAATGAAATTTAATATCAGTGATAGAGGATCATGGTTAACGAATATGATTGTATAGTCATCCATAGTAAAATACTTTAGGGATGCAAGGTAGAGATAAAAAGATAGAAAAGATTAAGCAATATGAGTTCAAAAATTTGAAATGAGGGTATTTTGGTATTAAAACATGGATTTGTGTTCCCAATGATGCGAAATTGAGAAAGGTACATGATTATGTATATTCGATGCACCCAAGTAACAATAAAATGTATAGAGGATTGAAACAGAATTTCTGGTGGTCAGGATTGAAGGAGGATGTAGCTGAGATTGTGAGGTTTTATGGAGCACCGTTAAGCATAGTGTCAAATAGAGATGCTACATTTACATCTTGGTTTTGGAGAGACATTCAGAAAACCACGGGTACACAGTTACAATCTAATATAATTTTTCATGCTCAGACAGAAAAGATGATTAGAGTACTAGAAGATATGTTAAGGGCAAATGTGATGAGTTTCTCAGTAAGTTGGGATGCTTGCATGCCATCGATTGAAATTGCTTATAATAATCAGTATCAAACTAGTATTGGGATGGCACCGATTGAGACATTGTATGGTAGGAGGTGTAGAACTCCTGTATGTTGGGAAGAAATGACTGAAAGAAATATATCTGGTCCAGCAATTATTGAGTTAACAACTGAGAATATCAAATTGGTTAGAGAGAACCGTAAAGCAGCACAAAGTAGACCAAATAGCTATGCTGATAATAGAAGAAGACCTCTTGAATTTCAAGTAGGTGATTGTGTGTAATTAGAAATATCTCCATGAAAAAGTGTGTTGAAGATCAAAAAAAGAAAGGAAAGTTGAGTCTGAGGTAAGTGGGACCCTATGAGGTTATTGAGAAAGTTGAGCTTGTTGTGAATAGCTTGGATTTGCCTCCAGAGTTGAAGCAGTGACATAACATACTCCATGTTTCACTTTGGCGAGAGTGTTTATTTGATAAATCTCATAATATTTCGAGCCAAGCTGTAGAAATTCAGAAAGATTCGACTTTTATACAAGTACCGGTGAGAATTTTAAATAGAAAAGAACAAGTCTTATATAATAAAATAATTAAATTAGTTCAAGTTATGTGATGGAATAAAGATGTTGAAGAGATTATGTGAAAGCATGAGACAATTATGAAGAAATATTATTCACAATTGTTTCTTGAGTTAGGCAAGGAAATTTCGAGAACGAAAGTTTTATAAGGTGGGTCGAATTATAATACCCATATTCGTAAAGTAAGGGTAAAGAAGTAATTTAATAAATATAACATGGAATTAAAATAAAATATACATGAAATGTTTATTATTTGAATAAAACAATTCTTAAAAATAAAATAAAAAAACTGGACATATGGGACATAATTACAAAGAAAATAGAAAAACAAAAAAAAAATTGTGGCAGCATGAAGTTGAAGAAAAAAAAGTAAAAGTGAAAGTAAAAAAAAAAAAAAAACGTGGCAATAGGTGTTTCCACTTGCTACCAATTGAAAAAGAAGAGCTTTGAATTTGAGCCACATTTCAAAGTCTTGGCAGTATTTTAAGGGGCATAACCTGAGCTTTACAAAAGATTTGCATATATATAATTTTCCTTTGCTTTAATTTTTCTTAGCAAATCTTTAGTTTTCTCCTTTTCCTCAATTCAAACTACTTTATATTTTTAAACAGTTGGGGACCAAAAGAAAGGTTGAAGAGCAAAATTTTGAAGGGGTTTACAAGAGAATTTTATAGAAAAGCACGAGAAGCTCTAAGAAAAACAGAAGGTAATAACATAAGTTTTATTATTAAAATCTAGCATACATGAAATTTCTCGGAATTCAAAGTGTGAATTCTCAAAAGGTGTGAATTATGGAAGAATTGAAGAAAACAATTAGAAATTTTAATATAAATATTATATCAGGTGTTGAAGGTCAGCAACCGAGAGAAATTTCTAAGAGGAGTAGGAAAAGTAAGGAGGTGATCCACGGGTAGCTCTAAGTACTACGTGGTGAGTTAGATTTACTTTAAGTAATCAAGATAAAAATGAAATATCTAGTGATAATATTAGAATAAATTATTAACTTATTCTTTGTTGATAGATGAAAATTGGTTGATAAGTGTAATAGGAATAGTGGATGTGTAGAGAATTATTTTATGAGAAATAATATTATTGGAATAATGAGTTGATTTAATAATAAAAGCAATAAATAAAATTCTTGATGAGCTAGGGTTGATGTTTTGATATGATTTATGAGGAGAGGAAATTTAGTGGATCTTGACAAACTATAATTAATGATTTGATGTGATTTATGAGGAGATGAATTTAGTGAAATTTTTTCAAATAATAATTTGAGAATAATCAAGATACCTAATTTTAATATTTGAATTAATATTTGTTGTTATGTTATTGTTCATATGCATATTTTATATCATTGTCTATATGCATATGCATTAAATAAAAGAACCAGAAGGAGGCCAATCTAATTGAAAAACCGTGACAGCCGGCATATGCTGGAAATAAATGAAAACCGTGACAGCCGGTATATGCTGAAAATAAAAGAACCAGGAAAGGGCTGGTCTAAGATAAAAACATGTCAACATGTGGGAAGACGTTTCCTAATAATAATTCATGCATTGCATCTGTTTTAAATATTGATTGTATTACTGAAATACTGAAGTGTTGTATGTTATTGTATATTTATTTATAGATGAATGAGTCTCACAGAGAGGCAGTTATGGTGAGAAAGAAACATAGAAGTATGATATAATAAGAATCATCTAAATGACAGACTTTATGCTGGGAACCTCATAATGAGGTAATTATGAGATAATTGATGGTCTTAAGGTGAACTAATATATAAGAAGAAGATATTGATGGAGAATGAGACTTATGATATGTGTAGTGATAGTGGAATGTTATTATCAAGTTATATGAGATATAAATGATTAAATATTGAAAGACTATTTATACAAATTGAATACTTCTAGTAAATTTAATTCACTGAGATTGTGAAGCTTATTCCTCATTATACAATGATTTCAGGTCGCAAGCAGGACAAATAGTTTGGTGAGTTGAGGTTCAGACGAAATCATTATTTGTGTACATGTCCCTATCCTCAGACTAATGAGGAAATAAAATAACAAAAAAAATTATTTGTAAATATTCATGCATAATTCATTGTATATTATGTTTAAGTCGAGATCAGAATGATGTAGCTCCCCTGTTAAAGGTTAAGGATTGATGTAAAAATTTCTATTGGTGTTATTTCTATTGTTGCACATATGTATTGTACTGGGATTTTCAAAATGTGACAATATTGTCTCGGGGGTGGCCAACCTGGGATGGGTCGTTACACCACCCCCAAGACAGTGTCGTCACGTTTTGAAATCCCAGCAAGACACATATATGCAACAATATAAAAACAACAACTGAATGATTTACATACATAAATCCTCAACCCTTAACATGGTAGTTACATCATTGAGATCTCAACTGAACAGTATATACAACATATTATGCATGAATATTTACAAATATTTTTTTTTCTTTCTCATTAGTCTGAGGATGTGGACCACGTGGTTTACAGATAATGAATTCGTCTAAATCTCAGCTCACCAACTATATGTCCTGTCTTCTGCCTGAAATCATTTAACATTGAGGGATGAGCTTCACAAGCTCAGTGAATTAAATTTACTAGAAGTATTCAACTTGTATAAATAGTCTTTTAATATTCAATCATTTATATCTCATATAACTTGATAATAGCATTCGACTATCACTACACATATCATAAGCCCCATTCTCTATCAATCTCTTCTTCTTATATATTTATTCACCTTAAGACCATCAATTATATCTCATAATAACCTCGTTATGAGGTTCACAGCATATAGTCTACCATTTAGATAGTTCTTATCATATCATACTTCCATGTTTCTTTCCCACCATAACTGTCTCTCTGTGAGACTCATTTATCTATAAATAACTTTACAATAAAAACAACACTTCAGCATTTCAGTAATAAAATCAATATTTAAAACAGATGAAATGCATGAATTATTATTAGATAACGTCTTCCCACATGTCGACATGTTTTTATCTTAGATTAGCTGCCTTCTAGGTTCTTTTTATTTTATTTAGACCGACTGCCCTCCTGGTTCTTTTATTTCCAACATATACTGGCTGTCACGGTTTTCATTTATTTCCAGCATATACCAACTGTCACGGTTTTTCATATATTTCCAGTATATACAAGCTGTCACGGTTTTCATTTAGACCGATTGCCCTCTCGGTTCTTTTATTTCATGTATATGCATATGAATAATGACATTAAGTATGCATATGCACAATAATATCAAAACACACATGTATTCATACATTCAAATTTGTTATCATGCTTCTTCTCAAATCATTATTTAATCAACTCCACTAATTTCTTTTCCTCATATATCATATCAACGCATCATCCATAACTCGTCAAGAATTTCACTTATTATCTTTATTATTAAATCGACTCATTATTCCAATAATATTATTTCTTATATAATAATTCTATACACATCACTTATTCCTATCATACCTATCAACCAACTTTCATCTATCACCAAATCATAAGTTATTCAAATATTATCATTATATATTTAATATTTATCTTGATTACTTAAAGTAAATCTAACTCACCACATTGCACTTAGAGCTACCTGTGGATCACCTCCTTGCCTTTCTTGCTCCTTTCAGCAATTTCCTCTGGTTGCTGATCTTCAACACCTAACATAATATTTATATTAAATTTCTAATTTATTCTTCAATTTTTCTATAGTTCACACCCTTTGAAAATTCCCACATTAAATTCTAGGAATTTCATGTATGCTAAATTTCAAAAATAAACTTCATGTTATTACCTTTTGTTTTTCTTAGAGCTTCCCGTGACTCTCTATAAAATTCTTTCGTAAATCCCTTCAAAATTTTAGTCTTTCAATTTTTTTTTCGGTCCCCAAATGTTTAGAGAAATAGTGAAATTTGAATTGAAGAAAGAAAGAAACCAAATAGGATTTGGTAAGAATAATTAAAATAAAGTCAAAAGTGTGTATAAATATTACTGCCCCCCACCGTTTTTCATTTCTCCATGTCAAACATGCAATTTGCATGTTTGCCTTTGACAACACCTAGACTCCAGGTGTTGTCCATTCTTTTATTTATAAACAAACTTTTTTTTCTTTCTTTTTTTCTTTTTCTTATCCACGCCTAACACTTGTCTCTTTTTTTTTTTCTTTTTCTTTGTAACTACACTTCACGCGTCCAGTTTTTTTTTCAAAAGAATCATTTTATTTAATAATAAGTATTTCATATATATATTATTTTATTTTCATGTAATATCTATCAAATTACTTCTTTACCCATACTTTACGAATATGGGTATTACAATTCTACCCACCTTACAAAAAATTTCGTCCCCGAAATTTTTCTTACCTAATTCATCAAAGAGTTGGGGGTATTCTTTCCTTATTTTTGCCTCATGCTCCGAAGTAATTTCTTCAACATCTTTGCTTCGCCATAATACTTGAATCAAATAAATAACTTTATTATGCAAGACTTGTTCCTTTCTGTCTAGAATTCTGATCGGTACTTGCATAAAGGTTAAATCTTCCTGAAGTTCTATCGCTTGATTCGAGATATTATGAGATTCATTGTGTAAGCACTTTATCAAAAGTGACACATGAAACACATTATGTAGTTACTTTAACTCTGGAGGCAAATCCAATCTATATGCTACTGGTCCAACTCTCTCAATCACCTCATATGGCCCCACAAATCTCGGGCTCAATTTTCCCTTCTTTTTAAACCTCAGTACACCATTCCATGGAGATATCTTCAAAAATACCCAATCACCAAATTGAAACTTGATAGGTCGTCTTCTGTTATCAACATATCCCATCTGTCTGTTCTGTTCTGCTCTAAGATTTTCTCTAACCAGTTTGATCCTCTCAGTAGTCAAATCTATCATTTCTAAACCAAATATCTTTCTTTCTCCCACTTCTTCTCAGTATACTGGAGTTCTACACCTCCTACCATATAAAACCTCAAATGGTGCCATTCTAATACTAGTTTGATGTTGATTATTATAAGCAAATTCAATCAATGACAAGTAAGCATACCAACTTGCTGAAAACTCTTCACATTTGCTCTCAATATATCTTTTAGTATTTTAATAATTCTTTCTGTTTGAGGATGAAGAGCTATACTAAACTATAACTGCATACTTGTGGCTTTCTGAAAGCCTCTCCATACAACCTCACACTCTTAGCTACATACTCTTCAACCACCTCTTTAGGACTTGATGAGAGTCATAAAATGCATCTTAACAGTACTTAATTGTTAGCATTTAGGGTTGATCTAGGTTTTAATTGCAATTTTATACGTTAACAACTCTAAAGTATCATTCTTGGATCATTGATCTATTTCGGTGCATTTTCAGGTACTTTAAGCTCAAAAGAGGAGGAAAAGTTATCATTGCTTGAAGCACAAAGACTCGAGGCATACTGGAGTGAAGGAATGCTTCCGAAAGGACAAGATGAAGGGATTAAAAGAGCAACAGCTGCTGCCTGCACTGGAAATGAGTTTCACTAAATTGCGAGAATTGCCCGTACAGATCAATCATCTTTGAAAATTAAACTGTATTGATACAAGAAGAACCAGAAGATGAGCCATATATTCTTAGAAAGACCTGGAAGTCTATTTTCTGGAGAATTTTATGGTTCATCAAAAAGATTTTTCTAGAGAAAGTTATGGCAGTTTTAGTAGACAAAGGTTGGGTTGTGCGGGATTTCAACGTGATTTTGGGCTTAAATCCCACATCCCACATCGGTTGGAAAACGCATTTCTATATCCCACATCCCACATCAGATGGGAGACATATTGCACTCATTGTATTTCCCTATAAAAGGCCTACTCCACTTCAGCTTTGAGGATCAATCGGGGAAGAATCCAGAGGGCCTTTAGGAGCAATCCAGAGGGCCTTTAGGAGGAACCCGAAGTATAAATTTGGAGGGTAAGCTGGGGATGATCGTTGAGAGGCCGGAGGCAACTTAAGGAAGGATGAACCCCATGGCTGGCTAGTCTCCAAGCAAGGCGAAAGGATGAATCCCTAGGTGTAGTTGTTCTTATTTTTCTTTATTTGATTCGGTTGTAGTTGGATATTATATTCGTTAAACATTGTTATGTTTTATTCTTAATTTAATTAGTAGATTTATTATTACTCCGGTGATTGCATGCTTCTTTTCCATATAAGTTCAGTCATGCTTTTCTTATGTGTACCTGTTTGGGTGTGATTGAGTCCAGTAGATCTCTTTTATAGATTGTCCATTGCTGCGGTATTGTCATTTGAATATATCGTCGTCTCTTGATAATTTATAAGTTAGGTCATGTGTGCTTGAAAGTAAATGAGATTTCATAACAATTGTATTAGGATTTATAAATGTGCTTTAATTAAATATTTGTCGATTGCCTGTTCAGGATGTGAAACTTACAATCGAGATAAAAACAACTGAATCAAGTTAGGATTAGGGCAACGAACCTAGGGAGGATTTTCGGAACCTTGTCGTTTCTTTATTATATCCATCAATCATTCACACAATTTCTATAAAATAAATAATTCAGATTCTTTCAATCAATCTTTTATCGTTTGTGTTCAAGTTTACATCTTCTTCTGTAATTAACTTGTTTCCCTGTGGAATCGACACCCCAAAGCTATACTACAATACCGAATTACGTTTTGGGCGTAATCAAATTTTGGCGCCGTTGCCGGGGAAACGGGCTTAAATACAAAGAAGATTGTCAACAACTTTGACATGATGATAGAAGAATTGTAAATATTTTTCTTTTCAATAGTTTGTAAATACGGTAATATTGTTCCTTTACCTTAGTTTTGATTTTTTGATTTATTTATTTCCCCTGTGATTCATTTGGTGTATGCTTAGACTGAAAGATTCGCGAGGTAGATTCATTAGAGGACCCGAACTAGAATTACCCTCTCCTTCCGAGTCTGATAGTGAACCCTCCCCTAGATCAACCAATAGTGGAAACTCAAGTGACAATTTAGAGGATTTTTTTAACATGGCCGATAACCTTAATGAGAATGTTGCTAGGACACTTCAGGATTACCTCCACCCTATACGCACAGCCACACCATCATGCATTATGTTTTTAGCCAATACTCACCAATTAGATCTTAAACGAGGGACGATTCAATTACTCCCTACATTTCATGGCTTGGATAATGAAAACCCATATGTGCACATTAGAGAGTTTGAGGAAGTAGTCACGACTTTTCATAGTCAAGATGAAACCGATGACATTGTAAGGCTTAAGTTCTTTCCTTTCGCTTTGAAGGATAGAGCTAAGAGTTGGCTATACTCACTAGGACCATGATCTATTGGGTCGTGGACTGAGATGACTTGGGCTGTCTTTAACAAATACTTTCCCTAACATAAGACCAACGCTTTGAAAAGGCAAATCTCCACCTTTGCACAAAAGGATAGTGAGACCTTATATCTGTCTTGGAGAGAGATTTAAGGAGTTATTGAGTATGTGCCCTCACCATGCGTATGAGAGTTGGCACTTGGTGAGCTATTTTTATGAGGGACTTACATATAGAGAGCACCAATTCGTAGATATGATGTGTAATGGTGGGTTCTTGGAGAAAGATCCTGATGAGGCCATAGAGTACCTCAATGAGCTTGCTGAAAAAGCTCACACTTGGACTGGACTTAGTGTTACTGAAAGCATAAATAGGTCACGACCTATAGGGCACCCAAATGGTGGTGGAATTTACCATCTTAGGGAAGAGGATAACTTTAGAGCCAAGGTCAAGATGCTCACTAGGGAGCTCGATGAGTTAAAGACTAAAAGCTTAAAGCCAACACACGTAGCTAATAATGCAAAATCTTTTGAACCCTGTTTTGTGTGTGGTGGGGTAGATCATCTTGCCCAAGAGTGTCCCATATTTGTTGAGATGAGAGGGATGAATAAAGAACAATGTAATGCCTTAGGCATGTACAAGAAGCCTTTGACACCCTTCTCTGATACTTATAATCTGGGATGGCGAAATAACCTCAATTTCAGCTGGAAGTCTAAAAAAAAGCAGCTTGCACAAACCCCTGCACCATATCATGCACCTGTGTCTTCTAGGAGTTCTTTAGAAGACACTTTGCATGCTTTTATTAAGGTACAGGGTAAGACTAATAAAATACTTGAATCGTTAATTGTGCAGGTTGTTGAAGAACATAAAGAGATAAAGAGCCAAGTGTCCAAGTTAATGAGCTACTTGAGTGTGACTGAGCGAGGTAAGTTCCCTTCTCAAGCTCAGTCCATACCCCATGGTCAGCACCTAGCACAAAAGAATTTAAAGGAGGTGAATGCCATTGAGACACTGAGGGGTAAGTCATTACACATCCCAACAACGAAAAAATCAGAGGATGTGGATGAAAGCCATCAAGCACAAGCATACATGATTGACTCATTCATGGAAAAGGTCCAGCACCTTAATCCATTTGAGTCCACCCTCATCCATGGCTTCACCAAAGCATACATCGAGCCAGAATTTATGGATGTTACTGATGACATCCTTGAGGCCCCCCAAAAGCATAGAAGCACCAAATTTGGCAATAAAGCAGTGGCGGATGCATTCAACCTATGTTTTTCAAGGAAGGAATAAGAGCGTTTGGCTGAAGACGTAAAACTTAGCGCTCATGGGAGGCAGCCCACAACGTATCCTTTTATTTTTATTTTTTTTCATATTTCTTTTTTCTCTTGTTTATTATTATTATCTTGTTGTTTTCCAGTTTTACTTTCGCATTTCTTTTTCAGGGACAAAAATACGAAGCAGTTCAAATTGTGGAGCACAATTTTCAGCTTTTGTGCACCTTTGGCTACAAGGGGAGTTTCTTTTACTCTTTCTTTTACATTGAGGTCAATGCAATTTTTAAGTTGGGGGTGGAGGAAACGCATCTCTTTGTTTCCATTTTCTTTATTTCCATACATTTTTCTTTTTCCATTGAACTGCTTGGTGTCAATTTCCCTCTCTTTTTGTTTTAAGCATGCTTTGTGGTTGCCTTGGAGTTAATTCACATGTCAATGATATAAACTTTATTGAGATAGCATATAGCATTTAGAAGAAGTTAAATCTTGCTTTGGTTTGAAATTAATTTAAGTATCAATCTTCATTTGGTTTAAGACTCTAGTTTGTGGTAAGATTGTATGATTAGTCTTAAACATTTAGAGAAATTTTATGTGTGATTGTTTTATGAATACTTTTGCGGTCTTGACAAGCTCTAGAACTTACTTGAAAATGAATTCCTAGAATGCACATTACTTAGGATATGATATATGCCATTTTTGGACCGTTTGAGCCTTTCAAACCTACCATTGCTATATTTATCACTAGTCACCTATTTTAGCCTTTTTCTTGAAAAGAAAAATTGAGCCTTATTTCTTTCGATAAACCATTTACTCACCTTTATGAGCCTAAAAATATTTTATCCTTAACTTTCTTTTAAAAGAACTTAGTTATACACATGTTGTGAGAAGCACTTAAAAGGAGTAAGGGTGAAAATATGAAAAAAAAAATATTACTACCATAACCCAGGTACATTAAAGAAGATAAGTTGGGGGTTGTGAAAAAAGACGAAAAAAAAAGTGAATAGTCTTATGCCAAAATACAAAAGAAAAGAAAAAAAGAGTGAATTATGACAAAGAAAGAAGAAAAGAAAAAGAAAAGTGATGATTTATTGAGAGATATGCTCTTATAAAAAAATGTTGAAAGAGTTGGGTGTTGAAGTAAGGTTATCCAGTGCTTAAAGAATTGTGTTCAAAACTAAGAGATTAAGTTCTTCTACTTGTTGAATCGTTCCCGTTCTTTCTTAACCTTTACCTTAGCCTAACGTTACAAGCTTATTAAAGACCTTTGATCCAATGTAGTATGATTTTTCTACAATAGTGGAGAGTGATTTGAAAAGTGAGCCTATGGAGCTTGTTTTTGTGATTGATATCACGCAATTTATTATGTTTTTAGAGGCCAAGACTTGTATTCATGAATCTTATACATAAAATCATCTAGGTGTTTGGATTAATGGTTTGTGGTATGATGGATGTTAAGAGTCAATAACAATTTTAAGATTGATGTTTGGATTACTTTTGGACTTAGGTAAAATTTAATGGTTCTATGTGCCGTATGTTATGTGCAATTTTTGGGACAAAAAGTGAATTACTCTTGGTTCAACGCTAGCATTGCTTTACTTTGTTTTTAACTCCTACCATAGAATTCATCTCTTATTTTCGCTTGAATTGCTAGGGACTAGCAATAAGCTAGTTGGGGGTTGTGATGAGAGTCATAAAATGCATCTTAATAGTACTTAATTGTTAGCATTTTAGGGTTGATCTAGGTTTTAATTGCAATTTTATACGTTAACAACTCTAAAGTATCATTCTTGGATCATTGATCTATTTCGGTGCATTTTCATGTACTTTAAGCTCAAAAGAGGAGGAAAAGTTATCATTTCTTGAAGCACAAAGACTCGAGGCATACTGGAGTGAAGGAATGCTTCCGAAAGGACAAGATGGAGGGCTTAAAAGAGCAACAGCTGCTGCCTGCACTGGAAATGAGTTTCACTTAATTGCAAGAATTGCCCGTACGGATCAATCATATTTTAAAATTAAACTGTATTGATACAAGAAGAACCAGGAGATGAACTATATACGCTTAGAAAGATCCGGAAGTCTATTTTCTGGGGAATTTTACGATTCATCAAAAGGATTTTTCTAGAGAAAGTTATGGCAGTTTTAGTAGACAATGGTCAGGCTGTGCGGGCTGTGCGGGATTTCAGCGTGATTTTGGGCTTAAATCCCACATCCCACATCGGTTGGAAAACGCATTTCTATATCCCACATCCCACATCGGATGGGAGACACATTGCACTCGTGGTATTTCCCTATAAAAGGCCTACTCCACTTCAGCTTTGAGGATCAATCGGGGATGAATCCAGAGGGCCTTTAGGAGGAACTCGAAGTATAAATTTGGAGGGCAAGCTGAGGATGATCGTTAAGAGGCCGGAGGCAACTTAAGGAAGCATGAGCCCTATGGCTGGCTAGTCTCCAAGCAAGGCGAAGGGATAAATCCCTAGGTGTAGTTGTTCTTATTTTTCTTTATTTGATTCGGTTGTAGTTAGATATTTTTTTCGTTAAACATTGTTATGTTTTATTCTTAATTTAATTAGTAGATTTATTATTACTCCGGTGATTGCATGCTTCTTTTCCATATAAGTTCAGTCATGCTTTTCTTATGTGTACCTGTTTGGGTGTGATTGAGTCCGGTAGATCTCTTTTATAGATTGTCCATTGCTGCGGTATTGTCATTTAGATATATCGTCGTCTCTTGATAATTTATAAGTTAGGTCATGTGTGCTTGAAAGTAAATGAGATTTCATAACAATTACATTAGGATTTATAAATGTGCTTTAATTGAATATTTGTCGATTGCCTGTTTGGGATGTGAAACTTGCAATCGAGATAAAAACAACTGAATCAAGTTAGGATTAGGGCAACGAACCTAGGGAGGATTTCCGGAACCTTGTCGTTTCTTTATTATATCCATCAATCATTCACACAATTTCTATAAAATAAACAATTCAGATTCTTTCAATCAATCTTTTATCATTTGTGTTCAAGTTTACACCTTCTTCTGTAATTAACTTGTTTCCCTGTGGAATCGACACCCCAAAGCTGTACTACAATACCGCGTTATATTTTGGGCGTAGTCAGGACTCCAGTTAGTTTTAATTGGAAGAAACTGAGATGACTTAAAAAGTCTATCTACTATCACTTACACTGTATTGTGACCTCTCTAGTTATTGAAAAATCCATAAACAAAATACATACTCACATTTTTCTATGGTCATTCTAGCACAGGAAGAGACTATAGTAAGCCTCCCGGATGTTTGTTCTCTGACTTCACTCACTAACAAACCAACATCTAGAATTATATTAAGCTACATCCCTTTTCAATTCTAACCACCTGTAATTCTCGTGACTCTCTATAAAATTCTCGCGTAAACCCCTTCAAAATTTTACTCTTTCATTGTTTCTTTCAGTCCCTAAGTGTTTAGAGAAATAGAGTAATTTGAATTGAAGAAAAAAAGAAACCAAATAGGATTTGGTAAGAATAATTAAAATAAAGTAAAAAGTATGTACACACACACACACATATATATATATATATATATATATATATATATATATATATATATATATATAAACAGTGGGAGGCAATAATATATATATATATTATTGCCTCCCACTGTTTTTCATTTCTCTATGTCAAACATGTAATTTGCATGTTTGCCTTTGACAACACCTGGACTCCAGGTGTTGGCAATTTTTTTTTTAAAACAAACCTTTTTTTTCTTTCTTTTTCCCTTCTACTTATCCACGCCTAACACTTGCCTCTCTTTTTTCTTTTTATTTTTCTTTGTAACTACACTCCACGCGTCCAATTTTTTTTTCAAAAGAATTATTTTATTTAATAATAAGTATTTCATGTATATATTATTTTATTTCAATATAATATCTATCAAATTACTTTTTTACCCATACTTTACAAATACAGGTATTACACTTAGCAATCGAATCCACTACTTTAAGCCCTGCAATGAAGTTCCTTAACCATTTTGCTTATGAAGTAGCTTCAAAGCATGCTATAAATTTTGTCTCCATAGTGGATGACGCCACTATTGATTGTTTTGTGCTTCTCCAAGATATGACACCTACAGCAAGTAAAAACACATACTCTGAGGTCGACTTCCTAAAGTCTGGACAACTAGCAAAATATGAATCTAAATATCCAACCACATCTAGGTGATCAACATACTTATATATGAGCATGTAGTTCTTGGTTCCTTACAAGGGTCATATGACTTTCTTAGCTGCCTTCCAATGTTCCATTCTTAGATTGCTTTGGTATCTACCAAGCATTCCCACATAAAAGCTTATGTCAGGTCTAGTGCACACTTGTGCATACATTAGACTACCTACTGCTAATGCATAGGGAATACTTTGCATTTGCTCATTTTTTGGACATTGACTTAAACTAAATTTGTCACCTTTCAAGATAGGTGTTACACAAGGTGAACAATCCTTCATTTTGAATCTCTTTAAAAAATTTCAATGTAGGTCTTTTAAGATAATCTTAACATCTTTTAAAATCCGTCTCTGTGAATCTCTATGCCAATGACATAAGAAGCTTCACCTATATCATTTATGTCAAAGTTTTGAGAGAGAAAATATTTTGTCTCGCACAGCAAACCTAAATCATTGGTTGCAAGTAATATATTATCAACATATAGGACTAAAAATATGTACTTGCTCTCAATGTTACTAAAAGAGTCCTTTTTAGTTTTATAGATCCATTTACAACCAACAGTCTTGACTCATTTGGGTAACTCAACAATGTCCTAGGCTTGATCAGTATGTTCAGGCATTACCACTGAATCCTGCACTTCCTCAAATTCAATTCTATGAGAAGTCCCACTCCCATTAATGTTAACATCCTTAATGAACTTAGCATTTCTAGCCTTAACAATTCTTAGTGTATGTGAGGGACAATAAAATCTATATCCCTTGGACTTTTTTGCATAGTCAATGAAATATTCACTGATAGTTCTTGAGTCCAATTTCTTTAATTGTGGATTGTAAACCCTAACTTCAACTTGACATCCCCATATGTGTATTTATATTAAACTTGGTTTTCACCCTTTCCACAACTCGAAATGAGTTTTAGGAACAACTTTAGATTTGAGTTTTTAGGGCTTCATTCCACAAAAATATGGGAAGATTTGAGTTTCTCATCATACTTCTCACTATGTCCATTAGAGTTCGATTTCTTCTTTTGGCAACCCCATTTTGATAAGGTTCACCTAGCATTGTGTACTGAGCCACAATTCCTTCTTTTTTAAGTAACTCATCAAATGGATCTGGCCTTTGTCCCATTTCTTTGTACTTTCCATAATATTCTCCGCCCCTGTCTAACCTTATAATTTTGAGATGTTTTCCTAATTGTTTCTCTATCTTTGTCTTAAAGTTTTTGAAAGACTCAAGAGCCTCATCTTTATGAAATGAGAGATAGAGATACATATATCTTGTTTGGTCATCAATAAATGAGATAAAATATCTCTGACCATTTAGATAAGGTGGAGTAAATAGCCCATAAATATCTGTATGTATGATCTCTAGAACTTCATAACTCCTCTTTGCACCTTTTATTGATCTTGTTGGTTTGCTTACTCTTAATGCAATCCACACAAGTACCAAAGTCAGAGAAATCAAGAGTTTTTAAGACTTTGTCATTCACTAACCTTTTAATTCTTTCCATGAAGATATGTCTCAATCTCCTATGCCACAAAATATTGGAGCTTTCATCAATAATATAACGCTTAGTGTCAATATTATCATGCAAGGTAAAGATGGTTTGTTTAAAGAAGGAATTCAAATTCAATTTATACAAACCATCTACCAAGGTCCCAAAATCAATAACAGAAGAATTTTTAGACAACTAAAAGTCTGAACCAACAAAGTTAAAACCATAACAAAAGGTACTGGTCTAGAAATAGAAATTAAGTTCCTAGAAAACGAAGGGATATAAATAGTGTCTTCAAGATTTAAAACAAAGAGAGCCTCCAAGATTAATTTAAATGTTCCAACGACTTTCACATGTGAACGCATCCCATTTCCTAAGTAGATGCCTTGTTCACTACCTATTGGCTTCTTAAGGTTGAGAAAACCCATAATAGTATTGGCAATGTGAATTGTAGTACCTGAAACAATCCACCAAGTTTTATAATGAATAGTGATAAAATTAGATTCTTAACACCAAAAAAAAAAAAAAAAGAGAGAGATCACCTTTCTTATCGAACTATATTTTATATTTAGGACAATCCTTCCTCATATGTCCTTTTTTTCTTACAAAATAAGCATGTTCCTTCACCACCGGGCTTGAATGGTCTTTTCCCTTCTTTTTTCATTCCAAGAATATTTTTATCCTTATTGTGATTTCTTTTTCCGTGAGTCACAAAATGAGCACTTTCTAGGTCCTCATGCTTCAGTCTCTCTTCCTCTTAAACACACATAGTCAGAAGTCTATTAACTGACCATTTATCTTCATGTGTGTTATAAGAGATTTTAAAAGGTCCATACTCCACATGAAGAGAATCAAGAATAAAATGAACAAGAAATTACTCTAAAATATCAATCTCTAACGACTTGAGTTGAGCAACAATGTCCTTCATTTTCATAATGTGCTCACGCACACCTTTAGAATTGTCATGTCTTTTGCCTAAGAGTCTTCTCATTAAGGTTCTGGCCAAAACCTTATCAGACTTGACAAATTGATCTTCAATTGACTTCAAGAAGCCTTTAATTTTATCACAATTGAGAATGAAATCCTTTATGCTTTTGCTAATATGAGACTTAATGAGCATCAAACTTAAAAGGTTTGACCTCTCCCACCTGCAATATGTATTCTTTTCTTCAACTATGCTTAATTCCATGGGAACGGGTGGTTCATCCACATGAAGTGTCAAGTCTAAGTCCATACACATTAATGTTAAGAAAATTTTGTCTTTCTAATTCGAAAAATTATCACCACTCAACAAGGAAATGTGTGATGATTCACTATTCATAAAAGAAGTAGCTATAACTGCAATAATAATAAACCAAGAAACATATAATTATTACTTTGAAGCATCTATAATATGAACCAACTCATGTTGAATTCATTAGCAAAAATTCAATCCTTCTTATGGGTAGAGTTTACATCATATATTGGATTTGCTCTTTAATTATAAGATTAGTGATTTAGGCACCAAGAATAAAAGACTTATACCTGTGGATATAAAAATCTTCTTTTCTCAATGTCAAATAAAAAATCTTATTCTATTAAGTCATTCAAAATAATTAACTCTTTGTGGAGTACTCAGATATTTCAAATGATTTAATATTACTCGTTATGCTACTTTACATAAATTTTATAAAACTTGATGTGATTGTAAAATCTAAAAATCACACATCAATATATTTTAAAATGTTGTGGCTAATTTTAAAACACATTGATGTTCAATTATTTTAAAATAGCATCACCATTCAATTAACAAATCCTCATGTTAAAGAAACCATAAACCACATCCAGGACAAATTTAATACGACATTCAAGGGTAATAAACCTAATTATTCATGATAATTTGTAAATAAATTATGAGATCATATATTTTATCACCTCTTTTTTATATATATAAAACATAATTTATTTTATAATAATAATAAAATTAAGCCTCTCAAAGAAAAGAAAAATAAGGCTATAAAAAATGATTTCGAAAAGAACCATTAACAATGGTTTTTTCAATATCAGTAGTTTACAATTACCATTTTGTAAAGAATGCTTACCAGAAGCTACATATGTATGATGCATAATCACCAAAAGTGACAAATTGAGGCTACGTGCGCATGCTTGTTGAAAAGAATTACCAAAAACTTGAAATAAATTAGTGACAAACTTCAAGATGTAGTTTACAAATTACAATTACCATTGTGTAGAACTTTGAAAATAATATTCTCAATAAATAAATTACTGTTAATCAAGAATTTTAATCAGTATTTTTTTTTAATAACAAGAACTACAGAATAAATAGTTTCCTAAAATTTTCATTTATTTATCTATTTATTGTTTGAATGGTGATAAAAGAAAATCTCACAATTATTTACAAACATATCATGACATGCTGAAGTTAATGGATTAAATCTAATTAAGCAATTAAACATACAATAATTAACAAGCCAAACAATTTATTGATAACCAAAATGTTGAAGTTTCCATGGCCTTTACATCAAATGCCATAAAACTTTGGCATGAAATAATAATTAATTACAACCCAAGAAATTAATCAACCTACTACATAAATTTCTAGATGAGCAAAACTGATTACAACGAAATTGGAAGCCATAAAAATTCAAGCATTTTTTTTCAAACAATTAGATAATTATCAATGTATAACTATAAAAATAAAACAAAACTTGATCCGTTAAGTGTACGCATAATCACCATAAATTTAGAAAAAAAAATTATGAAGATAAAGAACAACAATGTTAACAAATATGATCCAGAGGCTGTATCTGATACCAAATGTTAACCTTATTGCAGAAGAAATAAAAATAAATTAACCCCAAACTTCCAGCCATGATTGATCAAGCATGTTGTTCTTTATCGAAATCCACGACAGCACCATGATTCCATATTAGTTAACTCACTCAAATTTTATGAAATAATCTGAGTGTTCGACAAAGTCTTCTACCCTATGTAAATCTCTAAAGATGATATTTGATGAAAATCACAGATATCATATGTTTTTTGCTGGGCTAAGGACCTTGTCTATTTAGAATTCCTTATATATCTTTCTTCCATTAAGAGAGTTATAACTTTTCACCACTACTAGGTAATTTATTTTTAGGAAAAATTACATTCGCACCATTAAGGTATAGTGTATTCTACACTCGCATCACTGTATTTTTAAAACCTACACATATACCTTTTGTCTTATTCATAGTTTAATTTTTAGTTACAAAAACATCACTATTATTCAGCTAGTCAATGTTATCTTTTCAATCAAAAAATGTGACAGATCATCAATTATTTTTTTAAAACCCAAAAATACCCCTGCATATGTTTTTACCCTTTCCACAATGAATATATATTGAAAACTTAGATTCCATTTTGTTCTATCAAATCTGTGCTAAAAATCTCAAATAAGATACCAAAATAGAGAGATTTTCTTCCTCTTTATCCGTGTTCTTGTTTGATTTTCTCCTTTTTTTTTTCAAACGAAAAAGCTTAAGAACTTTCTCTAATTTCTGCTTCAAAAAAATCGAGAGAAAGTAACTTTCTCACTTTCTCGGTTGCCAAACACCTTGAACCTTTATCTTCCTCCCCTGAAAGCACTCAAATTTTACTCCAGTTGCAGCACCTCCCCAAAATCATGAGTATACCTACTCCTAAAAATTATCAGTTAAATCATCCATCCCTGTTAGTAATAAGCATGAAAAGGCACTCCATTGAATTTAAAACTGAAGTGTTAAAACCAGAGCACCATCTCCGGTCCTCATCGTCGGAAGCCACCATGGACATCACTTTCCTAAAACTTGCACAAGAACACAAAAAGAAGCAAAACCCTGTTCGATTCTTTGATTGAAATCTTGAATGCAATCCAAAAATCTAGAGAAAAAGTAACCCATATTGCTGGTAAAAAATCCAATGTGGTCTTTGAAAAACCACAAAGAAGAAGCACAACGATAAGAACAAGAGTGAACAAGATGACAACAAATTTGAGAAAATAAGCCCAGAAGATTATATTGCTAATTGAGTGTAAATCAGGATCAGGGAAGCCCAATTGGCATGGATCTGATGGTGGGTGGGGGATTGGATCCCGACAGGTGCACAAAGATATTGTGGAGTTGCAGATGTTGGGTTAAGTGCTTAAGTTTCTAGCTTTTTTGATGGTGGGGCTGCACAGAGAAGCATCACGATATCGAGCAGTAATGGGTTTATTGACTTAACTGTTATCTGGATGGATGGAGGAGAGAGAAATTATATTGAGAGTTAATGAGAGAGAAATTATGTTGCCAGTAAATGAGAGATGAATTGCATTGGGTATAGCAGTTTCGTAATTTTAATTTTTCTGTTATAAATAAACAGTTAAATGACAGTGAAATATAATTTAGTGATATATGTGTAGGTTTTAAAACAATGATAATACAAATATAAAATATGTTATATTTTAATAATGTGAATGTAATTTTTTTTATTTATAATAAACTTCGCTAACTTGCATACTCAATTGCATATAATAATAGATAATTATTTCAAACATGTTACCCAAATAAAATATGGGTACGTCACTTTACACAGGTATATATTTTAAATAATTACTTGACTTCAAGCATGAAAATATAATTTACCCATTTTGATAAATATGTATAGCAGCGGCAGGACGAGAAACGTAAATGGTGCCACCCCACAAAAGATAATGATATTCTAAATATTGGGAGCTGTCCAATCACTGGGCGGTTGCCATATATTGGTCGGTCACAGCCAGTGGCTCCTGAGCTCTGGATGTTCAATCATAAGAAATTCTTGAGATATAGAGGGATTATCAAACGACGTATTCTTGTTCAATTTGACCAAACACCACATTCACAAAATTCTCATTCTTTTTTTCTTTTTATATCAATTGCCTATTTTCTTTAACGTACATTGCCACGTACAAGATTCTCCAATTGTAAAGGGAGAGGGAGAGGGAGAGGGAGACATGCATCTTTATCAAATCTTATCTTCAAGGAATGATTTCGAGGTGAGAAATTGTGGTCACCCCATTGACATTGTCATCTTTTACGGAAATCAGATCCTACCCTATGAGGTCTATAATATAGAGAGAGAAAAGAAGAGAGAAGCCAAGTTTGGCTTACTTGTTTAGTTCCTTGTCAGTTAAACCTTTAGGGAGGATGATGGGGCCCACTGGCTCAGCCTAAGCGTGGCACATCATGCTCTCTTGTTTATCGCTAATCTATTCATTGTTTGATTGTTATTTCCCTAACGGGTGGTCAGGGGTGTATACGAAACGGTAGATTTATTCGAATAAAAATTTTAATCGAATTTTTTATTAAATTTTTTACCCTTTTGATGTAATTAATTTAAATATTTAAATATTAATATATTGAATTGATTTCAATCCATAAAATTGATTAATTAATGTTATTTATATAAATAATTTTTTTATTATATATTATATATTTAATATTTTCTAGTTTATTAAATTTTTATATATTATATTTATATTTAATATATTATTAATTTATAATTCAGTTAAACAATTGAAATGGTTAAAAAGATTTATCCACCTACTAACCGATTAATCGATATATCTTATTTGATTAATTTATTTTATATCGATTTAATTGAATCGTTTCAATCAAATCGATTCAAAATGATCCGTTAATCAATTTTAACTGTTTAATTGACACTTTTATAATTAACAATTGATTTCGATTATATATTTTCCCCTTTTCTTTTGGCATGATATTTTTTTTACTTCATTCACTGCTTTTAAAAGTAATTATCCAATTTCTATTAAATATTTGTTTAGCAAAAACTCTCAGTTTGACGGGGAGTATTTTTAAAAAAAAAAATACATTCAAAAGCTATTTTCTTTTGTATGACTAAGTTTAGAATCTAGCCATACGATTCATTTTATGACTTGATCACTTTAGCTAACGCCACACGGTATACTCATTATTAATATTGTTTTTTTAATTGCATTTTAATTTTTTTATAAAATAACAACATAATCACTGATTGTAATCTCTATATTTATGATGGTCAGGTCATAAATTTTTTTTATAAATTTTATAAGTTGAGTGTGAATAATTTGTCTTTGACCTATTTAAAAAAATATATTTAATATAATGCAAGCGCAAATTCGCTTATGATATTACTTTATTGTTGAAGAAAAAAACTTTTTATTAGAAAATTTTTAATAATAGCTAATCATAAATAATATGTTCTTAAGGATCCCTTTCTATTTATTTTATTTTATTTTATAGGTCAGTATTTATTTTATTCATTAATTATAATTTTTTCTTTATTTAAAATTAATTTAACAGCATCAACCTCCATAAGAGAAAATTATTGGTGGATTTAAACCAATGCCATGTGAAGCCTGGTGGATTCAAACCTAACATCATGTTTGAAGAGAAATAAATGGGAGCATCCAAGAGAACATCTGGTATTTAAGTGAAGTTGTCACTAAAGTATAATTTGAACCATAGGCTTTTGTCTAGGGACAACGAAGAAATGATGATAGCTAGGAGCAAGGCATGATCTATTGAAAATATGAAACAAAGGTCTACTCACTTCTCCTTCAAAATCTTGCTAGGCCCTACCTATATATGATGGATTTGATTCCAATTCAAATTAAACGGGCCTAACATGTTGTATCCTATGTTTGTAATCTTGGCAATCGGATGGGTTTAAATCATTTTAAAATTAAATTATTTTAAAATCTAAGTTATTGGGTTACAAATCGTTTGAATATTTAGATATTTTTTAATTTAAATTATTAATTTTAATATTTAAATTTAATAATGTTTTAAAATATGAATACAAAAAGTTTAAATGATGATTAAGTCATTATAAATGATCGTAATGTGTCATTTTTTTTATAAATATAATTAAAAATATTTTAATATATTTTTAATATAGAAAGATGCAATTATAATTTGAAGATGCTTTTATAATTTTTCCTCCATTCATCCTAAGATGCTATAAAAAAAAAAAAATGAAATCAGTCAACCATCACACAAATATAATCCAACACCAAAAGAGAACTGAAAAGCAAAAGAATAGAAAGGCAAAAAGAAAAAGAAACGGAGAGGCTGATTCATATAATAGCGAGAAGAATTTTTAAAACTAGATAACATCGAGTGCGCACCACCGGCCAATAGGATTAAGTCAGGCCCTCATGGCTTCATAAAACAACAAGGAGGGCCCGACTTAGATCATGCACCTTTGCTTGTTAAACTCAATTCCTCTATAACACCTGTTAAAATCTCTCACATCTTTTGGCTGATAGGGACTAAAGATTCCTCTCCACTTGTGATGACTTCCCTTTAGTGAAGATAGGAATCAAAATTTGTAATCCCCACCCACCTCTTTATGCCTTCTCCCTCTTACCTTGGTACTTTTTGTGCTTTAATGTACCTGCCATACCAAAAATATGTCATTCTTTGTGCTTAATCAGGGTTAGTTAGGTCTTTCTTTTTGTACTATCACACCAATAGCTTTTTTAGATTGTTAGAAAACTAAATACTCAGATATGTTGGGAGCCAAAAATGTGACATAACTTATTTATATACACATCAGTAACCCTAGTTACTGAGAATCCAAATGGATCTTTTCATCTACGGACCATATTGGACTAAGACCTACATTAGCTGATGATCCACATTAATAATATTAAGGTATGTACAAAACCAAAAAACATGATCAAAAATTAACAATAGATAGGCTCTCGTACTTTTCTCATTAGACCAAATTTGTTTACTCGATTTTATAAAACCAAAACCGCTATAATTAATGATGCTCACATTGAAAAATTTCAACATTCTCCTACTTTGACAACACTAATTATAGCTCTCAATTTTTCAAAACATTTTACTCAATTTAAAACAATTTCTGGCTCAAACAACTTGATTTTATTGTGACTACATTTGAATAATAATTTGGTCATCTGAGACAACATATTAAACAATCTAGTCCCATGAAAACTCCAAACATGGAATCATGGAAGCCATTTTGCTCTATTATTCACACAAGACCAATTCATGGTTACACATGCAGATGGTTCCACTGACATGGATTCAATGTGGTAGTGTAGCAAGAAAATTGCATCCCACAGAGTGATTAAATAATATGTTATTTCCATTATCAATCCTCAACATAATTCTTCGTATAACATGCCTATTAATAGGTTAGAGAAGTCATTAACAACATGATATGTTTCAAAAATACCTCTAGGTTTCAACATGGTGTCAACCACGAGACATACCAAACCAAACTCAAAACCGACACCAAGTTTTAAGTTTCCTCAACATGAGATGTCATATGTTCAAATGCATTTATACATATATAGAGATAAGATAATACAATATGAATGAAAATATGTATGATGATCATCAATCAATATAATAATATCCAATTATAGTACCTAAAACATGATGGACTCCAAAATTACATAAATCCAATAAACATAAATAACTCTCACTAACCCAGTACATCAAAATACTCTAAAACACACATACTATCAACTTGTTTCTTAAAAAAAAGTGGGTCTCAGACCTTTGGTTAGGGGATCAGCAACTATATTCTCCGCTTGGATGTATTCAACAATTACACTAGCATAAAGTACAATTTTCATGGATTCTCTCTCAAGATCATTCTTGGGACATTGACTCAAACTCAATTTATCCCCTTCACTATTGACACATCTCCGGGTTTACAACTCTGCATGTTAAACCTGTTGAGTACACGATCTATGTAAGCTTTCTAAAAAAGAGCCAACATATCACGAGATCTATCCCTCAGGATCTCAACACCAAGAACAAATAACGTCTCAACAAGATCTTTCATATCAAATGTCTTGAATAACAACTATTTTGTCTCATGCAATAACCCAAGATCATTACTAGTAAGCAAAACATCATCCAAATAAAGAACCAGATAAATAAATTTACTGCCACTGAACTTTAGGTATATGCACTAACCTACCTTATTCTCCTCAAAACCAATAGAAGTCGCCGCTTCATCAAATTTTAGGTACCACTAATATAAGTATGCACTATTTATAGAAGATCAGAACTACGAGTTGAGCCATTTTCTTGGTTTTGGTTAAATTTCCCTTAATACAATAAACATAAGTCTCCATATCCCCAAAATCAAGAGTGAGTAAAATATAATCCCTAATAAGCTTTTGAACTCTTTATCTAGAAATGTGACTTAAATGTCTATGCCATAAAGCATACTCAACATCCTCCTTCCATCTATTATAATTCGAATTAGTCAGGATCTCAATGGTTGCTTGGTTATTGTTATAGATAAAAATATTAATTCAAGACAAAAATGCAACACATTAGTATAAGGGCAATAACAAACATATTTCAAAACAGAGAATCTAATAGTATAGTCATGAACTCCCATTTGGGTGAATATAATATACACTTTGGAATCTCTACACATAAAGCATATGAAAACAGTGTCTCAATTTTCGAAAGAATTGTCCCATTTAGGCAGACAAACCTTCTAAATTGACCCATCATCTTCCCGCAGTGTTCCATGTATTTTCACAAATTACAGCACACAACTACCCTTTTTGGACAAGTAACTGCATGATGTAATTGAATTCATCCTACAACATGTTTGAGTGAAATCCCATAAGTATCAATGAGTGTGCCATTTTGGCAATAAACATTCTCATCAACCCATGAAATTTCTCAAAACCGAGATAAATAGTAATCATCCTGCAACATGTTTTAGCGAAATCCCACAAGTATCAATAAGTGTGCCATTTTGGCAACAAATATCCACATCAACCCATGAAATTTTTCAAAACTGAGATAAACAATAATGCCATTTACAACCCCAGACGTATGCAAAACGACAAGCACGCATGGGGCTATACAACATGAGGTACTCTAAACAACATGTAACTCTATGAGTCACCAAACAATCAACAATTGCATCCTTACTACAGGTCTTGAACTTAATAAAACAATCTTATTATTTCTCATAATATGTATATCAATAACAACTCAGCACATCAAAACAATCTACAGTGAAATAAGGTCTTATAATATATACATAGATTTTGAGAAATAAATGATTATTACATATTTTAAGAAATAAATATTTATTAAACCCAAAAAAATCCAAAAGAATTATGAAAATTATTATAAAATAATAATTTACACGACATAAAAAATCGTGGGCCAAAAATATTGGCTTAAGCACCAGGCCCGCGCGTGGGCTTCGTCGTCACACGCACTATTCACCATCTCCCTCTTTTGTTCGGGTCTATCCGACCCGGATCAAACCTAGTTATAGTAAAAAAGGATCAGATTCGGGTATTAATGGTTTTTAGCCTATTTTGATAAATTAAAACCATATTTTAAGCCTAAATAACTAATATCAAATTCATTATGGCAATCAAGACAATAAACATAATTATATCAAATAATATTACATTTAATAAATTTCATCAGAAGATAAATCTATCAAGGTAAATAGCTCAAAATTCTCATGATCACACCATAATTTTTTATAACTGATCATGCTTGTGGCATTAATCTTTATTATCATCTCATGTGATACACAACTTTGAATATGATCAAATAAAATATAGCAAAAGTATCAAGTAACGATCATTTTGATCAATATGTGTCTAATAATAAATGATATTTTCATATATTAGCATATCACAATATTCAAATATATTTCGCATGCTCAAAATTTAATTATTTCCGATAAGTGCACCAATTGAGCAAATATGAATTAGAAAATTTAAGAAAGCTACATATTTTTTTATATTTTTTAATTTTCGTATTTTCTATATACTTTTATGAAAGTAGACTTTATTTTATTATTTGACTTAGTCAAAATTTCAATAATAGCACTATTATTATCAATGAAAACTATTCAAGACAACCAAAAAGTAATATATTAATAAGAATGTAGTTACAACAACCATATTCCCGGCGTACCATTACACTCTCCCCTTTGGACAGAGTATAAAACATGCAAGTTGAATCTCTTACATGAAACAAACACATTAAAATATCTCAGTTTTCGAAATGCATAACACTTTTGGGCAAAAAAGATAATCTAGACTTAAATAAATTCCTCCAAATGTTTCATGTCAACATCTGAATTAAAACACGCAATTACTCTTTTTAGGCAAGGGATTGAATGCAATAACCTAGATAAACGTCATGTAACAACATGAAATAATCTCATAAATATCAGTGAATAAACCACTTTGACGGTAACCATCACATCAACTAATGAAACTATTTTAAACAGTGATTGATAAAATATTTTATCCAACATGTATAAATACTACAACAATATGTATGGATTTGATCATTTCAATATGAGATAGTAAACCACATATACCTCTTTGGATCAAAATTAGAATATATGTTACACAAGCAAAACAAATCTTGAACTAAAATTAATAAAATGATTATATATATTATTCATATACAAAAATAAACACAAATAATATACCAAAACTCATAATTAAATGTTTTGCGGAAGAATCATAAATCATATATGTGAGCATTACAAAGAAATTTCACATATTCATTTAATATATTCATTGAATAGACAGATTTGCCCTTGTCAGATACCGAGTAGAATGACATTCTAATTCCGTTTTATGAACCACATAGAGTTGCTCTCTTTATAGATATATAAATCTTCTTCCAAAAGGCCAAAAAAAATCAAACAAGCGGTTAGTAATACTTTAAGACTTTTGGCCTCAGCAAACAAACTAGCAAAGAATTTCAAAATTGAAGTCTTGCAGAGCTAAGAAATGTTTAAATCATTTCAAACAGTGATTTATAGGGATAATTCCAACTTTTCTTCTAATACAAAGACAATAATTGGCCTTATTGCTCAACAAATAATAGTTCAAACAAATAATTTCTACTATGTTTAGGTAAAAGAAGAATTCCTTTAATCAAGAAAATGGAATTCATGCTACTTAAAATTTACCAATGCAAGCCAATTTTCCATACAATGACCATAAGTTCTAGAGTTTCAAGTGAACTGGATTGATTAAACGTGACAAACTTTATGTTATCATCATCACTGTTAATTTAAAGTTTACAAAAAACTCCTTGTCACAATAATTTAGACAATAGAATGAAAGATGACAATCACCAATTGAAGATTAAATTGTCATGTAATAAAAAAATGGTATTATGTGTGAGCAACTATTCATTAAGGCATAATCACCTAGGCCTAGTTGATGCAGCGATAAATGTTTAAAATAAAACTTATTATCAATTATATATATATATATATATATATATATATATATATATATATATATATAACTTATTCCAATCATTTCCAGGGTTCAACTGATAAAAACAAATATATCAATTACAAAATCAAATGTCAAGGATAGAAATTACATAAAAGAAAGTCATGGAATAAAGTCAAACAACACTTGCCAGAAGCAACAAACTAGCATAAAATAAAGAAACCAATACAGTACAGAGCTTGGAACAACTCAAAATCTATTGATGGTTGGAAAAGATTTGATGAGTAGGAGACAAGTGATGGTTTTGTTTTGATATTAAGTTTGTTTTGTCATGTCATGATCATATTTAAATCAACTTAAAGTAAATTGATTTAAATCAGTTCATAGGCGATGTGTTTAATTTTTTTTTCTCTTTCCTTTCTAATCTTAGATACTGTTTTACAACTTTGCTCCCTTTAAATCACATAAATGAACGGCCAGGGATCGTTATACGATCTTCAAAATGGTCAAAATTATATTATTAAGAATTGATGAGACAATGGGGCCAGGGAGAGAAACATGGTCATATTATGAAGTGCAATAATCTTCACCTTTTAAGAGATTTAAGTTTTCTTAACTAACTTATTTTCTTTATTTCGTTTTCCTTTTTTCTTCTAAAAAAAGTTATCGAGAATCAACATGTTTAACTCCACAAGATCTAGGCTATTTGCCTATGTTAATTTCCCTTTAAATTTGTTGCCACATAACTCTTACAAGTTAGTTGTTTAAACTATGGTGGGAATAGATTTTTGGGTAGTGAAGCTACATGTTTTTCAACTAATTTGAGTTCAAACAAATTCTTGCAATTCTAGTAAGTAAAGTTCCTTTCAGTTTATAGTTAAATCTTATCTATTTTTTCCGATAAAAAACATTGATATAGGTAGAAAACATTGAGATTTATTGAACCATGAAATAACACAATTTCACTTGAAATTAAATGCAATATTACTGAAATAGGTTTTAAATTCATGTATACATGCTATGATACCACATGTAGGCTTAAATAAACATAAATAATAATATCATACATGAAACTTAGAACACATATAATTTCATAAGTAACTCACATACTTTATTGAATTACCTTACAACGGAAGTTTGCTCTAGGTTAGTTAGGTCTTCCTGTTCATACTCTCACAACAACAGCTTTCTCAAATAGATAGAAAACTAAATATTGATGTATTGGGATCCAAAAAGGGGACCTAGCATGTTTATATACACATCAGTAAACCTAGTTATTGAGAGTCTAAATGGGCTCTTCCATCTACAGGCCATATTGGACTAAAGCCTACACTAGCTGCTGATCCACATTAATAATATTAAGATATGTACAAACCCAAATAGCATGATCACCAATTAACAACAGATAGGCTATCGTACTATAATTAGTGGTAGCTCACATAGAAAAATTTCAAAACAAACACTATATCATTCATCCACACCACAAATTCAATTACATGTCATCAAATTAAAATTAAATTGTAAAATAAATTCAATGTCACAAAATAAGTTTTATCTTAAATGCCTATTTATATAGTTAAGGGTAATTATCAATTTTATTCAATATATTTATATAATACATAAAAGCCTAATGTACATAGGGGACGAGTATGAGGATTTTTCAGGTCGAAGATTGTCCCCTTCATCCCGGTCCCCGTCCTTATCCTCGTCCTCATTGAAATTTTAAAAAATCTTCATGCCTATCCTTGCGAGAATAAAATCGTCTCCATACCCATCCCCGAGGGGTTGAAGAGTACCAAACCTTCGTCAAAAGTGAAGATTTTTGCCATCTCTAGTCGATAATCCAATAGGAAAGCTAATTAAAGACACATTGCGTAATGGATGAGATCCATATGCAAGGGATGATAAGGGATGAATTACACTACAAAAAATATAGCTTATCACCGACGGACTTCGATAACCCAAAACTCGTCAATGAAAGTCTTGTCGATAATACCTTCATTATTGATGTTATATTATCTTCGACGGAAAGAAATTCGTTTCAGAAAGTAGTATCACCGACAGATATCACCAATGACTAATCTGTAGGTGATAATTTTTAAAAAAATAGTCGATTTTAATAATAAAATATTAAAATAATATTATCACCGATGGAAATGTGTTTGTCAGTTATACTATTTTAAAAGAATAAATTTTTGGATTTTTTAAAAATTGAAAAATAGTATCACTGACGAACATGTGTTCGTCAATGATATTATTTTAAAATAAAAGCACTTATCTGCGATGGAATACTATCCATCGGTGATAATTTGATTTTTTTATTTTTTATTTTTTAAAATTGTTTGATCTAGTTAAAACTTGTTTGAAATTCATTTTCATAACTATCAATAAACATATCAAGTGCTAATAGTATTAGTAAAAATATATTTTGAAAACACAAATCTCTTTCAAAATACAAATCTATGCGAAAAATACTAGTCTGATAAAAAAAATTCCACATAAAAATATATCATGGGTCCGCTAGGTCCAAGTCCTCTAGGCTAATATTGCCCTGGCCTACAGCAACAAAATCTCCCAAGCCTGCAGCAATCATACCACCCTACTCCGTAACAGCCATACCTACAGGGTCTTATTGAACTAAACAGTAGCCATAAGATATGTACTCATTACATATGTAAATGAATATGAAAATAGTATTTAAAAGTTCTAAACTTGTGCTATTGAATCCAAACTGGAACCCTTGATCCAAAATAGATTTCATTTATTCTCACAAGTCACATTCGATTCAACGGATGTGCTGGTACCCCGACTCATCCATTAGATAAATTTTTTTTTTTACATTTTTCCAATAAAACCGCTATCTATTGAACTTTATAAACCTAAAACCCACACTTCTATTAACCAATGATCCTAAATGGATTTCATTTGTTCCCACAAGTCACGTTTGACCCTATAGATGTGTCGGTACCCCTGACTCGTCCATTAGACAAGTCTTTTACATTTTTCCTTTAAAACCGCAAGTGTTGAGTTTTATTAGCCTAAAACTCATACATTTGCTAATTCATAATCCTAAATGGATTTTGTTTATTCTCATGACTCTCATTCGACCCCACGAAGGTGCTGATACCCCTTGGCTTGTCCATTAGATAAGTCTTTTAATTTTTCCTTTTAAATCGCTAAGTGTTGAACTTTATTAGCCTAAAACCCACACTTTTCCTAACTGGTAACCCAAAATAGATTTTGTTTGTTCCTATGAGTCACGTTCGATCCCACGAATATGTCAATACCCTTGGCTCATCCATTAAACAATTATTTTATATTTTTTCCTTAAAACTACTAAATGTTGAAATTTATTAGCCTAAATCCCAAACGTTTGTTGACCAGTGATCCTAAATAGATTTTGTTTTTTTCCCATGAATCATGTTCAAGCCCATAGGCATGCATATACCCCAAACTCGTCCACTAGATAAGTCTTTTACATTTTTACTCTTGAAACTATTAAGTGCTAAACCATTTTAGCCTAAAACCCATACTTTTACTAACTAGTGATCCGAAATGGATTTCGCTTGTTCCCACGAGTCGTGTTTAATCCCATGGACGTGCCAGTACTTCCAACTCATTTATTAGAAAAATATTTTACATTTTTACCCTTAAAACCGTTAAATGTTGAATTGACAAATGAGCTTTCTTTACTGGTATGGCCATAGAAGCTTAAATCTAAATCCTTATTGTGGGTTCTGGTTGCTACACAAAATTTTGATTCACCAAAGGTGGATCAAATGTCTGGGTCGTTGGTATAGACTCCTACACTATAGGGTGTTCATCCTATGGTTCAAAAGTTTCAGGACTATTTCCTACTTGTGATGGGGTATATTCACCCTCTTGGCCACGACTTGGGCTTTCATAGTAAAAAATTGTCTTTTTGCGAACCATTTGCAGTCGAATTACCCAATGTCCCATTATGTGTGCCAAATTTGTTATGTAGAAAATTTAGAATGTTGTGTGAGCATGCTAAATTGAAATGAATATTGTTACACACCTAAATCAATCAAGAAACTATGAGAATGATTTACCGTATTCAATATTTCTAACTTGGTGGTAAGTCGAATGAGAATAAAAACCTTATTCAGTGTCTTCTTCTCGGGTTCCACACGTCCTAATAAAAAGTACTAACAACAACGGTTTTATTGCTATGTTACTGCTACTCCTAATTATGTTAATGTTACTCCTAGATAAAAAAAAGTAGATTGTTATTGAATTGTCTATGTCTTCAATTAATGAAGATTGTACAGTATTTATAAGGAAGAAGCAAAATAATTTTCATATCCTTTTTAGGTAGGAACTAAGTACATTTGAATTTAAACAAAAATAAACGCCAAGTAACCACCCAATAACGGCTTCATCGTTGGCTCCCATGCATCCACCCTTTATAATTTTAACTTTATTCAAGCATGCAAATCTTTCAAGCGAAACCGATTCAAAGAATTAAGTCGATGCAAGGAATGAAGCCGATGCACAGAACAAAGTCAACTCATACTAAAACAAAACGCACCACTTCATTAAACAATCAACTGAGTATGGATAGTTGGCAAAATCAAGGTGTTAGCATATCTTTATTCATTTTCATCATTCCTTCATCATATGATTATGAGTTTGATTCCTTTGTATAAAATTCAAAGGTTTATGAATCATAAAAAAAAATGCTTCTAAAACTTCATGGTCATTTTCTATCATTGGAAATTGATTTTCAATTTCTTAAAAGCCATTTTCTTTCTAAAATTCTCCTAGTATTGACTCCAAACTCTAATTTTTGCCACGATTTTACTTCTAATGTTCAATTGGATAACATTTTTTCTCTGGATTGCTAAGATGTCCGATAAAAGGATTTTCCTATATTCAAAAGATTGAATAGAAAAACTTTCCTGTCTCCCTTTATGACTCCACTTTAATTTTCTTTAGGTGATGTTATTAGTTTGTTACTATTTTAATATTTATGCAAATCTCTTTTTTTAAACATAAAATCTTGCGGAGGATAAAATATAAAGAATGCTAGTGGGCAAAGAGGCAATCAAAGGATATCCGTACTAATGATGACTAAGGTTACCTTTACTATTAATGTACTTCTTTTATGGTGGTTCAACTTTTTGTACCAAGAAAAAAAAAAAATGGGAGGAAGAGAGAGGCACTTAGCTTGATCCAATGGCTAATAATTTGATTTTTGAGCAAAAATTGTCCTCTACGCAAAATTCAAAAGATGCTGCCGTGTGTCAAACGATAAAATTCCATATGCTCCTATAAAATACGTATATAAAATTGTGTTTAATTTGATTAGCATTATTTTATGAAAATGTTAGGCCATAGATCACAAGCATATGTCATAAGAATAGTACAAAATTATGTTTAATTTTGCTATGGCGGGTTTTTTTTTAATTTATTCTATTAACACTCACAAAAGAAATAAAAATTCCATTATAAAAATAATAAATATAATGGACCGTTCCATCATCTATTTTATTCCTTTATCAAAAATAATAATTAATAGAGTTGTGACAAATGATAGAAAATTTTATAATTTTTGTTTCTACCCCTACATGCTAATAATAAGTTTTATACGTTATTATTTGAGTTTCGTAAAATATTATTACTTAAATTTTGAAAAATCTAGAGAGTTATTAACACAAAACATTCGTTATGTGTTTTAATGTTTTTTTTAAATTGTCAAGATTTTTGTATGTATTGATATCAATTTTACATGAATTATCATAAAAAATAATTATTGAACACATACTTAAAACGTAAAAAAAAAAATTGATAACTTTTAAAATGTAAAAAGAATATTAAAATATATGATAAAATATATAAATGTTTGATGATAATAATTTAAATCTAAATATATGTTTGAAATGTAAATTTTAAATATATATGTACCAATGATCCAAAAATAAATAAAGAAAAAGTAAAGTTGAAGGTTGAAGGGATATGCCATGTGTAAAGTAAAGAGCACAATCGCGACCAGTTCAGCATAAAACCAAGTATGGCAATAACAAAGGATATCATATCATCAACCACTTGTTTGTGGTGGGACTCAAAATACATTTGCGACTTGCCCTTCATAAGCGGTTGAAAATATGATCCATATGAGTCGTGTTTTTTTTATGGCAAGGGTTTTGAGCAAAGAGTTGTAAGTTTTTTTTTTTTTTTTTTGATATTTTGAGTTATTTTGAAATTTTTATAAAATAATTTTAATTAATTAATTTTTATCAAAATTTAATACTATATTAACTCTTTATAATATAATAATTTTTTAAATATTAATATATATTTACATATAAATTATATAGAGTATAACTTATATTTTTATATTGTTGTAATTTGTAAATGATTAATTAAATAGTTTGTAATTATTATTAAACTAGATAACATATAATATATATTTATGAAGTGTAATAATATCATAAAAAAACACTAACTAAAAAGTTTTTGTTCCATCTTACCTCTAGATTCATCCCAAACGCTCTTCATTAATGTCTTTTAATACAATGATCATGATATATGAAAGTAGAGTGTTTACCACCAAAACGAGCCTAGTTGGAAGTGAACATGTTGTTTGCTGAGGCTGTGCCCAGCTGGTTTATTTTGCCTTAATGAAAATTTAGTTTCTTTTTTTTATATAAAAAAGCATAAGTTCCTTTTTCTTTTCTTAATTAAGAGATGTAAAGGAAATAAATCTCTAAATTTGACTTGACCTAGAAAACTCTCCTCAAAAGATAACAGAAATTGAAAAGTAACAGACCAAAATTTTAATGACACATATTCTTAAATGTGACCTGTTTAAAAATTATGAAATTAATCCAATCTTATTAAATAGATCAACCTTCAGTAGATTCAATTTAGATATCTTAAGAGTTACACAAAAGGATGTGGTCTCATTATATCTTTTTATTTTTTTTTATTTTTAATATAACTAGTGTTTGATTATGATCTTTCTGCAATAACAAACGATTCTATCTACTAAGATAAGTGACTCTTATAAAAATATTCTTAAATTGATCAAATAAAAACTTTGACTAGCATACAAATTAATGATACAGAACAATTTTTAAGAAGGCTTTTGGTTAACAATACAAAAGCAAAATAGATTAATCTTCTTGTTAACTTTAAAGTGATACATTAGTAAGAGAGAAATTAAACTCAAATCTCTTATATAAAAAATTTGAAGCCAATTACTATGCCAAAAAACAAATATATAATTTTTTTTGACATGGGATAATAATTGAGATTCGATTTTTGGGTGAGTTTTGTTTTAAAGAGAATGCCATGGAGATTGATCCCATGTCATTCCAAGAGTGTATCTCCAAACTATAGGACAGCACACAAAAAGTAAAGTAAAGAGGAACCAAATATATATTTTAATAAAAATAATATTAATGAAATTAAAAAAAAAACACACACACAATATGATTCTGTATTAAAACATTAAAAAAAATTATACGTACACAAAAATATTTTAGAACTCGTAAATAACCTGAACCCAAAAATATCCACCTCTCCTTTTAATTTGGTCCCTCCCCACTATATATGTAACTCGTTGCTCCTCTTGTACTGTCCAAGTTGAACCAAACTCAAAACCTTAAAAACCTCTATCCGTTTCCCCTTCCTCTTCAACTTGTGTGTACATCCAAATAAACAAAGAAAGATGAAAGATCAGGAGAAGAAAATGAAGGTAAAGAAAGGATGGCTTGCGGTTCAAGTTGGGGTTGAAGACGAAGACAGAGTCTCTCAAAGAATTGTGATTCCCATATCATACCTTTACCATCCTCTTTTCAAGAGTCTCTTAGACAAAGCACATGAGGTTTACGGCTACCACACCACCGGTCCACTAAGGCTACCGTGTTCCGTCGATGATTTTCTTCATCTCCAGTGGCAGATTCAAAAGGAATCCAATCGCAACCACCAACTTCAACATAATAATCATCACCATCCCCATCTTCCCATTACTTTGTCCTTCCACTCTTGCTAGACCATATGTACACAACGTCAGATCAGATCAGATATGTCAATTACCCTTTTTGTTACAGTAATTAATTATCTGCTAGTTGCTCTGCCTACTAGACTTTTTTTTTTTTTTTTTTTTTTTTGTAACTCTGTTTTGGGGAGTTGTTTGGATATATGATTGAAGGAATTTTTACAAACAGATTTGACCCAAGCATCAACAACTGATGTCATCAGTGATTTGTTTTTTCTATTGCATGATGAGTAATGATCATAGCCAAACATAATTCCACTCTCTTCTTAATGGTTGATGATTGGAGGGAAAGGAAGGAGGGCTTAAAAAGGGAAGGACGGTGGTTACTTCCTATTTGTTTGAATGTTAAAAAAATAATTGGAGGGTAAATTAACCAGTTGCAGTCCTCTCTCCTCTCATACTCCCAGGTGGAAGGTAAGAAAAATAGAGGTTTGGAGGGGATGGGAGGAGATATATTAAATTCCTTTCAATCTCCTTCACCTCCTCTTTAAAAAAATCCTATCTAATCCCCTCTCTTATCCTCCCTTCATTTTCATTCCAAACACACCGTTAAGGAGGGAATAGGAACTGATGGAATGAGATGAGATGGGATCGAATGAAACCGTAAGAGATGATAAATTAGTAAGTTTCAATTTTTTCCCCTCCAATGTTCCAAATTAAAAGTACAAAAAATTAAGGGTTTTAGAGAAGATAATCCCCTCCCTCCCTCCCTTTCTTCCTTTTCTTTCCAATCCCTTCCATCCCAAACACATTTTCAATTATGCCATTTTTTATCAAGCAATTAAACCAATAAACATATTCTCTCATATAATTTCGATTTTAGTTTTACTATTTTTTGTGTCGAAGATAACTACTACTATAACGATAAAAAATGCAACTCAAGTGCAACCCACCGCACCTAATAAAATCAAGTGGTAATATTGTGGCTATTTTAGAGTCCGTTTGAACCTAATCGAAATTTTATTTTCAAATAAATTGAAAATAGATTTTATTTAAAAATAAATTTAAATAAATTTTTATATTTGATTTTTTTATTTTAAATTATAGTATTCATTTGAATTCTTATGTTTAAAATATTTGAAATAAATGAAAAATTCAAAAAAGGAACGAGAGAGAGGGGTGAAGAAAGAGGGAATGAAAGAGAATATTTTAGTCAATATAGCTTTTTATTCTTTATTTTATATGATTCATTTGTAAATTTTATCAACAAGCCAACTCAATTATATAATGAATTCATTTCGAAATGAATTTCAAATTTTTTTTTGTTCTAAACATTAAATTATAGACTTTGAAATAAATTCTATGAATTGCATAAAAACTTTAAAATTCATTTGTTTCAAACGGAGGATTACATTTATTCAATAGGAAAACCTTGCCCATAAAAAAATAGAAAAAAGAACAGAAAACCCCTGCTTCTACCAACACTAAGAAATGTAGATTATTTTGTTCATGCCTTCTAAATTTTAAATTTGGTATTAGCTTATTAACTTTAGCTATAAAATGGTAGAATCAGAATGATAGTATGCAAGAACTGAAATATAACTTTAATTTTTCTACTGGTAAAAAGAATTAATTTTATTTTTACACTACGTTTGGTTTTTTGGAATTAGAACTTGGAATTGAAATTTAGACGGAATAATACTTTTTTCAACATTAAAATGATTGAAAAAGACAATAATTTCATTTCAATTCCAATTTCAAGCTTCAATTCTAAACAGCCAAACGTAGTGTTAATATCATTTTATTTCAGAATTTCTTTTAAGACAATAATACAAAAATATTTTACTAAGATCATTTTGTTTTACCTTTTTTAATTAATGTAATTATAACTTGAATTAAAATCAAGACATTACTTTATATAAGAAAGATGCAACTGCTTGAGTTTATTTTGATCGGATAAGAGAGGTCCATCCTACCATTTAAATCTTCACTACTACTAGTACGGGGGTCATGATTGAAGGAACAAGAAGTATAAGGTTGAAGGTTCACAATGGAAAAGTCACTATCATTGTTCATGTAAGGTATGTTCCTTCTTTGGTCACACTTACGTGTCTCGTCTTGTTTCAAGACAACAAAAAAATTTGTTACATTTCCTAGCATTTTTGTTACATTTGATGGTAAAAGTTTTTAGATTTGGTTGTAAATTATCACGTTTGGGAGTAATACTCCAAATATGAGTACTATCAAATGTGATTATTTTACTAACAAATGTGAATATTTTATTAATAAACGTGATCATTTTTAATGCCTTGAAACAAGGTAAGGAACCTAAAAAATTCTCTTTCTCTTAGTAAGAATATTGTTAATGCTGAAAATTTGCCAGATGAGCTCATGGACCCTTATGCACATGGAAGACACGTAAACTAGAAGATCCCCCGCGGGTACTCTCCGACACCTAAGTCAGTCATTTGAAAGGATAATAGGAGAACAATAAATTATAAAGCTGTATATTTGTAAGAGTTGTCTGTGTACCTTTCATGGTGAAAGCCCCCTATATAGTGTTTTGGAGTACTGTTATAGTACTGGGAGATTGGTGTGAAATTATGATTATGCCCCTTCCCACGTGTGGTGATCTAATTGGTTTATTTGTCTGAGTCACGAAATTACTATTTTCCCTTTGGAGGTTGCCACGTGTCGTAATATCCATGGAGAGAGATTTTTCCCGTACATCAGATGCCCCTCACTTCCTTGAGTGTAGTTATGCAGACGAAGAAGTAAAGTTTGACGTTGTTCGGTTACCCAAGTACTAAGAAAACGAGAAGTAGACACATAAAGTTGCCTGAACAATTAAAGGGATAGTGCACTGCTATCTTTTGGATGTCCCATGCCTGAAGAAGATTAATAACTCAGTGCTGCCTACTTGATAAGGAATTTAAACTCCGATAAGGCCTAAAAGCTTGGCCATATCCCTTCAAGAGGGAGAGTGGTAAGTCTGTGGGGTTCAATCTTGAACTAAGTTCCTCGAAGAGAGGTGAGTAACGAATTCAAGTGATACAAACTTGAGGTATGTAATGAGTCTGAGTGATACGAAGTTGAGTGGGGTGCCTCGAAGTGAGGTATGTAACTAGTCCGAGTGAGATAGAGTGAATCTGAGTTAATTAGACGTAAATGGAGAGTATTGAGTCTGAGTTAATCGGGCTTTAGTGGAGAATAGCGAGTCTGAGCTAATCAGCCTTAGTAGAGAATAGTGAGTCTGAGCTAATCAGACGTAAGTGGATAATAGCGAGTCCGAGTTCATCGGACATAAGTGGAGAATAGTGAGTCCGAGTCCATCGGATGTAAGTGGAGAATAGCGAGTCTGAGTCCATCGGACGTAAGTGGAGAATAGCGAGTTCGAGTTAATCGTACTTTAATGGAGATAGATCTGAAGAGATTGACTTGGATCAAACTACTCGGAGTCAATAGAGAAACTAGGTCGAGGTTAAAGTAGCTCGGAGCTACATTCTCAGAGTCGATAGAGAAATTGGACCGAGATCGAAGTAGTTCAGGAATACTTTCTCGGAGCCGATGGAGAAAATAGACCAAGGTCGAAGTAGCTCGGGGTTACCTCCTTAGAGTCGATGGAAAAACAAAGCAAAAGGCGGAGGACCGAGGCTGAAGTAGCTTAGGGCTACCTCATCGGAGCTGATGGAGAAACTGAGCTAAGGGCAAAGTAGGCTACCTCCTCAAAGCACATGAAGAAACTGAGTTGAGGCCGAAGTAGCTCGGCACTACCTCCTCAGAGCTGATAGAGAAACAAATATGAGGTCGAAATAGCTCGGGGCTACCTCCTCAGAATTGATAGAGAAACTAAACAGAGGCTGAAGTAGCTCGGGGATACCTCCTCAGAACTGATGGAGAAACTGAGTTGAGGTCGAAGTAGCTCAAGGCTACCTCCTCAGAGTTGATAGAGAAACAGAGCTGATGGAAAAACTAAGTTGAGGCCAAAGTAGTTCGGGGATACATTTTTAGAGCTGATGGAGAAACTGATTTGAGGTCGAAGTAGCTCGGGGCTACCTCCTCAGAGTTGATGGAGAAACTGATCTGAGGCCGAAGTAGCTTAGGGTTACCTCTTTAAAGCTGATGGAGAAACTGGATCGAGGTCGAAGTAGCTTGGGGCTACATTCTTGGAACTGATGGAAAAACTGGACCGAGGTTATGGTAACTCAAGGCTACCTCCTCGGAGTTGATGGAGAAATTGGACCGAAGTTGAGATAGCTCAAGGCTACCTTCTCGGAGTCGATTGAGAAACTAAGCTGAGTACGAAGGACAGAAGCCAAAGTAGCTGGGCTACCTCTTTAGAGCTGATGGAGAAACTGAGTTGAGGGTGAAGTAGCTCAGGGCTACCTCTTCAAAGTAAATGGAGAAACTAGGCTGAGGTCGAAGTAACTCGGGGCTACCTCTTCAGAGCATATGGAGAAACAAAGTTGATGGAGAAACTGAGCTGAGGCCTAAGTAGCTCGGCGCTACCTCATCAGAGCTGATAGAGAAACATAACTTATGAAAAAACTAAGCTGATGGAGAAACTGAGCTGAGGCCAAAGTAGCTCGGGGCTACCTCATCATAGTTGAATGAAAAACAAAGTTGATGAAGAAACTGAGCTGAGGTTGAAGTCCCTAAGGGCTACCTCCTCAGAGCTGATTGGAAAAACAGAGCTGAGGCTGAAATAACTCTGGGTTACCTCCTCAGAGCTGATAAAGAAACATAGCTAATGGAGAAACTGAGCTAAGGTCGAAGTAGCTCAGGGCCACCTCCTCATAATTGGAGAGCTTTGGTGTGTCATTGGCTGATGGCTTTAAATGCGTCACTGACCTCTGTCACTGGTTGACAACTTTAGATGCGTCACTGGGTGACAACTTTAGATGTGTCACTGGCTGATTGTGAATGAACAAGATGTTTAGTCGTTTGAGCTCTGTTGGTTCGAGTTTTGGGACGGGTTTGAGACACTTTGATGAAGAAAATAATAGTATTTTCTTTGACTATTTGTAAGAAACTTACTGGAGGAAGTTGATTTTCAAAATTTGCAGGCATCTTGGACACCTTATCACTCCAACAAGCAATGAATGCAAAGAAGTTCTCATTTGGCTTTTATTTGGTGATCTAGAGATCACGGGGAGTGATATCAAATTAGGTGTTATTTGAGTATTGTTTAATGAACCCGACAGTTACGTCTTCTATAGTCTTCAACTTGGTTGAGCCAAGAGTGAGGTAACCTTGTAGTGCGGGACTAGTGAAGGATCTTTGGAAAAGGCAGGTGATAAGGTTTGTGTTTAGGTTAGTGAGGTACATTGTGTTTAGATACTGTTTGAGGTGATTTTTCAGATTTTCGGTTCCATCGAATTTGTTTAGGTCAGGCATTCTAAATTTGGAATAAAGTTGTTCTTCCATAAGAGGGGTAAAACTTTACATTTCAACATCATGAGACTTCTTCAATATTGACTTGACTTTCTCTATTTCATCACTGATTACATTCACTTCCTTGATATTAACAGGTAGTTTAGGATCATGGTGCATAACTTCATTCACTACCTCTTTCTTGGACTCGGCTTCCTCTAACTGATAAACATTCTCTATTAGCTTACTTAAAACCTCTCTCTAAGTAACTACATTACTAGATGTTACCATGTCTACACTTGATGACTTTCTTATTGTGACTCTTCACCGCCCTTTATCATTGTAAGAGGGATTCTCGTAAGAGGTGTGCTTTTAGGAGTTGAAACGTTCATGAGATGCATTATTCAACATTTTCCTTAGTATAACAATGTCACTTGAATTGTATCTCTTTGAACGGGGGCTAATCCGAATGGTTACCTCCAATCATATAATAATGGACCTGAGGCACAAAGTCAAATGTAGGAAAACTTAAATGGAATTTCCACTTGGTTAATTCAAGGAATCAAGAACCTTTAGCCATTAGTTAAAGAGAGAGATCGAATTCAGGACTTAAAGTACATTGTGGGAAGGCCGAAAGAAAGAGCACTAACCATATGCTTAGGCCACAAAGGATCGAGCCTTTACTTTTTCTTATTAAGGGAGAATTTAAATATGAACCATTTACTATACTTTTTAAGTCTTATTTCCATGATTAAGCACATAAGCAATGATTATGAAGCACACAATATAATGGTGAATGGGCAGCAATTCATATAATATTAAAGCAAATAAAGAAAATAAGTAAAAGAAAGTGATAAAGAATTAAAGCTAACAAACTCAAATATATAATGCCAATCAATAAAATGAACATACTTGATAAATGAACCATCCAGAAGGCATATCATGTTGAGTTAATGATCATATTCTCATAGAAACATAACAACAAAGAAATTACATCATCTTTCATCCAATTATTGACCTAAACATGCATTCTAATGTTCATCATACTTAAACAGGTTATCAAGAAGTTTTAGCATGGCAGATATAGTGTGCACAATAACAGGAAATCATTGAGAAAATAGTAACATGGTCAAAGACCCAATATAGCTTGCACCACTATAGAGAGCGCACAGGGTTATGCACCACTCTAGAGTAGCGCACAAGGTTGTGCACCACTCTAAAATAGCGTAGTCCTCATGCAACATAGAAACAACAATCTAATTTCACTATTCATTTCAACACAAAAATACTAAGCTACCAACAAGATTTCAGAGCAAACAAATAAGGAAAACACTTACCTTGGAAAAAAAAACCCTAGCTTGCACCACTCTAGGATAACGCAAACATGTAACGAGTTTAGATAATTTCAACTTCTAATTCATGGAATTATCAACCAAAACAAGCAATCCAAGCTAATTTATCACATGTGTAATTTCATAAAAAAAAATTCCTAATATTGTGACTCCGTATATCATCTAAGAATTCACACTAATCAACCAAATCAATCAAGAATCATGTTCATGAGATTCTAATCACATAAATAATAATTTAAATAAATGAGCTACCCACACCTTTTCGAGGAGCGCTATTGGATCTGAGTGATGTGAAATGGATGCAAAATCACCCTTCTAGCCCATGCTTACCTCTAGTTTGGATTTCGATACTTGAATGTCGTTATTCCTCTTAAATCTCTTAAGAATAAGATGTCGGTTCTGACTTTAGCGATGACTATAGCAATTTCTTCCTTAATTATGGCTTAGCACGACAATGACCTTTTTGGATTAAATAGACTGAAGCCCCTTGTTCATAGAGATACTTAAGAAACTCTAATGAACTAGACACAATACTCAAGACCCTCACTCGAGTATTTCCCTTTGGTTTAATCAATAAATCCCGGAATTATAACTCATTCTTGTATTCAGGACTCACTTAATTGCTTAAAATCTTTTATTTTAAAGGATAATATGAAGAACACTTAAGAACCCTTTTAGAGAAAGAAAGTGACTGAAAACTCTAAGTGTTAGTGATAGGTATCCAATTTCGAGTATGGATAGGACTCCTTAGAATAAGATAAAGAAAGAAGAAGAAAGAAGAGTTTAGAAAGAAGAGTTTAGGGGAAGAAATGAATTTTTTTTTTTTGTATTCAATAATATTCTCAATCTGATCACAACAATATTTATAAGGTTGTGGATACAACCAACTAACTTTGTAACTAACTCAACTAACTATAACTAACATTTCAATTGTTAGTTATGTAGGAGCCAAAAACAACTAATTCCTAACATAATAGTAACTGCCTCATAACAGAAAAGAAAAGATATATGTTACTCATCTTCTACACAAGAACCTTATTGTGTCTTCTAGAATATGTCTTAGTTATTATCCTAGCCAGCAAAATCTTCTCCTTATATGTGCTAGAGTCTTATCAGTTAGGTCAAGCCCTCCCCTATTTCTCTATCTTTTTCTATGTCCAATACTGAACCCAAAGGTCCTATGAATTGTGTTTAAGTAATAGGGTTGGTCCTAGATAAGTCTTTAGGTGTTTAGATAAAAAAAAAATGAAATGCTCTAGAGCTCATCTGATCATATAGAGCTGATATGCAGGGCTTAATGGATGAGATAGGACTGGTAAAAAATGTATCCATGATTTTGACTTTATCTCCACCTTACGCAACTCTAGAGTGGTGTAGTCTTACAGACTGCTTTGTTTGCAAAATTGTTTTAACTATGTCTTTATGCGATTATGTGCAGACTACCTATTAACCCAGAATATTGTTTTAATACCTATGCTAACTTGCTCCATTCCAAAGTGGCGCATGGATTCTCTGCGCCACTCTAGAGTAGTACGAATACCCAGATTGAATGTCTGTGTTCTTCATTCTTCACTAGTGCTTAAAACCTAATATTCTTTCTACCTTTTGCCTAGGTTTTATTTTCATCAAGTTTAGCAAGTGCTATATGTATCTTAGTTGTTTTCGTATATAGAGATCCAGGAGGCCATATACTTATTAATTATATGGGTACAAAACGAAGTGTCTACATTTATCACTTTGACTATCCAGTTGCACGGTTAAAGGGATACTGGTGGACGATGCAAGTTCAGCTAACCTCTTTAGTCAAGACATTGTGGATGTGTGAATTTCACATCCACTTGGAGTCTATTCATTTCCAAGAGTTGTTTCTAAAAAGAAAAATTCTGAAGGGACAATTGATAAATAAATGGCTTTGATTGCGTTCTGAGGCATGCAATTCACAACAACTTACTTTTACAGTCAATAGAATTGTAAAATGTTTTAATTTATTAAGGTAAATAAAGGAATTTAGAATTTTACTATGCATTAATTGTTCAAAATAGACCATATTTAAATCAATTCAAAATAAAAAGATGGGCACACAAAACTAGATGGATGGAGTACATACATTCACAAACATGCATATCATAATCAAAATGGAAAAAAAAATGTATACTCCGGCATCTACATGGTCGTAAGAGGCTCCTTAACTTCTAGATGTTTTGATTTTAAAAATTAAAAAAGTTCAAAATGCGATAAAGAAATTATGTGAAATTTGAATTTTCTTTCTGTGTTTTTAGATTACAAAGTTATCCACGATTAAATTATTATTACATTTTTTATCGAAACAACGTCTGAAAGTATAACACAATATTATCATCATTAGTCACATAATCATCAAAAGTGAAAAAATAATCAATAAATTGAACAAATAACCCACATCAATGACAATCGAATATGAAACATTGTGGTTTCAAAACCTCAGTCTTAGTCTTTGACAGTTGAACCAATGCCTCATTGAGAATCACTATTATAATTATAATCATAATCATTTTAGTCAAAATTTTACATTATTCATTGTAAACTATATTATCATTGTTGTTTAAGCTTTGGTTCAATGGTAAAAAAAATTGAGGTTTTATGGCCATAAGGTCTCAAATTCCAGTCACATCAATGTGTGAGTTGTTTGTCCAATATGAACTTATATTATGTTGGGAAAGCACCTCAATGATGCCCAGGTGATGGTTTTCCAAAACCCAAGTCTAGAATGACTTGTAAAGAAAAGAAACAGCACACGAAGCAAGAAAGAAAGACACAGTAATTATTATCGAGGTTCGGCAATAGCCTACGTCCCCGTGAGTTCCTCCGAACTCTCTACACTAAACCAATGTGATCTTACAATCCAGCAACACCTCTCCAAGGATCCACAAGTTCTTGAAGAAACAAAGAAGAGAACAAGAAAGTGATAAGGTATTGAGTTACCCTGGAACTTTCCCCCTTGGAAATTCCACTTACAAGTCCCTTGAATCCCTTTTCTATACTAATCTCTCTCTTTACAACCAGCCTTTCTAATGAGTCCCTCTTGTATGTTTGTGCCTTTGCACACTCACACAATTCTCTCATTCATATGTTCTGTCACACACACACACACTTGTGTTTCTATCATATCACATTCACAAGTTGTCTTGTTGAGATTGAAGCTAGGTGACCCTTTATATAGTGCACCAACTTCTTGTCCAATCTTGAGTGTCATTCTCCACCCTTAGATCTTGATGAACAATCAACCATAGCCTTTGATCATTCCTTAGTCAAGTTATGCGTTTTGGACATGTCTCACGAACCATGGAAGAGGTTTACACATGTGTGCATCAGTGTGCCTGGCGCCACGGCCTAGAACAGGGGGCTCCGTAGCCAAGGGCATAGCACACATTCACCATCTTCTGGGCACCGCGTCCTTGGGTAGGGGGCGCCACGGCCTGGGCTCCTCCTCCAGCACTCCACCTTCTGGGCACCGCGGCCTGGGAAGAGCAAGGCCGCTACCTGACCTGATGCACACACCTTTTTCCAGCTTTGTGCTAAGGCTTCAATGACTTGATGCTTGACCTCTTCCAACCTTGTTTAAATCTTGACTATATTTAAATCTTAACCATGCTTAAACCTTAGTCAAATACCAACATGTTATGATTAAATCAATTATTGTAATTGTATATAAAATCACTTAAAAAGTAAGGAATCTCTTCTAATCACAAATACCCAAATTCTTAGCAACTCACGATAAACATTGAGCAATAATAGTGCCATCTCTTAGCACCAAGGAAAAAATCAACTCAGAAAATTAAGACCTCATCTGTTGAACATCTTGAAGAATATTGGGACCATACTCAGCCAGGCTTTCCTCTTCCTCATTGTAGCTTTGAATAAAAATTTAGCAATCACTCTCCACAAAATAATCTTCGTAAGATGAGGCCATAACCAATATAACTTTACTGTACATCTTCTTCTTCCCCATCCTCTATCCATTTCTATTGTACCAAATAGCCCATGAGACCACCAGAGTGTAAGCAAACCTTCATTGCCATCTTATATTGACATAAAACACGCAATGTTGATTTATCCACAATTCCATATCCATCACATATAACCTAAATATCCATGCCACAACGTCGAAGATTTACCTTTGTCAAAAGTACTTCCCTGCAGGCTCTCCAATTGAAAATTTTAACTTTGGCAGGCACTTTAGCTTTCTATAATCGATCCCAAAATTTCTCCTCCACTCAAGCTCGAAGAAGCATTATTCCCTCTCCTCTTAAGATCATTCCTCATGACATGATCCCATTCTATTTTATAGGCACTATAAACCAAGAACTTGCCATTGTTGTTGGGATAACATATAAGCCTATTCTTTATTGGAACCCTGCTTAAGAGAATAGAAAGAATCGCCTCAACCTCAACTGTAATAAATATGTCTCCTAAATCATTTTTCCAGCATCTAATATTTGCATCAAGTAGTTCTTGGACCAAATCATCCTCTCCCAATCCTGAAACTGGAGACAATCATTTTTTAGACCAAGAAATTGGAATCTAACTATCACGCCAAATCTAAATTTTCTATCCTTCACCAACTCACCATCTAAGGCCACATCTTAGAGTGTGAATAGTTTGCCATATACTACTCCACATTAGTGAAGGATTTCGATCCTTATGGGATTACTAAAAACTAACACAATAGGAAAGTATCTCGCTTTAAATACTCACTGACATAGCAAGTGTGCTTAAGGGTGAGCATTATTCAGTTATAACCGAAAAATCAAACCGAATAAAAAAACCAAAATTTTTATCAATTCAGTTTTTCGGTTTCGATGCACCCAATTTTTTCGGTTATTCAGTTTTGATCTCGGTCTTTTGAATTTAGCAATTCCTTTAACTGAAAAACTGTTTTTTAATTTTTTAAATAAATAATTATTATATTAATTATAAAAACTATATAAGCATCTTAAAGGAAGAAACCCTTATTCATTTTCCTTTTTCTACTGTCTTCGACTCGCAGAGACCAAAACTGAAACGGCGCAAAGCTCCCCGATTTCCTTCCTCGCCATCGGCTACCGACTGCCTTTTTCTGGTGTCTTCTCATTATCTCCAACCTTCACAGTCCCTTTCCTCTTCATCTTGCTGAACCAAACCTCCTCAATCTTCTCGCCGATCTCCTTCACCCCATCTCCCTGATCTCCTCGCCGCCATCTCTCCGATCTTCAAACCTTGGCACAGTGAGTAAGTTTCAAAGTATGGGTTCAAAGTTTGATTTCTTTTTATGTTCTTTTTAGATTACGATTTGGTTTAGGTTTCAAATTAATGTGATTTCATTTTATTGTACAAGTACAGTTTTTATTTTCTTTGGATTTTGGATCAATGAGAGACACGTGCTGTGATGTTGGTGTTTTTTCTTCTTCACCTTCTTCGACTCCCAATCAGCAGCTGTGGTTATTATAGTGGGCACAAACACCAGCTGTGATGTAGCTGCTTTCCGCCCAAGTCCCCTGAATGTGGTTTGAGCGAAATTGTTGGTTTTCTTCTTAGTTTTGGTGTGAGTGCTTACGGGTGTGGTTTCATTGGAGGAGATAATGGAGAGGAACAGAGAGGTATTGTGGATTTGTAGCAAGTAGATTGGATGATAAAGTGAATTTACGGGGTTAGATCTGCCTATGCTGTGATGGGTTGTTGGTGTGTTTGTTTTCTGGGTTTCCTCAGTTTGATTTGCTCTGCTATTGTTGAAGATGATGAGATCTTTGCAAATTCTGACATTTACAAGTTTGGTTACAACCGAAACCGAGCCGAATTAAATTCAATTTTTCAGTTTAAAATTGAAATAAATTTCGGTAATTTCTGTTTTTCCAAATTTTAAATTTCGGTTTTTGGTTATTTCAGTTTTAAGACCGAAAAACCAAATGCTCACCCCTAAGTGTGCCTCATGGATCGATAATCCTCAATCCACTCTTGGATAAAAGCGCCGAGTTAAATGTCTACAAATCCCGAAACCTCAACCCTCCTATTCATCTCTACTCACTCCCCACCAAAATAAGCACAACATCTTCTCAAGATCGTCACACTAAATTCGGCAATCGAAATACACTCATTGCATACATTGTAACGGCTTGGGTTGTCACGGTCCTAGCACGTTCCCTTAAAGGCATAGTTCCTTGTGGTACTTGTCTTTGTCTCCCCTAGCAAGTCAGCTTAGCTCACTCGAGTAGCTTTATGGCTTGCACACTCAACAGGCAAAAAGGAACATATTAGCTACAAAATGATATCACATAACAATCAAAGGATCACACAACAATTAATATGGGCGAGGTGTGACAAGCCCTTAGCAAGCAACAAGCGGCGAGCCCAAGGGCCCACATCCACTTTAAGCAACACACACCACACATGGGTGTGTCTTGGGGTGCATGCCTAGATCACCAAGCACATACGAGCCAATGTAGGCAATAACACATAACCAACTCTAGGTACATGAATGCATAAAAACTTTATTAATATAAGTATCAACAAGCACGTTATTGGGCAGGGGGCATTACCAAGCAACCAGTAAAACAACATACTTAATCATGATCAGTGAGTAACTTACCCCCTAAAGAGTGTCATTTGGAGCTCTAGCAAGAGGAAACATTGTTTATGCTTGAGCCATCATAATTCTGAAAATACAGAATAAAAGAAAATAAAGAATTACAAAATTACCATTAGGTAGCAACACAACCAAGAGACACGGGATGTGCGGCCATGAGCATGGTACAAGGCCCTAGACAAGCACAGGCCGTGACATTCTCCCCCATTTAATTTATCGACGTCCTCGTTGACCTGCTTGCTAGGAACTTTTCAATCTTTTGCTTGAATGGTTGTAGATCGGTTGCTTTCTCCCAACTGGTTTCTTCTTCTCCTTGGTTCTTCCATTTCACTAGATATTCTTGTCGTCTTCCAATGTGTCTTTACAACTCTATCAACTAGGATCCCTTTTACCTTTCGAACAGGTGACTTGATGTTGATGGCTAGCCTTGACAATTGGCTTCGTTCTGGATCTTCTGAATCTACATAGTAAGGCTTCAAGCAACTAACATGGAATACCAGGTGTATTTTCATCCAAGCTAGTGGCTAGATTCAATAAGAACACTTTTCCACTTTAGCTATGATGGGGACTGGTCCTTCATATTTGTGTACTAATCTTTTGTCTTGCTTCTTAAGAAATCTAAGTTGTTCTGCCACAATCTTCACAATCACTAAGTCTCCAACTTCGAATTGTCTCGGGGTTTTCCCCATGTCTACCCACCTCTTCATTCTCTTTGAGGCCTTCTCAAAGTATGCACGAGCTATATCCATGTTCTTTTTCCGCTCCTTGGTGAAATTGTAGGCTCGGGGGTTAGGCCCCTTGTAAGGTTCATTTATAGTGTGGGGCATCAAAGGTTGGGAGCTTGTGATCACTTCAAATGGGCTTTTGTTGGAGCTAGAACTCTTAAGGGCATTAAACAGATTTGAGCTGTGTCAAGTAATTGCACCCAATTTCTCTTATTGGCATTGACAAAATGGTGGAGATATTCTTCTAGCATATTGTTAAAGCATTACATCTGTCCATCAGTCTGTGGGTGATAACTTGATAAAATGTTAAGTACTGAGCCAAGAAGTCCAAAAGGTTTAGGCCAAAAGGTTCCCATGAATCTCGAGTGTTGATCACTCACAATGCTTTGGGTCGCACCCTAATATTTAACCATATGTTTGAAAAATAGTCGAACTGTTTCTTCCGCAGTACAATACCTCGGGGCAGGGATGAAGGTACCATACTTTGAAAATCGATCAACCATAACCAGAATTGAGCCATGATCCCCAACATTGGGTAAACAAATGATGAAGTCTAGTGAGATGCTTTCCCAAGGTCTTGAAGGTACTTTCAAGGGTTCCAATAACCCGGCTAACTTTCGCTTTTAAACCTTATCTTGTTGGCAAGTAAGACAAGTTTTAGTGTAACACATCACATCTTCTTTCATTTGGGGCTAGTAGTAGCCCTGTTTCAACAGCGCATAAGTCCTTTGCCAACCAAGGTGGCCTACCTAAGGAGAATCATGGCATTCGCTCAATAGCAGTTTTTCGCAAGTCTCCGATCTTGGGAACGAACAATCGTCGACCCTTAGTCCATAATAACCTATTTTCAACCCAAAATTGTCGAGTCTTCCCTTCCGAAGATAGTTTCATGATGACTTGGGCTTTGTCATCTTTGCTAAGATTTTATCTGATGTATTCCTGTAGCGGTGTAACAACTTTACTTATTGATAAATAGGCAAACACTTTCAAGAATGCAAGTTCTGCCTTCAAACTCAACACATCAGCCACTTGGTTTGTACGACCCAATTTATACTCAAAGTGAAAATCAAACTCAGCCAAGTATTCATACCAACGTGCTTGTTTTGCTATGAGTTTTGGTTGAGTGAGAAAATGACTAACAGCTGTGTTATCCATTTTCACCATAAAAGTTCCCCCAACAAACAGTGTCTCCATACTCAAAGACAATGGATAACCACTAACAACTCTTCTTATGGGGCCGTGTACTGTCTTTCAACTTCGTTCAACTTGCGACTCTCCTATGAAGCAGAGTGGCCCTCTTGAAGCAAAACTCCCCCTAAGCCATAATCTGACGCATCCGTTTGGACTTAAATGGGCTTTTTGATGTCGGGTGATGAGTGCCAAATATTGCATATTTTTGCCCCTTAATTTACATTTGTTAACTTAGGAATTTGTTACTTTGAGTTGTTTTTTTCGTTGTTTTACAGGTTTACAAGCACTTGGAAATGAGTTTCACTAAATTACCAAAATTGCCTGTATAGATCAATCATTTTTATGGATTAAACTGTATTGATTCAGGAAGAACCAGAAGATAAGCCATATATGCTTGGAAAGATTCGGATGTTTATTTTCTGAGGAATTTTACGACTCGTAAATATGATTTTTCTAGAGAAAGTTATGGCAATTTTAATAGACAAATGTCAGCTTGCGCGTGATTTCAGTGTGGCAGAAGTTATTTTTGCGGATTAAACTGTAATGATTCAGGAAGAACCAAGAGATGAGCCATATATGCTTGGAAAGATCCGGATGTCTATTTTTTGAGAAATTTTATTGCTCATAAAAATGATTTTTCTAGAGAAAGTTATGACAATTTTAGTAGACAAAGGTCAGGCTGTGCGTGATTGCAGCATGGGCAGAAGTGTTAAAAGGCATATGTAAGCTTAAATCTTACATCCCACATAGGTTGGAAACACATTCTATATCCCACATCGGATTGGAAACACATTGCACTCATGGAGTTCCCCTATAAAAGCCCCATTTCACTTCATCAAATGTGTGTGCAATCCGGAGGACTTCTGTTAACATTCTGGGGGATCTTTAAGGCTTTGCTACCAGGGGAGGAAGCGCCGCACAACTACGAGTGAAATTTCTCTCAATATATAGCTAGTTTTAATTTATTTCTTTTGAGTTTAAAGTTTTATGTTTAACACTTTAATTGTGAAATTTAGTTTCATAATCATGAGAGACTAAAACCTTCATCCAAGGTTGAAGATAAAATCTCGCCATTGTTTGGCATAGTATTTTCAGATATGTTCGTACAATTCTGATATTTTTAGTATTAATGTTATGTTTCAATTGTTTGAGTAAATTCTTATAATTGATTGTGTTTAAAGTGTTCAAATTGAATATTTCTTGTGTTTCATCTGTCAGATATGACAGATTATCCAAAGTAAATTGGATATCTATTGTGATTCTAAAGAGATACATTGGATGATTTAGTTGAATTAAGGTATTTGCTGTGATTTGTATAATGGTGGATTCATGGAATTATTTGATAGATTACTTTTATGTAGAACATGAAAATATATACTTTACTTTGGTGGAGTAGATTCAGAAACCTTAATATCTTTATTATTTGTTTCAAATCAATTTAGTTTAAATTTATATTTTTTTGCAAGATACAATTCAAAAATTTGGAGCAAGGTTAAAATAGATTTAATTTAGATAAAAATCTATTTTCACAACGCAATTCCCTGTGGATTCGACGTTACACTTGCACACACTATATTGCAAACGACTCGTGCGCTTACGAGTAATTTAAAGCTCACAACAAGTTTTTGACGCTGTTATCGTGGAGTTGTTTTGTTTGTGAAAATTAAATTTTTGTCTGAATTAATTTTATATTTCTACTAGTTTAGTTAGCATTTTTGTTATATTTTTCTTTTTGCAATTTTATTTTAGTTTATTTGTTTCTATTTGCAATTGCCCAAAAAATAATAACAAATATAACAAATATAAAAAAATAATAAACAATTTTTTTTTTAAAAAAAATGGTTGATGAATCAAGCATTGAGGACCCATTGGAGGCATGCTTTGCTTAGTTTGGAGAGGATTTGGATTTGGATAAGTTACTTAAGCAAGCGAACGCTATTTTGGAGTTTGCTCCTCGGGAGAGCAATGAGACAGAGAAGACTGTGGATGAATCTAGCATTGAGGACCCCCTGGAGGCATGCTTTGCTCAGCTTGGAAAGGATTTGGATTTGGATAAGTTACTTGAGCAAGCGAATGCCATTTTGGAGTCTGCTCCTTGGGAGAACAGTGAGACGGAGGAGACCGCAGCACATGAGCCCCCAAGAAGGAATTTAAGCCTTTACCGGACAATCTTAAGTATAATTTCTTAGGTCTAGCAGAGTCTTTGCCTGTGATTATAGTTTTAGATTTGGTTGCTGCTCAAGAGGAGAAGAACCTGGTACTTAATTGGGAGAAGTGTCATTTTATGGTAAAACAAGGTATTGTACTGGGGCACGTCATATCTCATCGGGGGATTGAGGTCGACAAAGCGAAGGTGGACTTGATTGTCAACCTTCCACCCTCACTTACAGTGAAGGAGGTTCGTTCTTTTCTGGGCAATGCATGATTTTACAGGTCATTTATCCAAGATTTCAGCAAGATCGTCAGGCCCTTGTGCAAGTTGTGAGTCTAGCTGAAGACGTTAAACTTAACGCTCATGGGAGGCAACCCATAGCGTATCCTTTATTTTTTTTTCATATTTCTTATTACTGTTTATCTCTAGTGTTTTTTGTTTTCCAGTCTTTATTTTTCAGGGACAATGTGTACTTCATATCAAGTTTGAGAGTATGCTATAAGCCAAACTAGTCCAGTTAGTTCTCCATCTCCCAGGTTAACTCTTTCCATATTATTCACATATTGGGGCCAATGTGTAATTTAAGTTTGAGGGTATGAGAGACACATTACACACACTTTGTCCTAATTTGTTGTTTTTTCTTCGTTTTAAAGAGAAGATAAATGCATGCTCATGTTATTTTGAAATTTTGGTTGATCTAAACAAACACTGTAATGTGATGTCATTGGTGAGCTTAAAATCTTGAACACATGATCTGATGATAGAATTTTAAAATTTAGTTGCTTACTTTAGGCATTTGAGAATTCACATGTTTGATCTAATCTGACACGAGCACGTTAGCACAAAATTGTGTGAGGTATGACATGTGATTTTAATGTGTATATTTCCTTGTTTTAACTGAAACTGGATGACTTGTTGGATTAACACTTTGGCATAGAAAAGTATAAAAAAAAATTTAATGATCATCAATAAACTTTTCATTGAGTAACTAAACATCTTGCCTCAGTAAGCAGTGACTGTTCACGTCAAAATGCGGGAATTTTTTTCATAATGATCATTGCGAAATTTTTCGCTGAGTAACTGAACCTCTTGCCTCAGTAAGCAGTGAGTGCTCACGTCAAAAGGTGAGAATTTTGCTTGATAGCATTAAGACCAGTTTAATTTCGTAGCCTTTTTGACTCAAGTTAGTAAGTCTTTAGGGGCATCTTTATACCTAATGCCCTAAAACCATATGGTTTGAGAGTTATTGACTCAACACTCGCTATATGAGTCAACTAGAAAGCTTAAGGGAACTAAACATAGCAGAGCCTTATAATAAAAGAGAAGAAAATAAAACTATGCCATCATTGTTCATTCTGATAAGAAATTCTGTGAATCTTGAGATATGGAGACATTGCACATTGAAGTTATTTGGAAGCCTCATCTTTATATGCTAATTCACTTTACACTAAGTCAGACTTGTGATGCCTTAACTTGCCTTTTGTAAGTAATTAGATTTTAAAATTCCTATTCATTGCGAAGATGAGTTTATATTTTAAGCTTGCTCATGAACGAATATCGGGGAGGTTCAGGACCGAATTTTTCATCATAGCCTGCTTCAAATCTTCAAAACTTTCAGGGCATTAGACTAACCAAACCCATTTGTGGCATTTCTTCAAGAGTTTTGTTAAAGGGGCAGCTCTCTTAGAGTATCCTTCAACAAAGCGTCGATAGTAATTTGCTAGCCTAGATTACTTGGAGTTTTCCACTCTTGAATTGCCTTTACCTTTTCCATGTCCATCCGAATATAACCCTAATCAATTATGTGGCCTAGAAACTTCATACAGGTTTGCGCAAATGCACATTTTTCTTCCTTGACAGAAAGTTGGTTCTCCCGCTATTTCTCAAATACTAATCGTAGATGCTTCACATGTTCTTTAAGTGACGAACTGTACATCACAATGTCGTCAAGATAGATCACCACAAACTTATCAAAGTAATCATAGAAGACTTTATTCATTAAGATACAAAAGGTGGCAAGAGCATTGGTCAACTCAAAAGGCATGACAAAGAATTCAAAAGCTTTATACCGGGTGACACGTTGTCTTTTGCTCATCCCCTTAGCAATTCGAACCTAGTAATAACCCGATCTCAAATCAAGTTTGGAGAAGTATTTAGCATGACTCAATTGGTCAAACAAATTAGCAATAAGGGGTATGGGGTAGCTATTGCAAACAATGGACTTGTTTAGAGCTCTATAGTCTACACACATTCGCAAACTGTCATCTTGCTTTTTCTGAAACAACACCAGGGCTCCAAAGGGTGTCTTCAATGGTCTGATGAACCCAAATTACAATAAATCATTCAACTGCTTTCTAAACTCTACCAACTCAGGAAAGGCCATTCGATAAGGGGCACGGGAAGGTGCCTTCGTGCCCCGTAAAAGCTCTATAGCATGATCTACACTTCTACGGGGTGGAAGGACCTTCGGTAACTCTCTGGGCATGGCATCTTGGTAGGTCCTCAACACTACTTGAACTGACATCGGAACAACATTTGGACCCATCTCTTCAGTTGTCAACGACACTGCTATAAAAGAGAGCTCATGTCGTTTCACCCTCTTCTTGAATTAGGGGGCCGAGAGAAGCTTTTTATCATTAGCAGGCTGAGTAATGGCGAGGACAACACAGGGATGTTCTCCCATGATCAACAGGCAACTTGCAGTTGGAATCGGTACAACTTTGATATCGGTACAAATTGTAATCCCAGTACAACATCAGAGTCATCCATAGTCTCAGCTACAAAGTTGACTGGATCTTTCCATAGACCCAATTCAACTATCACCCCTTTGGCCCCCGTGGACCCAATTCTTCTATCACCCCTCGGAATTTATCGCTTTCAACCTACCAGAGTCGCGTTCATGCTTCAAGTGCAGTCTTTGTGCTTCCAAAGCAGAAACAAAGATATAGGAGGCCCCCGTATCCACCAAGTCTCTTGTAGCCTTCCCATTCATTTGCAAGTCCATATACATGAGTCATCTCTTGGATTCCTTCCTATTCTCAAAGAGTTGGCTATTCAGAACATTCAAGAATCGAAGCGCCCCCATCCTTGTGGGTTACTCTTCTTTTTCCCTCTCTTGTTCTTGACGTGAATTAGAGCTTATCACTTGTAAGGCACTTAAGGCTCCTTTGTGCTGATAGTTTGCTATTCGATGGGGCCCATCACATAAGAAGCAGGAAAAAAATCTCGGCTTGCCCGCCTCCAAGTTGGATATCCATGAAAAAGATCCTCCTCTGGAACTAAAGCTGGGTCTCTTGTCCCCTCCCACACTTAAGGGCCTATCCATCCTAGCCCACTTTACTCCACTTCGAGCTGGGGGAAAAGAGTTATTCCTCCTCTTGAGTGGGTTCTCCGAAAGGTCATTTAGCCGTTTGGCTGTAGCCATAGTTATAACAAAATCTTGTACTTTTTGCTGAATAAGCTCAGACCTGGCCCAACATTTTAACCCCTTGAGAAAATAGAACATTTTATCCTTCTCTGACATGTCACAGATGTCAAGCATTAATCCTGAGAATTTCGAACATTTCTTGATTGCCTCAACTCTCTAAACTTACGGCGAGGTAAGTATTCCACATTTTAAAGAAAGAACTGGTTCTTTAACTCTCGCATCAAGTCATCCCAAGTGTCGATGGTACACCTATTATTTTGGATGTCATCATATTTGCCACGCTACCATAGTTTGGCATCGCCATGGACATTTTTTCCTCCTCAGATGCTATACGAGTAGCTTGAAAGTACTGCTCCATATCGAAAAGAAAATTTTCTAAGGCCTTCGCATCGCAAGCACCTTCATACTGGTGGGGCTCGGGGACCTTCACCTTCTTTTTCTCTAAAGTTCCAGTTTTGTTGTTGCCCACCGTTCTCATCAACAAGTTGACCTTGTTATTCAGCTCCTCAATCTCATTGCGAAGGGTGTCCACTATCTCTTTCACATCATTGGTAAGGGCATTCACAACCTCAAAATTTTCCCTTTGGGAGGTCTCAAGCACTATTGACCTCCCATCAAAGGATCTCAAGTTTGACACTAAAGCTTCAAGAGCGCACATATTTGCTTCTAACTCTCCCAACCGTTAGGAGTCATCAGTACTACGCATAACCACCATGGTTGCGCTACTCCAGATAATCGAGTTGTGCTCTGATACCAACTGTCACGGTCCTAGCACTTTCCCTTAAAGGTGTAGGTTTGTGCAGCATTGTTTTGGTCCCCTCCAAGCAAGTCAGCCTAAATCACTCGAGCTTTAAGGCTTGCACACTCTACAAGCAAAAAAGAACATATTAGCCACAAAATGATATCACATAACAATCAAAGGATCACGCAACAATTAATACGTGCGAAGTGTGACAAGCTCTTAGCAAACAACAAGCGACGAGCCCAAAAACGTACACCCACTTCAAGCAACACACACCACAAACGGGCGTGCCCTGAAACGCATGCCTAGATCACCAAACATATGTGAGCCAATATAGATAATAACACATAACCAACTCTAGGCACATGAATGTATAAAAGCTTCATTAATATAAGCATCAACAAGCAGTTGTTGAGGCAGGGGAGCACCACCAAGAAACCAATAGGACAACATACTTAATCATTACTAGTGAGTAACTTACTCACCCCCTAAAAAATTTAAGTCATTTAGAGCTCTAACAGAAGGAAACATTGCTTATGCTTGAACCATCATAATTCTGAAAATATAAAATAAAAAAATAAAGAAATACAAAATTGCCATTAAACACAAACACAACCAAGAGACACAAGATATACGACCATAGGCATCACAGACTGTGACACTTGGGCAACTATATTTTCCAAAGGAATTTTTTAAGAGATCATCTTCTCAACCTCTCAATTTCCTCCACCTCTACATCTTAAAGAGCACCACAAGAAAATAGAATTTATACTCTAATTTCAACTATTTTTAAGTTGGAAGTTGTAAAACACAAAGATGATGTTTGGCAACACTAGTCCAGGCAAAAATTTATTCACAGATCATTCTTTGTACTGGTCGCCTCCATGAGATGTAACAATTGATAATTCAACCCACATCCATACCGAGTGTAGGAAGCAAATTCTAGGCCAAAAGTGTGCTAACAGAAGCCTTTCAAGAAATCATTGCTTTCTCTATCACCCTAAACTGGCAAACCATAAAAGATAAATTTAATAGGCAAAAACACGATTAAGGATAATAGAAATATTTCACCACCACATTCCGTAACAAAATCTCTACTTAGAACTAAACTACACCCAGAAAACACGGTTCCTCGATATAAAATGAAAAAGATTCTCTCAAAATTTTGAAATAAAATAAAATAATATTCCTTGCTACAGCTACTCCCAGCCAGTTGCTGCAGGACCATCAGGAGCAACAATAGTGGGTGGAATGGCTTGATCCCAATCCCCAACAATGGGGGCCTCTGCATTTGAAATTGAAAAGCAAAAATGTCGAATTAAGAGAGGAGTGAGTAAAATAAATCCCAGCCAATGATGATAGGCCTAAAAGACCTTATCATCAAAATCTTTCAGCTAATACAGCTACAAGTAAGCAAATTTTGCAGCACAAAATTCAACCGTTTCTCAATATAGAGACAACATGAAAGATCAGTAAAAATAAAACGGAACAAATTTGTCAGGCAAACCCAGTTAACACCAACATCAGCACACTAGACCATAGGCAAACAAATTAAAGAGGGACGGAGCCCAAACGGTTAACTGGTCTATCAAACTTTCCAGATATTTAGGAGGAAAAACTAGAGTATAGGAATTTACTGAATTCCAAACCAACAAACAATCATTCGCTTCCTACCTGTCTCTGTCCACATAGAGGCAGGAACAGCACGAATAGGAGCCTGAACAGCATCAGTAATTTGGCCACCCCATTGCAGCGGGAATGCCACTCATTCCAAAATCAGTTTGGGCAACAACCTCTTCTTCTTCCTGTTGTTTAGCTTCTTCTGCCTCCCTATAGAAAAACAGATCCATCTGAACATTGGAGAAAGAAGGAAAAACAGAGATTAGTTTGGATCAAATAAAATAAATTATGCCAACTGGTATAACAAGACAAATAGTTAAAGTTAAAACAGAGTTCCGCAAGATATCTACTTTTGCAGACAACCAATTTTCCTTCAAATAATTTGCATATTTAGACGTGAACTATATCCATACAAGATTCAGGGAACAGAAATGAAGGGGCACCACAAAACATAAACTGTTTTACGATAATATCTTGGACTTACCATCACATCCCATTTGTGGCCCGGACAAATTGTGCCACGCATCTACAAATCCATCCTTGCCAACAGCCAGAAGAGACATCCAATGTTGTGCTTCCCCTTGTTATTTGCAGGAATTCCAATGTCAACATAACGCATTGGAGAATCCGTGTCACAGAATGCAATGGTTAGAATGTTTCCAAGAGCTGATTCCTTAATAGGCCGCAAGCAGTTAAGTGTAGTGTCAATTTTACGTTAGATCAAAACACTGAGACAGTACGAATCCTACTAAACAGGAGAAAGACTTGAGTGAAATAATAAGGCAGTATATACCTGGTGATCAGTCCTTGGATCAGTAAGGATAAGGAGACGAGGCTCACTGAATGATGTCTGCATCTGGTTTGTGAATATACCAGAGGTATGCCTTCCAACAATTGGATGTGCACCAGTATATTGCACAAATTTCAAGACAGCTCTCTGACCATAGGGCCTCGTAGACTGGACAATAATATCCTGTGGGTTTTCAATAGCAACAATAACTCCTGCAGCAAGCTGAAGTTTCTCCCACGTATTACCAAGGTTGATAATATAGATTCCTGGGTTGAAGAAAAACTCAATGTTTGAGAACATGCAACAATATGTGAAAACGGTACTCCAGACATATACCTCTGCAACACAACCACCACCCAACCCTCAGCTAAATCAAAAAAATTACCAGCAACCCAAATCCAATTTTTAAGTATCTTATCAATAAACTAATCAGTCTTCATGATAACACTTTATCTTAATAATATTCATAATTATAATAAACAGAAGAAGAATAATAAACTATACCTTCACTTTATTGCTCAGAAAAAAAAAATATAAAATTGTAAGAAAACAAAAACAATTACATTCAGTTAGACAAAAACTGTACATACTCATTAGCAAGTATGTATCACCACATAAAATTACAAATCATGGCCACAACACTAGAGGCAAGCCACTTTGACATACACCTTACATGTTAGATCACCACGACTCAAAACAGAATCCTTTTATAAGAGCCCTAATAGAAACAACAATAAAGATGTATGTACGCGCATGTAAGCATATACATACACAAACACAGGTAAAGCATTCAGAACATCAATAATAAAAATATCAACAAACCCACATCTGATGAAAAAATATACAGGAAAAGTGAAATACATCCAAATCCAAAATAACCCAATACCCCAAAAACCTTATGAGCAAGATTCCATATTCCCTTTCCACTTATTTGCTCAAAACCCAAACAAAATACAAATCCACATAAATAAAACAATACCTGAAACACATTCCCACATACCACACTTGAAATCCCTATATATTTATTTTGGTTAAATACTCAAATAGAGTCACCTACATACAAATATATACTATGCTTAAAAACCAGAATCAGATACCCATGTAGATATACCTATACAATACATATGTAAAGATAAACATTAAATGCAAATTCTGTGTCCGTTCATCAGCTTAACACCTAAATTAACACCAAATACACACAGATCAAAGTTATATGAGCACAAACTAAAATATACACACCTATACGTACAATATATATAAGCAAAGATATAGACCGAGAAATATAGCTAGAGAGCGAGGAATAGAGGATACCATCGTTGCGGCACTTGAAAACATAGTGTTCCATCTAGAAGTCACAGTTTTTGGTCCCAAGATGGACCTCAGCAGCCAACATTCTCTGGATGTCGGCGTCCTTCTGTGACAGCTGCCTTGCCGCAGCTGTGGCTGTTGTGGTCACCATAGCTGCCCCCCTTTACTTCTTCTGACAAGCCATAGACAGAGAGCTTCTTAGAGTGAGAAAATGAGGGCTTTGGTGAGGCAGAAGAGTGTTACAAAGTGAAATATAAGGGGAGGGTTTGGGTGATATATATGTATATGTATATGTAAGTATGTGTACGTGTATATATATATATTGCTATGATTACAATTGTATGTCAAAATTCTACCATCCACAATGTTTGCTGAGTGATTTATTCACGCATTAATAAGCTACTAAAATTTCAAATTGAGAGGGCCCAAAGTATATACATGAATAAGAAAGAAATACAGAAAGCTACCTTCGATATTGTTTTCTCCCTCCATGCCCTCAGGGTTAGAATAAAAAAGATCAAGCATATCCTTCCTATTATTTCCACACCAATAATGACACAAGAAAAATCTAACTTCATGATATTTACCAACTGGGAACAACACACCTACTTTCAAAAATATAAATGATCAAATATAATGATTAATCGCCAGGAGAGGCAATTTGAATCGCTAGGCTAAACTCAAACAAACAGAAACCAAACTATTGGTGCATCAAACAGACACAGAGAAACAAAACTTTATACGATAACCTTAAGCTAATTTCAAAATCAAACAGAAATAACATCCCATGACCAAAAAGGTACAAAAGGCCCAAACATTATTTTGGGTTACTAGACAGGAAAATGATAAATTTTAGCTAGTGCGAAATAATATACAGTGCATGAAACTAATAGTCTGATGCATATCCTTCAATTGTTGAGAATTAAGTAGTATTTTTCTTTTCAAATTTCTCTTTAATACAAAGATCTATGGAGTTAACTGATTGGAGAAATGCGACAGCGGCAGAGTCGCACGTCCACGTTGCGAGCGAGCGAGATAAGGGGAGGATTTGGGTTAAAGTGAACCCCTAGTCTCAATGACAAATTTATTGACGAGTTTGTCCCTCTTGTTATTTATTTTTTATAAGAAAAAAAAACAATTTCTAAAACTTATAATCAGGAAACATTTATATTGCTTGAGTGTGAAAAAAATCCAATATGCTAATAAATTTAATAACTCTGCAAGAATCTCAAACATATAAATCGACTATAGATATTCTATATTTAATGGTCAGTTTTCTCGAATTATATACATATAAATGAATTATTGTGTCATATTTGATTATCAGAGTAATGAATGGTTTGTAAAATTTATCTCTTTAAAAAATTATTTAATATAATAAAAGAATATTATAAAGTAATAAACTTAAAAATATTTCTACAAAAAAAATAATTTAATAAATTTAATTATATGATAACATTGTATTATTTGTGAAAGACTTGTTTATATAAAGTAATGAATTGTTTGTAAAAGTCTTGATTATATAAAAGTACAACTAAATCCTAATTCTATGAAGAAAATAATAAAAAAAAGATGTTAATATGGATTAAATTTGTAATATATATTATCCATTTATGTTATTTCAGTTTTATACCTTATTAAGAGATTCATTAATATATTGGATTTTGTTTATATTAGAATAATATTAATGTTTCTTATTATTATAAATTTCAGAGGTTATACATATATACACACACAAAAAGACATTTACAAAAAAAAATATTCTATAAAAAACCATTTTTCACAAAATGATTCAACACGATGTAATTAAATCCACTAAATCAACCATAAAAATAAAAAAGATAAGGATTAAATCTTTAATTTTTTTATATATTTAAATATTTTATTAAATTTTTCTAGATTATAAAAAATTCATTATTATATTAGATTTTTATAGAAATATTGATAATAACTTATTATAAATTATAAAAATAGTGTTTTATTTATTTATTTATTGAATAAAATCATGGTATTCTTTACTTTCCTCAATTACATATTAAAATAATAATTAAAAATGTATCACACCTCAATTTCTATTTACTTGCATTGCACATACATTTTATGTATACATATATATTAAGAATTTGGTGTAAAACATTCGTTTGATAAAAACTTATATATTAGATTATGTTTTTTTTTCCTTCATATAATTAGGATTTAGTTTTATTTTATATAAGCAAGACTTTTACAAACAATTCATTACTTTATATAAGCAAGTTTTTCAGAAATATTACAACATTATCATGTAATTAAATTTATTAAATTAATTTTTTTCATAAAAATGTTTTTTAGTTTATTACTTTATAATATTCTTTTATTATATTAAATAAATAATTTTATAAATTAAGATATAAATTTACTCTAAACAAATAATTTGTTACTCTAATAAACAATTATGACACAATAATTCATTTGTATGTATGTATATAAATCAATGATACACTATATAAACAAATTAATGTTTATATTCAAGTAGAATACAAAATTTCAAATGCATATATTAATAAACCAATAATACTTGGAACACCTTTCTTAACACAAACTTATCATTTTATGGTTGATCAAGAAGAGATTCATAATTCAATAATGGGACAAAAAAATTAATATTGAATTTTTAACTTCAGTAGATACTAAAGAATTAAATTTATTTCACGATAATACAATATATAAACAAATTAATTTAATACAACATAAAAAAGTACACATAGCCTTTCTTCAACAAGAAATTGTTTAAAGGATAATTGAAGAACAAGTTCAATTTCCTCAAATTTAGGCAAAAATTCAACTCTCTTCAAACATTTCTAAAAGAAGTTTGTTATGATCTTTCAAATGTTTTTTGGAATAGGGAAAACATATAGTTACTCTATTATATGAAAAAGATTTTAATGAAAGAAATATTCAAACAAAAGCAAGACTTATTCAAATGAATGAAGAATTACTACAATATTGCCTAAAAAAAATAGAAGCTCTTCTGGATAAAAAAATTAATTAGACTAGGCAAGTCTCCTTGGAGTTGTGTAGCTTTTTATATCCAAAAGCATGCAAAACTTGGGCGATGTGCTCCAAGACTTGTTATCAATTATAAGCCACAAATTAAAGCCCTTCAATGGATTAGATATTCTATTTAAATAAAAAAAGATTTACTTAATATACGTTATGAAGCTACTGTATTTTCAAAGTTTGACATGAAGTATGGGGTTTTGACAAATACAAGTTGCAGAACAAGTGTAACGACCCATCCCGGGTTGGCCACCCCCGAGGTAGTGTCATCACATTTTGAAAATCCGAGCACGACACATATATGCAACAATAAAAATAAAACTAACAGAAATTTTTTCATCAATCCTCAACCCTAAACAGGGGAGGTACAAAAAATCTAATATTAACTTAAACATAATATACAACATAAAATGCATGAATATTTACAAATAAATTTTTTGATTTCATTTTCTCATTTGTCTGAGGATGTTGACACGCGCGTGGCTTACAGAAAATGAATTTGTTTGCCTTTCAACCCACCAGACTATTTGTCTTATCTGCTACCTGAAATCATTGTATAATGAGAGATGAGTTTCACAAGCTCAGTGAATTAAATTTATTAAAAGTATTCAGTTTGTATAAATAGCTCTTTAATATTTAATCATTTTGATGAGTCTTAAATATTGCATATTTAAGACCCTTAACTTATATTTGTTATGCTCTTAGTTAGTAGTATTTCACTTTATTTTATGTTTTTTTTTGTGTTTTGTGTATTTTTATAGGTTTGTGGAGAAAATGAAGCATTTCAGGAGATGTGAAGCTTCAGGAGCAATAGTGATCGATCGCACTTGCTGCGATCGATCGCATGGTCAACATCCCACATCGAAATGTTTGCAGTGCACCTATGATCCAGCGCACCAGACACGTGATTGAGCGCACATGCGATCATGCGCACAAGACATGCGATCGATCCCATTTGCGATCGATCGCAACATTCTGCGATCGAGCGCACTTGGACAGTATCCCACATCGAATCTGCAACCCATGCTACTCCGGGACTCCCCCTATATAAACACCATCTGACCTCATCATTCAGTGTACAATTCCTGGTGCCATTTGGTGTTAACCGGTGGACGTCTACTAGCATTCTGGTGGATCCCGAAGGCTTTGCTACCACGAGGGGAAGCGCCGCCCATCAGCAAGTGAAATTTCTTCCTTGTATAGTAAATATTTCTTTTCATTTTGTTTTGTTTAGTTTAAATGTTTAGCACTTTTATTATGAACTGTAGTTTCATAACTATGAGTGGCTAGAATCTTTAACTAAAGTTGAAGATGAAGCCTCGCCGTTGTTTGGCATAGTAGTTCAGATTTGCTTGTACAAATCTGACATTTTTTTAGTATAAATGTTCTGTCAATTATTTGAGTTAATCTTGTGATTGATTGAGTTTAAATTGTTCTGTTGGATATTCCTTGTGTTTCATTTGATGGACACATCGAATTCTTTTCGATTAAATTGGATTTTTTTTGTGATTTGTTAAGAGCGGATACATTGGATGCTTTTGGTTTAATTGGGATATTTATTGTTTTTTGTTTTAAGTTGGATTCATGGAATTTTTTGATAGGCTATCTTTAGAACATTGAGATATATGCTTAACTTTGGCGGGGTAGATTCAGAAACCTTAGTCTTTTTATTAGTTTTTAAATCAATTTAGTTTAGCTTTTATTTATTTTGCAACATATAATACAAAACTCGGAACTAGGTTAAGATAAGATTAGTTTAGATAAATTTATATTTTCACAACGCAATTCCCTGTGGATTCGACATCGCACTTGCATAACGCTATATTGCAAAAGACTCGTGCGCTTGCGAGTAATTTAAAACTCACGACAAGTTTTTGGCACCGTTGCCGGGGAATTGTTTGGTTTGTGAAAATTTTTGGTCTGAATTGATTTTATTTTTCTACTAGTTAGTTATAAAAAAAAATGTGGATGAATCCAGTGCCGGTTTCACACCATTAAGGAGTACATGAAAATGACCGACCCGTCCATCAATGCTGCCAACACATTCAATGTTGATGGTTGTTCCATCTGTGCTAGTCCTATGCATTTAGCATAGAATTGTCCATCAATGCCGGCTTTTGCCGAGTATCCCATGGAACAAATGAATGCTTTCAATGAGTGTTGTTGGCAATCAAATGGATTTTACTCCGAAACGTACAATCCAAGGTGGTGGGACCACTCTAATTTTTCATTGACGCATAACCAACTGAGGAATCAGGGAGGAGCCCCTTATCAAGCTCACACTCAATACCCTCCTGAATTTCCTCCGCCAGTTCCAAGTTATAGTCACTCAGCCTATCCAGCACCATTACCTGCTTACCAAGCTCCCATTCAAACATCAGCGCCAGTTTCACAGTCACTTGAGGACACCCTTAAGGAGTACATGAAAATGACTAGCCAATCCATGAGCGAAGTAATGAGTGCAACAATAGAAAACACCCAAGCGATTGCCAAGCTAGAGAGTCAAATGGATTAAATTGCAAGTTATGTGGGTGAAGGAGAGAATGGAGAGTTCCCCAGTCAACTTGATTCTAACCCAAAGGAACAGTTTGCGGTAGGAAATTTATCAACTCCTATGCATTGGCAGGAACAAGTGCAATCAACTGTCTCATACTTGTCTGGGAGACAAGTGTAAAATCAAGTGGAAGAGAACCTTGCTATGCACCAAGGGAAAGAAAGTGGCAACAATGAGAAGAGAGATGTTAAGCCATCTACAGCCACTCGTATTATTAAGGATCTCCCTACAAGCGCCCAAGAAAAAAAGGAAGTCTGAGGACATTATGGAGGCATGCTTTGCTCAGTTTGGAGAGGATTTGAATTTAGATAAGTTACTTGAGCAAGCAAATACTATCTTGGAGTCTACTCCTCGAGAGAGCAGTAAGACAGAGGTGACTGTGGATGAATCCCGCATTGAGGACCCCCTAGAGGCATGCTTTGCTCAATTTGGAGAGGATTTGAATTTAGATAAATTACTTGAGCAAGCGAATGCTATTTTGGAGTCTCCTTCTCGGAAGAGCACTAAGACGGAGGAGACCACCGCACCTGAAACCCCCAAGAAGGAACTTAAGCCTTTACCAGATAATCTTAAGTATAAGTTCCTAGGTTCAGCCGATAGTTTGCCTGTGATTATAGCTTCAGATTTGGGTGAGGCTCAAGAGGAGAAAGTATTAGATATCTTAAGAGAGCACAAAGAAGCTATCGGTTGGACTATTGAGGATATCAGGGGAATCAACCCCTCGTTGGTAATGCACAAGATACATTTGGAAGAGAATGTCAGGCCATTGAGGGAGCCACAAAGAAGGCTCAACCCAACTATGCAAGAGGTTGTGAGCATAGAAGTAATTAAGCTGTTAGATGCGGGGATCATTTATCCCATCTCTGATAGCAAGTGGGTGAGCCCGATTCAAGTCATGCCCAAACATGCTGAATTAACGGTAGTGAAGAATAAGGACGACGAGTTAGTGCCAACTTGTGTTCAGTCATGGCGGAGAGTGTGTATCGACTACCGTAAACTGAACGCTGCCACAAGGACTGATCATTTTTCATTCCCATTTATTGATCAGATGGTGGAGCTTTTAGTTGGGCATGATTACTAATGTTGGGTCTAGCTGAAGACATTAAACTTAGCGCTCATGGGAGGCACCCCACATCTTATCCTTTATGTTTATTTATTATTTTACATATTTATGATTAATGTTTGTTTCTAGTATTTTTTTGTTTTCCAGTTTTTATTTTTCAGGGACAATGCGTACTTCAGTTCAAGTTTGGGGGTATGCTATGAGCCATACCAGTCCAGATAGTTCTCCATATCTCAAGTCAGCTCTTTCTATATTAGTCACACATTGGGGTCAATGTGTAATTTAAGTTTGGGGGTATGGAAGACACATCACACACTTTGTCCTAATTTGTTGTGTTTTCGTCATAAAGATAAATGCACGTTCATGTTCGTCTAAAAATTTTGGTTGATCTGAAAAATTGTGATGTGATTTCATTGGTGAGTTTAAAACTTTGAACACATGATCTGATGATAGAGTTTAAACTTTAGTTACTTACTTTAGGCATTTTTGAGAATTCACATGTTTGATCTAATCTCACACGAGCACATTAGCACATGTTTGTGTGAGGTATGACATGTGAGTTGAATGTATACGTTTCCTTGTCTTAACTGAAACCGGATGACTTGTTGGATAAACACTTGGGCATATATATAAAAAAAAAACAACTAATACTACTAATATTTATAATGATCATCATCAATAAACTTTTCACTGAGTAACTGGACCTCTTGCCTCAGTAAGCAGTGAGTGTTCACGTCAAAAGGTGGGAATTTTATTCATAATGATCATTGTGAAACTTTTCGCTGAGTAACTGGACCTCTTGCCTCAGCAAGCAGTGAGTGTTCACGTCAAAAGGTGGAATTTTGCTTGGTAGTATTAAGGCCGGTTTAATTTCATAACCTTTTTGACTCGAGCTAGTAAGTCCTTAGGGGTGTCTTTACACCTAATGCCCTAAAACCATCTGGTTTGGGAGTCATTGACTCAACACTCGTTACATAGGTCAATTAGAAAGCTTAAGGGAACTAAACATAGCAGAGCCTTATATATAAAAATAAAAAAAAAACTATGCCATCGTTGTTCTTTCCGATGAGAAATTCTGTGGATCTTGAGACTTGAATTACCTTGTACATTGAAGTTATTTGGAAACCTCATCTGTATATACTAATTCATTTTACACTGATTCAAGCTTGTGATGTCTTACCATGCTTCTTGTAAGTAATTAGGTTTTAAATTCCTATTCATTGTGAAGCTGAGTTTGACTTATTTAAGCTTGCTCATGAATGAATCTCATGATTTTGAATGCTTCTTAAATTTTTGGATACCATGTATACTGAACTTATCTTTATAATCTTTGTGCTCATTTAGTTTTTTATTTTGTTTTGCTAAGGGACTAGCAAAATATAAGTTTGGGGGTATTTGATGAGTCTTAAATATTGCATATTTAAGACCCTTAACTTATATTTGTTTTGCTCTTAGTTAATAGTATTTCACTTTATTTTATGTCTTTTTTGTGTTTTGTGTATTTTTATAGGTTTGTGGAGAAAATGAAGCATTTCAGGAGATGTGAAGCTTCAGGAGCAATAGCGATCGATCGCACTTGCTGCGATCAATCGCATGGTCAACATCCCACATCGAAATGTTTGCAGTGCACTTGCGATCGAGCGCACTAGACAGACGATCGAGCGCACATGCGATCGTGCGCACAAGACATGCGATCGATCCCACTTGCTATCGATCGCAACATTTTACGATCGAGCGCACTTGGGCAGTATCCCACATCGAATCTGCAACCCATGCTACTCCGGGACTCCCCCTATATAAACACCATCTGACCTCATCATTCAGTGTACAATTCCTGGTGCCATTTGGTGTTAACCGGTGGACGTCTACTAGCATTCTGGTGGATCCCGAAGGCTTTGCTACCACGAGGGGAAGCGCCGCCCATCAGCAAGTGAAATTTCTTCCTTGTATAGTAAATATTTCTTTTCATTTTGTTTTGTTTAGTTTAAATGTTTAGCACTTTTATTATGAACTGTAGTTTCATAACTATGAGTGGCTAGAATCTTTAACTAAGGTTGAAGATGAAGCATTGCCGTTGTTTGGCATAGTAGTTTAGATTTGCTTGTACAAATCTGACATTTTTTTTAGTATAAATGTTCTGTCAATTATTTGAGTTAATCTTGTGATTGATTGAGTTTAAATTGTTATGTTGGATATTCCTTGTGTTTCATTTGATGGATACATCGAATTGTTTTGGATTAAATTGGATTTCCTTTGTGATTTGTTAAGAGCGGATACATTTGATGCTTTTGGTTTAATTGAGATATTTGTTGTTTTTTGTTTTAAGTTGGATTCATGGAATTTTTTGATAGGCTATCTTTAGAACATTGAGATATATGCTTAACTTTAGCGGGGTGGATTCAGAAACCTTAGTCTTTTTATTAGTTTTTAAATCAATTTAGTTTAGTTTTTATTTATTTTGCAACATATAATACAAAACTCGAAACTAGGGTAAGATAATATTAGTTTAGATAAATTTATATTTTCACAACGCAATTCCCTGTGGATTCGACCTCGCACTTGCACAACGCTATATTGCAAACGACTCGTGTGCTTGCGAGTAATTTAAAACTCACGACATATTTATTTCTCATATGACTGGATAATAGCATGTAATCTAACATTTAAATAATTCCTATCAGATCAAACTTCAATGTCTTTTTCTCACTGTAACTGTTTCTCTGTGAGACTCATTTATCTACAAATAAATGCACAATATCAACAACATTTCAGTAAAAATATTAACATGTAACACAGATGCAATGCATGAATTATTATTATTATTATTAGGGAATGTCTTCCCACATGTTGACATGTTTTTATCTTAGACCGGCTGCCTTCCCGGTTCTTTCATTCTCATTTAGACCGGTTGCCTTCCCGGTTCTTTCATTCTTATTTAGATCGGTTACCTTCCCGGTTCTTTCATTTTCATTTAGACCAGCTACCTTCCAGGTTCTTTTATTCTCATTCAGATGCATATGAAAACTGATATGAATATGCATATAAATAATAAAATAAAAACAAGTATGTATTCAAACATTTGAACTAGTTATCCTGATTAATCTCAAATTAATATTAAAAAATTTCACTAAATTCTTCTCATCATAAATCACATCAAATCATCCATCATAGTTTGTCAAGATCCACTAAATTTCATTTCCTTATCAACCGTAGCTCATCAAGAATTTCACTTATCACTTTTATTATTAAATCAACTTATTATGCAAAAAATATTATTTCTCACCTAATAATTTTCTACATGTCCAAAATTCATATCATACCTATCAATCAAATTTTTATCTACCACCAAAGCATAAGCTAATAATTTATTTTAACATTATCACTAGACATTAATTTTTATTTAGATTACTTAAAGTAAATCTAACTCACCACGTAGCACTTAAAGCTACCCGTGGATCACCTTCTTGCCTTTCCTATTCCTCTCAGCAATTCTCCTTGTTGTTGATCGTCAACACCTGACATAATATTTATATTAAATTTCTAATTATTTCTTCAATTCTTCATAAACTACACCCTTTGAAAATTCCCACTTTGAATTCCGGGAAATTTCGTGTATGCTAAAAATTCGAAAAATAACATTACATTATTACCTTCTGTTTTTCTGATAGCTTCTCGTGACTCTTTATAAAATTCTCCCGTAAATCCCTTCAAAATTTTGCTCTTTCAACTTTTCTTTCGATCCCCAAATGTTTAAAGAAATCAAGTAATTGAAGGAAAGCCAAACAGGATTTAGTAAGTAATAATATAAATTTACGTATAGATATATGTATATAAATGGAGCAAAGGTTGAAACGGCAACCCCAAAAATTTTGCTTTGTCAGCAGCCACCCCCCCAAAATTGCTACACGAAATGGCCACATGTACTTCATGTAAATGCCTCCTTAATTTGGGAGCAGGTGGCAACACCTGCTACCACGTTTTTGGCTTCTTTTTTTTTTTTTAAAAAGAAAATTTTCTTTCTTTCTTTCTTTTTCTTTTTCCTTTTCTTATATATTGTTCAAGATTTTTTTTAAAGAATTGCTTTATTCAAATAATAATAAACCTTTTACATATATTTTATTTTAATTTCACATCATATTTATTAAATTACTTCTTTACCCTTACTTTACAAATACGAGTATTACAATTCTACCCACTTTACAAAAATTTCGTCCTCGAAATTTTCTTACCTAATTCAAGTAAAAAGTTGGGGGTAATCATTCCTTATTCTTGCTTTATGCTCCCACGTGACTTCTTCGACATCTTCATTCTGCAATAATACTTGAATCAAAGGAATGACTTTATTGCGCAAGACTTATTCCTTTCTGTCTAGGATTTTGACCGGTACTTACATAAAAGTCAAATCTTCTTGAAATTCTATCGCCTTATTCAAGATACTGTAGGATTCATAGTGTAAGTACTTTGTCAGCGGTGACACATGAATTACATTATGTAATGGCTTTAACTCTGGAGGCAAATCTAAACGATATACTATTGGTCCAATTCTCTCGATCACCTCATATGGCCCCATAAATCTCGGGCTCAGCTTTCTTTTCTTTTTAAATCTCAACACTCCATTCCACAGAGATATCTTCAAAAATACTCAATCACCAACTTGGAACTTGAGAGGTCATCTTCTTTTATCAGCATATCCCTTCTGTCTGTTCTGAGCTGCTCTGAGGTTCTCCCTAACCAGTTTGATCCTCTCAGTAGTCAAATCTATCATTTTTGGGCCATATATCTTTCTCTCTCCAACTTCTTCCTAGCATACTGGAGTTATACATCTTCTACTATATAAAGCTTTAGAGGGTGCCATCCCAATACTAGTTTGATACTGATTATTGTATGCAAACTCGATCAAAGGAAAATAAGCTTCCCAACTCACTGAGATACTCAATACACTTGCCCTCAGCATATCTTTTAGTGTTATGATGATTCTCTCCGTCTGCCCATTAGTTTGTAGATGAAAAGCTGTACTAAATTGTAATTGCGTACCCATAGCTTCTTGGAAACCCCTCCAAAATCTAGAGATAAATCTAGAATCTTTATCTGATACGATACTCAAGGGTACTCCATGTAATTTTACTATCTCTGCTACATACAGCTCAGCCAACTTTTCTAGACTCGAGGTAGTTTTAATAGGAAGAAAATGTGAAAACTTAGAAAGTCTATCCACTATAATCCACATAGTGTCATGCCCCCTCTGGGTATAGGGAAAACCAGGGACAAAATCCATACTCACATTTTCCCATGACCATTCAGGTACTGGAAGAAGTTGTAATAAATTTGCTGGATGTCTATCTCAGCCTTTACCTGTTGACAAGTTAAACATCTTGGAATATATTCTGCTACATCCTTCTTCATCCCTGACCACCAATAATTCTGTCTCAATCCCCTGTAAATCTTATTATTACCCGGTGCATGGAATATACAGAATCATGAGCATTTCTTAGTATTTCCTTTCGCATCTCCACATCATTGGGAACACAAACTCTATGCCCCAATACCACCATACCATATTCTCTAATTCTGAACTTGGTTAGCTTCCCACTCAACACTTCCTGCCTGATCTTCTCTATCCCCTCATCTCTACCCTGCATATGTAATAAATGATCAATAATAGAAGATTGTATTACCATATTTGCCATCAATAGTCCTTTATCATCGACACTCAACTGCATCCTCATGCTTCTTAATTCTATCAATAAGCTAGTATGAAGACTTGCCATAGTAGCTAATCTTCATATAGCCTTTCTACTCAATGCATCAGTTGCTGCATTAGCTTTTCCTGGATGATAATAAATTGTACAATTATAATCACAAATCAACTCCATCCGCCTCCTTTGCCTCAAATTCAACTCCTTCTGGGTTGGTAAATGCGTAAAGCTTTTATGATCAGTAAAAATTTCACAACTAGCTCCATATAGATGATGTCTACAAATCTTTAAAGCAAAAACTATGGCAGTCAATTCTAAATCATGGGTCGGGTAATTTCTCTCATGGTTTTTCAATTGCCTAGACGCTTAAGCTATAACTCTACCATGTTGCATCAACACACATCCCAACCCCTGATGTGACACATCACTATATACCACAAATCTTTCATCACCAGAAGGAAGCACTAATACTGGGGTAGTAGTTTTTCTTTCAACAACTGGAAACTACTCTCACGTTCCTCTGACCATCTAAACTTCACGTCCTTCCTAGTCAATTTAGTCAAAAGTCCAGCAATCATAGAAATTTTTTGAATAAATCTCCTATAATAACCAGTCAACCCAAAAAGCTTTTAATTTCAGTTACATTCGTGGGTCTTTCCCAATTCAACATCGCTTCTACTTTCTGTGGGTCAACTACTATCCTCTCTCCTAACACAACATGCCCCAAGAAAGATATTTCACTCAACCAAAACCCACACTTAGAGAACTTTGCATATAATTTCTCTCTTCTCAGAATCCCCAACACTATCTCCAAATGTTGCATATGCTCATCTTCATTCTTGGAATACACCAAAATATCATCAATAAACATAATCACAAATATGTCCAAGAATGGTTTAAACACCTGATTCATCAGGTCCATAAATGCTGCAGGAGCATTAGTAAACCCAAATGGCATCACTAAGAACTTATAATGGTCATAACGTGTCCTAAAAGCAATCGTAGGCACATCTCCCTCATTTATCCTCAATTGATGATAACCTGATCTCAGGTCTATCTTAGAAAACACTTTAGCTCTTTGTAACTGCTCGAATAAATCATCTATCCTGGGTAAAGGATATCTATTCTTGATAGTGGTCTTATTCAACTGTCTATAATTAATACTTAACCTCATTGTCCCATTATTCTTCTTGACAAATAACACAGGGGCTCCCCAGGGTGACACACTAGGTCAGATAAACTGTTTATCTAGTAACTCCTAAAGCTGAACTTTCAACTCTTTCAATTCAGCTGGTGCCATTCTATAGGGTGCTATGGATATGGGTGCTGATCCTAGAATTACCTCAATAGAAAACTCAATCTCCCTATTGAGAGGCAACCCAGTCAACTCTTTAGGGAAAATATCACAAAAATCTTTTACTACCAAGATTTCTTCTAACTTCCTACTCTCTTTACTAGAATCCACCATATATGCCAAATATCCTTCACAACCTTTCCTTAACCATTTACTAGTAGTCAAGGTAGAAATAAGACAATTAGCAAGTATCTTATGTTCTCCTTAAAAATTAAACTCCTCTTGCCTGGGTATCTTGAGCACCACATTTTTTCTAAAACAATCTACCCAAGCATGATATGCAGATAACCAACTCATCCACAGAATTAAATCAAAATCTATTATATCTAAAGGCAATAAATCAACTTCAAATTCTCTATCAGCAATATTGATCACAAAACCTCGATAGATTGTCCTGATAATGACCCTATCTCCCGTAGGAACCTCAACAATAATAGCATACATCAAAGGACTAGCACTAGCATCAATAAATTTCATATAAACACTAGATGCAAAAGAATGGGTTGCACCAGGATCAATCAATAATCTAGCAGGCCTACCAATGATAGATATCATACCCATAACAACATTAGGAGTGACTTGTGCATCCTGTTGGGTCAATGCATAAAATTTGCTATCTCTAGACTGAAACTGGTTGCCACATCCTCCCTCTGCTACTGATCCTTGACCTCTGCCCCGCACACTCTCTGATCCACCACCTCTTTCCACCGATCTTCTCCCAACACTTCCAATGCTTACATCAGTAAATTTTTCTACGGGACAATCTATAGCCATATGTCCTACACAAAGCATATTTCCGTAGGGAAATTCTGAGATAGATGCCCTGTTTGATTACATCTAAAGCAAACCCTTGACTCTTGATCATACATCAGATTTCTACTTCCCTTTGGTGGCATACTTACTCCTCTACCATAACTCTCAATTCCCATAGTGTGTCTCCCAAATTTAGGGGTTTTACCGGTATTACTCTGAGCTACAGAAGCTATAGATCATGCTTGCCTCTGACTCTGTACTACAATTACTTGTGACAAGGAACGCCCCCTCTAGGGTGGTCTCCCGCCTTGTACACCCATACTGCTACCACCTTTAGGTCCTTCAAACCTAGACCTCTTCAGCCAATCTCTCATACCTCTAAACTCTAACAAATCCTTCTCAATCTGTAATGCTTTATCCACCAGTACAACATAATTTCCTATACCCATATAAAAGAGTTTATTCCAAATGTTATAGTGTAATCCATATAAAAATCTCTTACCTTTTCTCTCCTCCATATTCACTAATTCAGGTAAAAACTTTGATAGGGCTATAAATCTACTATTATATTCAACCACGGATAAACTTCCCTATTTTAAATGAATAAAATCTCTCTCCTGCTGGGTTCGAAATATATCTGGAAAGTATTTTGCAAAGAACTCATCCTTAAACTTACTCCAAGTTAAAGGTTGTTCCACCTGTGTACTCACCCTAGGCAGAATATCTTCCCACAGTTGTGAAGCCTCACCTTCTAGCATAAATTAAGCAAAAGCAACCTTATGTCTATCTGTCACTAGTAAGACTTTAAAATATTTCTCCATATGTCTAATCCACTGCTCAGCTTCCACAGGATTTACAGATCCTCTAAAAGACTGAGGTTTAAACTTAAGAAATCTCATAAAACAATCCCATTGCATCTCACGTGCAAACACACCTTCTCTCTCATAAACCTCTCGTCTCACTATATCAAGTTCTACTCTACCCTTTTCTTCTAATCTCCTATGCAGATTATCAACCCTTTCTTCAGCAGCATTCATCATTTCTATAGCACAATTAAGAGCTTCTCTCAATTCATCATTCCTAACCTCAGATTCTCTCCCAACTCTACTAGTACCAGCTGCACTATCAATATGTTCCCTCACAGGAACCACAAACTCAACTTCTTCATCTGCTTCAGTTCTCCTAAAAATTGGGGGTCTACCACGTCCTCTTTGATTTAGAGCTCTACCTCTAGCTCTAGTATGACCATGTGTCATCCTCAAACTCTGCATTTAAAAAAATACAGTTTATTTAGATCTTCCACTTTTTTTTTTTAAGTTCTCATGCAGTCTACAGAATCTTAAAACCTAACGCTCTGAACCAAAATTGTAACGATCCATCCTGTGTTGATCACTCCTGAGACGGTGCCATCACATTTTGAAAATCTCAGCACGACACATATATGCAATAATAAAAATAAAACTAACTGAAATTTTACATCAATCCTCAACCCTAAATAGGGAAGGTACAAAAAATCTGATATTAACTTAAACATAATATACAACGTAAAATGCATGAATATTTACAAATAATTTTTTTTTTCATTTTCTCATTTGTCTGAGGATATTGACACGTATGTGGCTTACAGAAAATGATTTCGTCGGCCTCTCAACCAACCAGACTATTTGTCTTGTTTTACTACCTAAAATCATTGCATAATGAGGGATGAGCTTCACAAGATCAGTGAATTAAATTTACTAAAAGTATTCAATTTGCATAAATAGCCCTTTAATATTTAATCATTTATCTATCATATGAATGGATAATAGCATGTAGTCTAACATTTAAATAATTCCTATCACATCATACTTCAATGTCTTTTTCTCACTGAACTGTCTCTCTATGAGACTCATTTATCTACAAATAAATGTGCAATATCAACAACATTTCAGTAAAAATATTAACATGTAATACAGATACAATGCATGAATTATTATTTTTAGGGAACGTCTTCCCACATGTCGACATGTTTTTATCTTAGACCAACTGTCTTCCCGATTCTTTCATTCTCATTTAAACTAGATGCCTTCCCGGTTCTTTCATTTTCATTTAGACTGGCTGTCTTCTCGGTTCTTCTATTCTCATTCAGATGCATATGAAAACTGATATGAATAAGTATATAAATAATAAAATAAAAACAAGAATGTATTCAATCATTTGAATTAGCCATCCTGATTATTCTCAAATTAATATAAAAAAATTTCACTAAATTCTTCTCATCGTAAATCACATCAAATCATCCATCATATCTTGTCAAGATCCATTATATTTCATCTCCTCATAATTCGTATCAAAACATGAACTATAGCTCATCAAGAATTTCACTTATCGTTTTTATTATTAAATCAACTTATTAGGCCAAAAATATTATTTCCCACCTAATAATTTTCTACATGTACAAAATTCATATCATACCTATCAATCAAATTTTTATCTACCACTAAAGCATAAGTTAATAATTTATTTTAACATTATCACTAGACATTAATTTTTATTTAGATTACTTAAAGTAAATCCAACTCACCACATAGCACTTAAAACTACCCGTGGATCATCTCATTGCCTTTCCCGTTCCTCTGAGCAATTTCCCATTGTTGCTGATCGTCAACACTTTACATAATATTTATATTAAATTTCTAATTATTTCTTTAATTCTTCATAAACCACGCCCTTTGAAAATTTCCACTTTGAATTCTGAGAAATTTCATGTATGCTAAAAATTCAAAAAATAACATTACGTTATTACCTTCTGTTTTTCTGATAGCTTCTCGTGACTCTCTATAAAATTCCCTCGTAAAGCCCTTCAAAATTTTGCTCTTTCGATCCCCAAGTGTTTAAAGAAATCGAGTAATTGAAGGAAAACCCAACGGGATTTGGTAAGTAATAATATAAATTTACGTATAGATATATGCATATATATGGGGCAAAGGTTGAAACGGCAGCCCCAAAAATTTCGCTTTGTCAGCAGCCACCACCCCAAAATTGCTACACGAAATGGCCACATATACTTCATGCAAATGCCTCCTTAATTTGGCAGCCGGTGGCAACACCTGCTGCCATGTTTTTGGCTTGTTTTTTTTTTTTTTTTAAGAAAATTTTTTTTTCTTTTCTTATATACCGTTCACGAATTTTTTTTAGAATTGGTTTATTCAAATAATAATAAACCTTTCACATTATTTTATTTTAATTTTATATCATATTTATTAAATTACTTTTTTACCCTTACTTTACAAATATGAGTATTACAACAAGATAGATATAAAACAATATTTATAGTTCTATTTGGGCATTATGAATGGAATATAATATTGTTTGGTCTAAATAATGCTCCTCTTTTATTTCAAAATATTATGAATGATATTTTCAATTCTTATACAAAGTTTGTTATAGTTTATATTGCTGATGTTTTAATATTTTCAAAATTTATTGATCAAGACTTTAACATTTACAAACATTTCTACATGTTATTAAACAAACCAATTGCTAGAGATACTGAGTTTGTTGATAAATTTCCTGATAAAATTAGAAAAAAAAATCTCAATTTCACAGATTCAGTTGATACCTTAATTACATCTCAAATTTTTTTCCTTCCAATTAAGATGACTTTGTGAACCTTTATATAAAATATTAAGGAAAAATCCTCATTCTTGGTCAGAAGAACAAATTTCTATAGTCAAAATTCTTAAATCAAAAGTTAAGTCTCTTCCTTGTCTAAGGCATTCATCATTCTCATGTATTTATGATAGTTGAGAAAGATGCGTCAGAAAAGGATACAGTGGAATACTTGAATAGCAAATGCATGATAATTCTCGAGAACAAATAGTTAGATTTAATTTAGGCATATTGTTAGAACCCAAAAGAATTACTCAACCATAAAAAAAAGAAGATTTTTATCAATAGTTTTATGCATCTCAAAATTCTAATATAATTTATAGAATAATAGATTTTTATTAAGAATAGACTGCAAAACAGCCAAAGAAGTTTTATAAAAAGATGTTCAAAATCTATTTTCAAAAGAAATATTTGCTAGATGGTAACCTATTTTAAGTGTTTTTTTATTTTGATATTGAATTTATAAAAACAGAGTCAAATTCTCTTACTGGTTTCCTCACTCGTAAATTTTTGCAAGGAAAAATAAGAAAAAAAAGGATGGAGTCTCCTGTTAGACCTCTTATCAGAACGATCTCAAAGTTCTATGGACTATGCCATGAATATTTCTCAAATATCTTCCCCAAGAACTACTCAAAATACTCCACCAAGAACTATTTCCCATACAAATAGATTCAAATCTCTAGAAGAATTCTTAACACTCCCAAGCCCTATACCCACCATTCTCAAGTAGTACAAATTCAACTTACAAATTCTCTGACTACTAGTGCAACCCTATCCTTCAGTAAACCTTTTAAAAGCCGTTATATGGTAAAACCATATAACAAGGCTATTCAAATTACAAATCTCTTTCAGTCCCCCCAGAATACTCAAACAATCATCAGCATTGCTAATAATGTGTTTCTTGGAGATTTTCATTTTATGCAAGAAGAAATTTCAAGAAATCAAAAATTTTATGAGCTAATACTCGTCGATACTAAGTCTGTAGAAATCAAATATACTCTAGGAAAAATAACTCCTCAAAGGTTGCCTTCTCAAAATGCAAAATTCTTAAAGTCCTCAGTTCTTCAAATTGGCCTAATCCATTTGATAGAAGGCAATTTTTTGTTCCCTAATCCTACACATCATGATTATAGAATGGCATAGTATAATATGTTCTATCTCAAACTATTTGAACACTTATGGTTTATTCATTTTAATAAAAAATATGATAAAGATTTCTACTATGGTTCTTTGAATGGTGGATTTATTTGGGTCATTCTGAAAAACTATTACATCCAATCTGCAAAGATGTCTTTTCCTTTTTTAAAGCTCACCCAAATGTAGATAAAGAATATGAAAAAGAATTGTTATATGTTACAACCTTTTTTAGTTCTATGGATCTTATGTTAGGATTACAAAATCTTTCTGATGTTCCATGAAGGATATCCATAGGTTTTGGCCAAAGTATTCAAAGTTATGCGGTGACAAAACTTCTAAACTCAACAAGCATGTTCTCAAGCAATCACCTAATGGTTTTATCAAAACAATCAATATTGTAGATATAATAAAGCAGAAACTTTATCCCCATCTCTAGGAATGTTATCCAAAAAAAAATATTGGAGGAATTATCTCAAATTATTGATGAAGATGATGATGAGGTTACATCAACTATTCACCCATATGATACTTTCAGTGGACAGTGTCACAAAATCCTTTTGAGTTATAAAGGGATTTTGTCCATATATAGAATTATTGTCCTCAAAAGTAGTCCTCACATGCTATTTTTAAAAAGAAAATGCTATCTGCTCTCAAAAGCAAACCTCACATGTGACTTTAAAAAATAAGATGCTCTCATTTAATAAAGATATTATTAATAATTCTTCATTCAGCAACTTGGCCTTAATAATTCAAAGTTCAAACACTCTCAAGTCCAACTCTTTTCATTTATAAATACTGAAAACTTCAATCTTTCAAGGTAGAGATAATTTTAGTAAGAGAAATTCTTGAAGAGAATTATAAGGCTTGTTTGGGGAGGGTTTTCAAAAACCCTTTTCAGTGTTTAAACACTGAAAAATCTTTTTAACACTGCTAACATGTTTGGTAAAGCAGTTTTGCAAAACAGTTTTTAAACACTGTTTTCAAAATAACTCTTTTCAAACACTGATTTTCGAAGTTTTCGGTTTTCATTTTCACTATTCAGCTTAAAAATCACGACTCTCTTTTTTATTCTCTCTGCTCTTTGCTCTCCCTCGTCGACGACGACATCAACAACAACACCACTAGCAGCAATAAGCTCGTCTCCCTGAGGTGCTGCTTCGTGGGGGCATTCGCGGCGTACAGTATATGCTCGGATTTCCCCGTCGCCGTGGCGACAGACTTGAGCGGGGAGCTGTTTGGCAACGGCGGAGACGCCAATTGGTTGTCCGATGTAAGTGAGGCACGGATTTCCTGGAGGGAGCGGGACAGTGGGGCCAGTGGGGAGAAGGAGAGTGTCGGTGATGGTGATGCTGGGTTTGGGGTTTTTGGTGGAGATGCGCAGGGCAAAATGCTGGTACCCATTTGAACTCGAATCGAAATAGTCCGATTCATTGGAGACCAAAAAAGAACTCACTGATTTCTTTTCTTAGGTACGCTTCGATTTCAACGATCCGACTGACATTTCTTATATTTTTAAGCATTCTCTAAATATTTCACGTGTAATCTGTTTGCATATCGCTGTATATATAGATATGTGTATGTTGGTAAAAATGGGTTTGCTAGGTTTGGCGCTTGGATTTGCGTTTGGTGGGTCTATGTGAAAATGGTATTGGTTTTGTTCAGCTTGTTGAGTTGGATGGACGAATCAAATCTGAGTATTATCTGAATCATATATGTGAAGGGTGGGTTTCTATTTTGGTACAAGAGTTTAGTATTAGGTGCAATTTGCTTTTCTTGAGTATGTATATTTGAAAGTGGGTTTTTTTTTTTTGGATTGAGATTAAACTATCTCTGTTAGCATTTGTGTCTAAAACTGGTACGTTTTAGCTATTAAGCATGTACATAATTATGTGCATATAGATTAGTTTTAATTAATCTCATTTTAATTTGAAATGTGGACTAGTTAAGCATTGGCTTCCTTGTTTGATCTTCATAAGGAAAATTTTGACTCACTTTTATTTTTAATAGCTTCAACTGTTATTTAGGTGTTTAGATGATATTTGTTTTATTATTTTCCTTTTTGTGAAAGTGTTAATTCATATATGCAATTTTCTTCTTTCTTTCCCCATAATTTTGCATTGTGGAGTTGTTTTTTTTAATTGAAGTTTAGGTCGTTTATGGACTGAGTTGATCCAGAATTGAGGATCGGTGATTTTTTCCCTGCTGAGTAGTACATCTGGATATATGGAGAGGCTAGAGAAGAAGTAGTGTTAGTAAGGGGGGGGGGGAAATGAAATCCGACACACCTCTCGAATATGCTGTGTTCCAACTGTCACCGAAGCGTTCACGGTGAGGATATTATTTGTTAAGCTTTCTTATTCTAGTTATCCTGCTATCAATAGTTCTTGATAAATATTCTCTTTCCTTTTGGGCAGATATGAATTGTTCATATCAAGGGATGGAAATACAGAGAAGCTCACTTCAGGCCTAGTAAAGCCATTTGTGAGTCATTTAAAGGTTGCAGAAGAACAGGTTGCACAAGCAGTGCAGTCCATTAGGTTAGAAGTTTAAAAACGTAAACATGCTGAGGCTTGGTTCATGAAAGGAACACTTAAAAGGTTATATGCAAAGCCAACAGAGCGAATGTTTTGCCTTTTATATAGGGATGGCTTGACTAACTTTGTGGTATGATTGGCACTTCTATTTCCAGGTTTGTGCGGTTTGTTAGTACACCAGAGGTTTTAGAATTGGTCAATACTTTTGATATGGAGATGTCTTAGTTGGAAGCAGCCTGAAGAAAATATTCTCACATAGTAGCTGCTATATCACCTTTTAGAGAATAATTGTAATATTAATACAGAACAATGAATTTTAGAAGTCTTTTGTATTTCAGGGGCTGGAGATCAGCATTCTGGTGTATTAGGTATGTGAATTTTTATTTGGTTTTAAGTGGTCTATTTTACTCTTTTACATTTGACTAGTCTGAATATAGCAAAGCATAAGCCTATTATCTTTTCTAATAGAAATTTTTACTTCTTTTCCTTTGTACTTTGAGTTTTGTATCTAATGTAGAAGTGTGTCAATTATGACTCCCTTATTTCAAGTTACATATTAACATTTACCATAGCTGCTATTGAGATTAGAAATAGCCCAATGCATCTCCTCTTGCCAATAACCAGACTTATTAACATTTATTTGTGCTTGTTGTTTGTTCTATATGGCTGCTTTTGACTTTATCTAATAATTGCCCATCTCTGCTGCCTAGATCATAAGAATTGCAACTGATTTTTTTTCTAAGCTTATGCTGCTTCTTGCTTGTCTTTTCATGGGTATGGGTAGGAGCAATGTAAGGAGCTTGGGTTGGCTGCTGCTACAGGGAGAAGAACAACAGATTAATTTTCTCAATGTGGCCTCTAGTGATAGACAAATCCAAATCATTGAAATCTTAGTCAAATCTTAGACTTGCTTATGGTAATGACACTAGCGCAAAGGATGCAGTTTTAAAGGGCTATTCCCCCATTTATACTATTACATTGAAGTTCAAAATTGCACATGAAGCATCTTCCTGTTGCAAATGGGCAAAGAGTCAAATGAGTGGGTGATGGATTGTCCGAGGAAAGCCAGAAAAAGAAAGTGAGAAGGGGAGGAACGCAGGGACAAATTTTAGGCAATTGTAGTAGTTGTATGAATATTCATGATTGTACGCCATTTGTTTGATATGCTTGATGATTTATTATTCTCTGTTTAATTTCATTGTGACATTCAAGTCCAGCCAAGTGGCATTTTTTCTCATGTAATGCATCACTTTATCACTTTCACTTGAAATACTATGTGGTTTTCATTTTTCCAAAATTCATCTTTGTAGCTATCTTCAGGACAGAACTGTCTTTGCCATTAAAGATGCACCATGTTGTCAATGTTGGTTAAATGATCTTTCAGAATTCATTACTAATAGCAATAGGTGGAATCGAGAGATGAATTTTACTACTCTGCTTGCTAGCCCTGCCAACGAGATTGTGTTTCATTTTCCATTGTATGTTATAAATGTGGATTCTATTAATGGACCTTATATGTTAATCATGAGCAAAGTAACAATGGTATCAAATTTGTTTGTTTTTCTTTAATTTTTTTTATATTCCTCAGGTAAAATGGTTGATGATAAAACTAAAAGGAAGAGAATTTTTTTCCCAATTTTTTTCCTACTATAATCTAAAACAGAAAGTACTTGATGCTGCTGCCTAAATCAATATGTTTTTTTCTATAATCTATAACCCAAGCTTATGCTGCTGCTTAAATCAATATGTTTTTCTAAGCTTATGCTGCTTCTTGATCGATGATATATAAAAAATACTAACATTTTAATAATAAAATAATATTAATTATTTCTAATTATTTGGTGTGTGCTTAAAAAATTGTATTTAGTAAATATGAGAAATAAAATTAATTTTAGATATTAAAATTTAAACTGAACACTGAAAACTGAAAACAATTACAAGAAGGTGTAATCCAAACAGTTTTCTATTTTCAAAACAGTTTTCGAACACTGATTATCCAAACAATATTTCATTGAAAACTGTTTTGGAAACAGTTTTCGAGTTGCAGTTATCCAAACATGTTTTCATCAGAAAACTGTTTTCAGAAACTGTTTTCGAACACTGAAAACTGAAAACTGTTACCAAACATGCCCTAAGCCACTGGTCCAACTCTTTCAATGATTTCATATGGTCGAACATACGTTGGACTCAAATTCCCTCTCTTCTTGAATCTCAACACTTATTTTCATGGAGATATTTTTAGATAAACCCAATCAACTACTTGAAATTCAAGAGGTCTCATTTTGTTATCAACATAACTCTTTTGTTTGTTTTATGCTGCTCTAAGGTTCTTTCTAACCAGTTTGATTCTTTTTGTTGTTAAATCTGTCAATTCTGGACCAAATATCATTTTTCTCCCACTTCTTCCCAACATATATGAGTTCTACATCTCCTACCATACAAAGCCTCAAATAGTGTCATTCCGATACTAGCTTGAAATTGATTATTATAAGCAAACTCAATCAAAGGTAACTAAGCATCTCAGCTCACTAAGAAACTCATCGCACTAGCCCTTAACATGTATTCTAGTACTCGAATAATCCTCTTTGTCTCTCCATCTGTTTGAAGATGAAAAGTAGTACTAAACTGTAACTGCATACCCATGGCTTTCTAAAAGCCTATCCAAAATAGAGATGTAAATCTAGTATCTCTATCTGATACTATGCTTAAAGATACTCTATTTAACTTCACAATCTCTGTTACATACAGTTAAGCTAACCTTTCAAAACTCTAAGTAGTTTTAATTGGAAGAAAATGAGATGACTTAGAAAGTCTATCTACTATTACCCACACTACATCGTGACTTCTTTGGGTATGGAGAAATCCAAAAACAAAATTCATACTCACATTCTCCCATGGCCATTCAGGCACAGGAAGAGGCTATAGTAAGCTTGTCGAATGTCTATTCTCTAACTTCACTTGTTGACAAACCAAATATCTAGAAATATAATCATCTACATCCCTCTTCAATCTTGAGCACCAGTAATTCTGTTTCAATCCCTTATACATCTTATTGTTACTCGGGTGCATCGAGTATACAACATCATATGTCTTTCTTAATATCTCATTTCTCATCTCAGCATCATTGGAACATAAATCTTATGTCCCAAAACCAATATGCCATCATCTCTGATTCTAAACTCATACTGCTTTCCACTAAATACCTCATGTTTAATCTTCTCTATCTTCTCAACTCTACCTTGCATTTCTAACAAGCGTTCTACAATGAATGACTATACAACCATGTTTGCTAACATCACTCCTCCATCATTGATATTTAATTTCATTATCATCTCTCTCAATTCTACCATCAGATTTGTATAATGACTCTTAATGCTAATCTTCTTATAGATTTTCTACTCAATGCATCAGCTACCACATTTGTTTTTCCTGGATGGTAATGAATTCTACAATCATAATCACTAATCAACTTCATCCAATGCTTCTCTGTCTCAAGTTCAACTCCCTTTGAGTAGGTAAATATACTAAACTGTTATGGTCAATAAATACTTCACAAGTGGCTCCATATAGATGATGTCTCCAAATCTTCAAAGTAATCACTATGGCAACCAACTCTAAGTTATAGGTGGGGTAGTTTCTATCATGATTCTTTAATTGCCTAGAGGCATAAGCTACTACTTTCCCATGTTGCATCAACACATATCCTATCCTTTGATGCGAAACATTACTATATACAACAAATCCTTCATCACCAGAAGGAAGCACTAACACTAAAGTGGTAGTTAATTTCTCCTTCAATATTTGGAAACTCTTTTCACACTCCTCGGATATACAAATTTCACAGCTTTCCTTATCAATCTAGTCAAAGGTATTGCAATCATAGAAAAGTTCTGAATGAATATTATGTAAAAACTAGCCAACCCTAAAAAACTTCTAATCTTAGTTACATTAATTACTCTCTCTTAACTCAACACTCCCTCCACTTTCTGTGGATCAACTGTTATACCATCTCCAGATACTACATGCCTCAAAAAATTACTTCATTCAACCAAAACTCACATTTAGAAAATTTTGCATACAATTTATTACTCCTTATAATCTCGAACACAATTTTTAAATGCTTCACATGCTCTTCCTCATTCTTAGAATACACCAGAATACCTTCAATGAATACAACCACAAATTTATCAAGAAAGGGTTTAAACATTTTATTCATCAAATCTATGAATGCAACTGGATAATTTGTTAATCCAAATGGCATCACAAGAAACTCATGGTGACCATAAAGTATCCTAAAAGTAGTTTTAGGCATGTCTTTTTCCTTCATTCTCAATTGATGGTATCCAAACCCCTAGTTAATTTTAGAAAACACCATTGCTTCGTACAACTGCTTAAATAGATCATATATCCTGGTTAAACGATATTTTTTCTTAATAGTTATCTTATTCAATTTCATGTAATCAATACACAATCTCCTAGTACAATCTTTTTTCTTCACAAACAATACAAGGGCTCCCCATGATGACACACTAAGACGAATGAATTATTTATCTAACAATTCCTTAAGTTGTACTTTCAGCTCTCTCAACTCAATGGGTGCCATTATGTAGGATGCTATAGAAATATATTCAAAACCTAGCATCAAGTCAATGGAGAACTCAATCTCTCTATTGGGAGGTAAACCAAACAACTCATTAAGAAATACATCCGAATAATCTTTCATCACTAAGATTTCTTCTAGCTTTCTACCTTCTTTACTTGAATCCACCACATAAGCTAATCACCCCTCACAACCTTTCCTTAACCATTTGCTAGCAGTCAAGGTAGAAATAAGACAGAGAGTATTTTATATTCTCCCTGAAAGCTAAATTCCTCCTATCTAAGAATTCTAAATATTACATTCTTCCTAAAACATTCAACCCATACACGGTATGTCGATAACCAATCCATCCCCAATATTAAGTCAAAGTCTATCATATTCAAAGATAATAAATTCACTTTAAATTTTCTGTTACCCATATGAATCACACATCCCCGATAAAAATTTCTGATCACAACTCTATCCCTAGTAAGAATCTCAACAATAATATTATGAATCAAAGGATTAACAAATACATTAATAGATCTCATAAAAGTACTAGATGCAAAAGAATGGGTTGCACCAAAATTAATCAATAATCTAGTAGGTCTATAAAGAATAGATATTGTACTCATTACGACATCAAGAGTTTCTTAGGTATCTTGTTGGGTCAATGCATATACCCTACTCTCTAGGCTGCATCTGACTACCACATCTTCTCTTAGAAACTACTTCTCTACCTAGAGCTTTACCTCGAATATTCTCAGATCCACCACTTCTCTTTGATTGTTCTTTCTCAATACCTCTAACATTCACTACCTTAGCTAAACTCCTTAATGGACAATCCACACTGATATATCCACCCTCTCCACAAACAAAACACATCAAGGTAGGACAATTATGAGACAGATGTCTTGTCTGATTACAATTGTAACATACTTTGCTCTTTATTAGATATAACACTACCACATCCTCTTAGTGGCATACTCCTACCTTTACTAAATCTTCTAGCTCCTATAGTTTGTTTCCCAAATCTAGGGGTTCCACTAATAGAACTCTGAGCAACTGAGGCTATATATCCAGCATGCCTCTGTTGATTCTAAATAATAGGTTTCTATGAAAAGACACAACCCCTCTAGGGTGGATGACTACCCTGAATCCCCATACTACCGCCTCTAGAACCTTTAGGTATAGTTTTCTTCAACCACTCTCTACGTCCTCTAGAGTCAACTATGTCATTCTAAATCTGAAGTGATATATCCACCAAAACAGCATAATTTGAATGACTCACATATGAGAGTTTAGAACGTATCTCGAAATGTAAGCCATCTAGAAATCTCTTACACTTTCTCTACTCAATGTTCACTAGCTCAAGCATAAATCTCGATAAAGCCATAAATGTACCATCATATTATGCCATAGTCATCATATTCTGCCTCAATTAGATAAAATCTCTCTCTTTCTAGGATCTAAAAGTATTAGGGAAATACTTTGTAAATAATATCTCCTTAAACCTAGTCAAGGTTAAGGATCGATTTACATCCATATTCAACCTAGGAAAAATATCATCCCACTAATTAGAGGTCTTACCCACTAACTGAAAAGAAGTAAAGGAAACTCTCTACCTATCAGTCACTGGTAAAATACTAAATAAACTTTCAACATGTTTTATCCACAATTCAGCATTAGTTGGGTTTTTAGATCCCTTAAAGGACAAGGGTTTCAACTTAATGAACCTAGTAAAACAATCTCCCTGCATCTCATCAACAAAGTTACAATCACTACCTCTTTGAACCTCATGCCTCTCAGGACTTTTCATAGGATCAACCACAATATTAGGATTTAATTTATCATGCTCAATCAATCTACGCTGTAGATTATCAGCTCTACCCTCTATCTTATTCATTCACTCAAGAGCATGAACAATAACTTCTCTTAACTCATTTCTCTTAACACCAAAATTCCTCACTGCACCACTAGTACTAGTTGCACTACCAGCATGTTCCCTTTTAGGAACCACAAACTCAATATCAATCTCAACATCTGCTTTTTTAAACATAGGGGGCTTACAATGCCCTATGCCCTACAAACTCTAGTTCTAGGTCTACCACGTCCACGTGGGATCCTCAGACTTTGCATTAAAATATTTTATTATAGATTCCTCTTTGTTAAGATTTATGTAGTTTGTAGAATCATAAAACCTATAGCCATGGTACCAAAATTGTAACAACTTATCCCGAACGAGCCCACCCAAGACGGTACCATCATATTTAAGTTCAAAGAACGACGCTTATATAGAAAAACTATTACATCATCAACTCAAAATCATTTTCTTTCAAAATCTTTTCTTTCATCACATCATATAAATCAAATACTTTCTTCATGTATAATATCAATTCACCTATCACAATCTCAAGAGATTTATTTCTCTTTCTCAAAATATATTTCATCAATTTTATCCTTTCAATGATATCAATTCATCACTTATCATATATATTTATCATAAAATTCAAATCATTCTGTAATCATGTTATAAGTCATACTTTTATTAAATCATCAATTTATACACGTAACATATATTTCATCAAATCAACATGTTCATATTATATATTTAATAATTATCTCATTTTATCAGTCATTTTAAGCTTTACGTAGTTTTCATTTTTGTCTCACTTACTAACAGTAAATTCAACTTACGATGTAGCACTTAGAGCTAGTCGTGGATTACCTATTTTCCTTTCCTGCTCATATCTGTAATTTTTTTTCAGATTGTTGATCACCACCACCTAATCATAACATACTCATTAATTTCTCTATCTCATACTTTCAATTTCTATACCATGTACCGGGTTACATTTTCATGTATGCATGTTTGTCTTTCTCAAATTCAATGATTTCAATGAAAAATCCTTTTTATTTTGATTTGAATCTAAGTTCAAATCCTCTTTCAAGAAAAGTATAAGAATAACTTCAAAAACTTAAATCAAATTCATGAACTTTTACCTTTTCAAAGCTTCTCCTTTAAAATTCTTGAAATTCTTCCGTAAATCGATCGATTTGTAAGACATGATTATGAAATTCTTCAGTTGTAAAGTGTTTACAAACTTTTTTCTAGAGAGAGAGAAAGAGTGATTCTAGAAAAAGAATACAAATTTCAAAACGTTCAAAATTATTTCAAACTTCTCAAAATGTATTTATATGAAAATTGTCGGTTTGACTAGTCGGTTACCTAGTCAACCAGTTTACCATTTTTAAAAATTACAAATTTTACATTTGAACCGTCAGTAGACCGGCCAGTCGATCGGTTCCCCACCAATTGATCGCTAACCTTTCAAAACTTACCAAAATACCATTTGCAAACTACCAGCCGACCGGTCCACCCTTGCTAACCGATCGATTTGATCACCAATCGATTGTACGGTCGACCATTCCAACCATTTAAACTTTTAAAAATTCTTCTAACTTTTTCTTTCAATTCTACTTTAAAAAATTATGTACTTTCTTAATTCTGGAAAGTTTGTAAAATTATTCTTTTTTCCATAAAAATTTTCTAACTTTTTTCCTCAATTTCATTTAACATTTTTCTTCACAATTTGTTTTAAATTCAATTTTTTTTTCATATGTATGCATGTTAAATTAAATATATATCTTTAATTACTTTTTTACCCTATGCCTGAATGGCAATGGGAGAATGTGAATATGAATTTTGTTTATGGATTTCCTTGTCCCTAGAGAGGTCACGATGTAGTATAGGTGATTGTAGATAGAATTTTTAAGTCATCTCATTTTCTTCCAATTAAAGCTACTTAGAGTCCTAAAAGGTTAGTTGAACTTAGATGAGATTGTAAAGTTGCATGGAGTACCATTGAGCATAGTGTCAGATAGATATGCTAGATTTATATCTCGATTTTGGGAAGATTTTGAGAAAGCCATGGGTATGCAGTTATAGTTTAGTACGAATTTCATCCTCAAATAGATGGACAGGTTATTTGAGTGCTAGAAGACATGTTTAGGGCTAGTGTGATGAATTTCTCAGTAAGCTGGGATGCTTACTTACCCTTGATTGAGTTTGCTTATAATAATCAGTATCAAACTAGTATTGGAATGACACCGTTTGAGGCATTATATGATAGAAAATATAGAACTCATATATATTGGGAACAAGTGGGAGAAAAAATGATATTTGGTCCAGAAATGAAAGAATTAACAATTGAGAGGATCAAACTGGTTAGAGAGAACCTTTACACAACATAGAACAAACAAAAGAGTTATGCTAGTAATAGAAGAAGACCTCTTGAATTTCAAGTAGGTGATTGGGTTCATCTGAAGATATCTCTATGAAAAGGCATGTTGAGATTCAAGAAGAGAGGAAAGTTGGGTCCAAGGTATGTTGGACCGTATAAAATCATTGAAAAGATTAGCTTATAGAATTGAGTTACCTATAGAATTAAAGTAGTTGCCCAATGTTTTTCGTATTTCGCTTTTGCAAAAGCACTTACATGATGAATCATGTAACGTTCCGTATCATTATGTACATCTTTAGGAAGACCAAACTTTTGTGTAAATCCAAATTAAATTTTTGACACAAAAGAACAAGTCTTGCATAATAAGGCCATTCCGCTAATTCAAGTGTTGTGGCGAAATCGAGATGTTGAGGAGATTACGTGAGAACGTGAGGCAAGCATGACAAAGCAATATCCCAAACTTTTTCATAAGATAGGTAAGAAAATTTCGAGGGCAAAAATTTTGTATGGTAGGTAGAATTATAATACTCATTCCCTTGATATAAAGGTAATAAAGTAATTTGAATTATATATATACTGACTTTAATATGCATACATGTGAAAAGAAATGTGAATTTGAATTTTTTTAAAGAGAGATATTGAATATTTTATTAGAAAAGAGTTAAAAATTTTACAAAGAAAAAAGTACATAAAATTTTTAAATATTGAAGGAAAGAGATAAAAAAATTTGAAAGAAATTTGGAATTTTTAAAAAGTTTTAAGGTTTGATCAGTCGAACAAACAGTCGACTGGTTATCCAACCATTCGGTTGATCGATCGACAGTATGAAAGTACCATTTTAGTAATTTTTGAAAAGTTAACAGTCGACTAGTTATTTGACCAATCGACCGACCAGTCGATTGGCAAATGAACCAGTTAGCTGATCAGTCAACTGGTAGGTGGATCGATCGGCTAGCAACCGACCGGTAGTTCAGGGAAAAGTTGAAATTTTGATAAGTGACCAATTGGTCGCTTGGGTAGCCGACCGATTAGACCAAAAAATTTCATATAAAATAGAATTTGAAAGTTTGAAATCAATATACCAACTTTTGAAACTTTTTTTCTCTCTCTAGAAGCACTTTCTCTAGAAAACACTCTCTCTAGAAAACACTCTCAAACACTTAGAAACTGAAGGATTTTGTGATCTTATCTTAGATGTCAATCGATTTACAAAAGGATTTCAAGAATTTCGAAGGAAAAGCTTTGAAAAGTTAAAAAGTTATGAATTTGATTATGAGATTTTCAATCTTGAAGAATTATTCTTCTAAGAGAATTTAAGTTGAAAGGAAAAGGATTTTGTTGAAATCTTTGAAATTTAGAAAGATGAAAATGCATACATGAAAGTTGAACGAATATAGAGTATAAAAATTTAAAGTATAAGATAGAGAAATTAATGAGTATGTTATGATTAGATGTTGGTGATGAGAAATCTGGATAAATTGTTATGAGGAGCGGGAAAGGAAAAAATGTGATCCACGAGTAGCTTTAAGTGTTATGTAGTGAGTTGAATTTACGTTTAGTAAGCAAGACAAACGTGAAAACTATGAAAATTTTGAAATAAGTGATAATATGAGATAATTATTGAATATGGTTGATTTGGTGAAAAACATGTTGTATGTATAAGTTTAATGATTTGATATGAAAGTATGACTTATAATATAATTGAAATTGTAGACCGAGATACAAACCCAAGAAAGAGAGTGAGTTGGGTTTTAATTTTTTTTTTTGAAATTTACAAACAAGTTTTAACAATTTAATCAAGTAAGGTACACAATAAATAAATTGCTTGAAATTAAACGGAGTAAAGGAAGAAAATATATAAACTCTGTTTATAGTGGTTCGACAATATCGGAATCACTCCAACCCTACGTCCACTCTCTTCAAGGAGCCTTCTTGAAACAATCCACTAATGATAGTCAAGCAACTTCAAGGGCATTGCCCAAACTCTACAAGTACTCTCTTCCACAAGGAAGTTACAAGGAAGTGCTTAATGACTAAACACTCCAAGAGTTATGCCAATTCTTTCTCTTTACAATGATTGAAAAGGAAAAGAAGAGAGACAGTAATAAATACTTCACAAGATGAAGATGATCTCTCTTTTAAGAACAAAGCTTGATGAATAGCTCAAAATAAATTTTTCAAAGCTTTCAAGAGAATTAATTAGCTATATCAGAAATTGATTGTTCTAGCTTGTTAGAAATGCTCATTAATGAGGAGGTTTTATAGCCTTGGCTTCATATGGCCGTTAGACACAAGTTAAGGTGGTTTGGAGAATTAAGTGCTCAAGTCCCATGTCTAGATTTTGAAAACTAGTCGTTTTTCTCGACAAGACAGTCGACAGTGTAAAATGGATAGTTGATTATCCTCTTTTGAATTTGAAATTCTGGGTTTGAAATGATTCAGACAGTTGACTATGAAACTTTATATCTCTTCCACAATCGATTGTTCATGGGCCACTATCGACTGTCCACTTTGTTTCTCAAAATGGTCAGTTACAGAGATTTGGATAGTTGACTGTCTAAATGGGGAGTCGACTATGAAACTCTATGTCCGTTTCACAATTAGTTATCCATTGGCCACAATCGATTTTCCATTTTGTTTCTCAAATGGTCAGTTATAGAGACTTGGACAGTCGACTGTCTAAAATGCATAGTTGACTATCAGTGTTAGAAAACTTAGATTTTTAAATAAGTTTTTGACAGAAATGAGTTTTCAAATGACCAAAACATTTTCTAAAAGAGTTTTTGAGCCATGTTCAAGCTAAAAAACTTAAGGAGAGATTTACATTTAAAAGTAAACTATCTTAGAACCTAAATTTGGTCTTTGGTCTTCTTTCGAGTGTCTTTCAAGTACGATATTTTTTTCCTTATGCTTGAATTATGTCTTGATTTTGAGTTGGATGCTTAGAATTAGTTAAAAAAACACTTTTTTAAAACTATGAGCACCGTTAAAATAATGTTTTGTCATAATTAAAATCAAATAAGGGTTAACAATCTCTCCCTTTTTTATGATGACAAAACTAAATCGAGAAAAACAAGTTTAATGACTAAGTGTTAGGTTTTTACAGAAAAATGGACAGATTCTCCTCTGTTTTTAAGATAAAACTAACCTGTAAAAACTTACAAAACATCCCAACCAAGCATATACTATCTTTTAAGTAATTCTAACAAGTTCTAAGTAAGAATGGAGCAATGTTCCCCCTAAATCTATGCATACACACAAGGTTATAAACTGTCATCTTTGTCTTTTTCTCCCTTTTTTTGTCACCAACGCAAAAGAAATGAGGAACCAAGCCAAGATAGATATTTAACTCAAGATAGATATTAGAATTTGAAGCTAAAGAAGGCATTTCAAAGAACAAACCAAGAAAGCTAAAAAGAGAGGAAAAATATTGAAAATAAGTGTCGTAAGCTCTAATAATTGTTATAGACAACAAAATAAGTATTTCTATCCCAATGGATAGATAGAGTATACTAAAGCGAACCTATGTACAAAAGATTAGCTCAAAATAGATGCCAGAAGACATCCTGAAAAGAATTAAAAAAACTTATACATGAGCTAAAGGAAACAAGAGTCATTCAGTTTGCAAAAGAAGAGCTAGTTGGCCAAACACATATATAAAAAGAAAGGCATATGAGGTTTTCATGAATCTAGCAAATAATTGAGTATAGTTAAGAATCATCATGTCATACAGTCATTAGAAAAGAAGTAAAATGCATGAAAAATGAAAAGTATATGTCCTTGCAAAATTTATAAAAGTTCTAAGATAAAGGAAAAATAGAGAGTATCAAGGAGTATCAGAAGATCGACGAATCTTGGTGATTTTATCTCTAAGCTCCTCAAGTTCATTGTCAAGGATGTAGAAACTAGCATTCATCATGATTGAAAAGCAGGACATCTCATTCTTGAGATACCAAAGACCAGCTAGAACGGATGTATTATAATCTGATGAACCAGGACCACTAGCACCAACACTAGTATATGTGGCAGCCTTTAGCTCATCATCCTCTGCCATGCCTTCATTAGCTGGAGCAGATCCTTCAGATTTTCTTCACTAAACCTTCTGAGCTGGATCATAAATGGAATTTGCAGTGCACTCCTAAGTGTTATCCACTAACTAGACCAACTTCATCCTGGTAAGGGTCGACTTGTTGAAGATATCCGTCTTGGATAACTCCTTCTTTTCTTCTCTAAAAAGGGAAACTCCATAATACTTAATAATTTTGGTAAGGAGCATCCCAAATGGTAGACCACTCAACACCTTCTCTGAGTTCTTAATCATCTTAGGCAGTATAAGACTAGATGTTATACCAAATCTCATTCATCAAATTCCATAGAATATATACATCTAACTGGCTCAGATATGTATGATTCCCCATCTTGGGAGATATGCATTAGCCGATGATCAAATGAATGAATTTACTAATTATGGTTAGAGCATTGGTGTCTTTAAAGGATGTATTGAAGGTATAGGTGGGGTCACCTCTAAGGATTCTAAGGACTCTTTGTTTGTCAAAATCCTCAGTCTAGTTAAATGTATTTACCCATTCTTGACCACCCTTGGGTATTTGCAGAATATCAAGCAGTACATTCTAGTTGACTAAAATTTTTTTTCCTTTAACAAATGTATTGAATGATAACCCATTAGAAGAATTTCTTGCAATATTTGCATAAAATAATCTAATTAACGTAGGGCATGCAATCTCAGAGATAGTAACTATAGGTGTTCAACCAACAACAGTAAAATAGTGCTCTATATCCATATCATTTTGTTTGAGGTTTTGAAAATCTACTAATCGACCAATAATAATTTCTTTGCTAGAAATACGGTTGTCATGTCGTGATTTTGCTGTAGCATTGATGAAGAGATGGAGGTCCACGATCATTTTCTGTCGTTTTTGCCCTCTTGCGCTATCACCGCGTTTTTTAGAGGTTGAAGAAGGTATGTCTTTAGGCATTTTAAACTATAGAAGTGTTCTAAAAGTGGAGATAAAATGATTTTATGAAGTAAATTAGTAGGATTTGGGGCTAATTTGGTGAAAAGTTGAAGAAAATTAAGAGAGAAAAAATGGAGGTGAGGCTAGGGTTTTAGATTTGGGGGTTTTGAAGGTTGAAGACGACGTGCAGATATTTATATTCATGATTAGACAGTCAATTGTCTAAAATAAGCAGTTGACTGTCCTTTTTTAATTTAAAGGTTCGGGTAAAGAAGACTTAAAGGACAACCGATTGTGAATATGGACAGTCGACTATTAAAGTCTTTGTCCCTTAGACAGTCGACCGTTAAAAATACACAGTCGAATGTGTAAGGTTTTGATTGTGGGCTGTGAAGGGTTCTAGGGGCCAATCGACTGTTAAAGTCTCTGTCCCTGGGATAATCGACTGTCAAATAGTCACAGTCGACTATGAAGAGCCCAGAACTTGAATCTTTAAGAGAGTTTTGCAAGAATTGATTACTCAGTGCTATTTTTGAGTGAGGGAACATTAAATTGATAATTAATCCTCATTCACTCAATAGCAACTATGCATATGATGAATGTAAATGCAATTAAACACACACATATTCATAGTTTATCAATCCCATTAACAGTCTAATTTGACAAAAGTTGTCTTCATTTAAAGGTTTTATAAGAATGTCAACAATTTGATCTTTAGAGAGAATGAATTCTAGTTTAATATCACCATTTTGAGCATGATCTCTTATAAAGTGATGTCTTATTTTAAAATGTTTGGTTCTAGATTGCTGAATTAGATTTTTTTTTTTGTCAAGTTGGTAGCACTAATGTTGTCACAATGATTTGAAATATTTTTAAAACTCATGTCATAACCTTCTAGTTTTTGTTTTATCCATAAAACTTGTGCACAAAAACTACAAGCGGCTACATATTCCACTTTGGTGGTTGAAAGTGCAACCAAATTTTGTTTCTTTAAAAACCAAGAATTTAACATAGCACCTAGAAATTGGCATGTTCCACTAGTGCTTTTTCTATCTAACTTACAACCTGCAAAATTAGCATCCGAGACCCAACAAGCTCAAAAGTTGATTTTTTTTTAATATCATAAGCCTAGATTATGAGCACCTTGTAAATATCTTTAAATTCTTTTCACAGAAACAATATAAGATTCCTTAGGATTAGCTTGGAATCTATCACATGTCCATACACTGAACATTATATCGGGTCTACTTGCAATTAGATATAGTAAAACCCTTATCATGCTTCTATAAGTTTTAGTGTGTGCATATTTACCTCCTTCATCCAAGTCAAGTTTTGTAGAGGTGCTAATGGGGGTTCTAAGAGACTTTGAATTTTCTATCTCAAACTTCTTTAGTAAGTCCTTGGTGTATTTGGATTAATTGATGGAGATGCCTCCTTTCAATTGTTTGATTTGAAGTCTAAGGAAGTATGTAAGCTCTCCAATCATAATCATATCAAATTCACCTTGCATAAACTTAGTAAAATCTTAACACACAGATTCATTAGAGACACCAAATATAATATCATCAACATATATTTGGACTAAGAGTGTATCATGTTTATGAGTTTTTGTTAAAAGAGTTGTATCCAGTTTTCCTCTTGTAAAACCATACTTAAACTTTCATATCATGCTCTTGGAGTTTGCTTCAACCTATAGAGAACTTTAGAAAGCTTGTAAACATGGTTTGGAAGGTTAGGATCTTCAAAACCAAGAGGTTGTTCAACATAAACCTCTTCTTCTATAAAGCCATTTAAAAAGCTACTTTTCACATCCATTTAAAATAATTTAAACTTTTTAAAGCATGCAAAGGTTAGTAACATACGAATAGCTTAACATCTAGCTACGGGAGCATAGGTCTCATCAAAGTCTATTCCTTCTTCTTAATTGTAAGCCTTAGCAACAAGTCTAGCCTTATTCCTAGTTACAATTCCGTTTTCATCCATTTTGTTTCTATAAACCCATTTAGTTCCTATGATGTTATGATTCTTTGGTCTATAAACTAAAGTCCACACTTTATTTATTTCATGATTTAACTCTTCATCTTTTTCAGCTTCTACAAAATTCTTAGGTTCTAATTGGGATAAATAGGCTACACATTACAAATATTTCTAATAGAATATCGAGTTCTTAACCCTTGTGAAGGATTTTCAATCACTGATCAATTGGATGATAATTCACATACCTCTAATCTATGGGAAGTTTGCTTTCTTGATGATTTGTGGAAGGTTAATCAAGATTAGGAGTGTTTACCACTTGATTTGTTTTAGGTTAACTTTCTTCAAGGTCAACAATGGGAGTAGATGTATCCACTCGTGGAATAAAATCTGCATCATCATCAAGAGATACTATTTTACTAATTAGGTTAGATTCATCGAAAGCAACATGTACAGATTCTTCAACCACTAGATTTCTTTTGTTAAAGACTTTATAAGCTTTACTAGAGGTTGAATATCCCTTCATCGGTCTTAGAGTCAAATTTACCTAAATTTGTTTTTATTGTTATTTAGGATGAAACACTTGCAACCAAAAGCACAGAAATATGAGATATTAGGCTTTTTACCTTTCCATAGTTCATATGGAGTTTTGTCAACCATAGGCTTAATCAATACTCTATTTAAAACATAGCAAGAATTATTTATATATTCCGCCCAAAAGTATTTTGGTAAACTATTTTCACAAAGCATGGTTCATGCAAATTCTTCTAGAATTCTATTTTTCCATTCAACAACACCATTTTGTTGAGGAGTTCTAGGGGCTGAAAAAGTGTGATCAATTCCATTTTCATTACAAAATTTTGAAAACTTTGGTTTTCAAATCCTTTTCCATGATCACTTCTAATACTTGAAATAGAAATTCCTTTTTCATTTTGAACCTTCTTGCAAAAGTTCACAAAACCTTTAAAGGCTTCATTCTTATAAGCAATAAAAATAATAAAGGTGTATCTTGAATAATCGTCAACTATAAAAAGAGCATATTGATGGCCACCTAGACTAATGGTGCTTGTTGGACCAAACAAGTCCATATGTAAAAGCTCTAATGGTTTAGAGGTTGAAATTGCCTTTTTGGATTTAAAAGACACTCTTGTTTGTTTCCTCATTTGATAAGCATCACAAACTTTGTTTTTTTCAAATTTGATTTTGGGAAGACCAATAACTAAATTTTTTCTTGAAATAATTTTAAGTAAATCGATGTTCAAATGTCCAAGCCTTCTATACCATAGCCATTAGTTTTCACTAAAAGTAGGAAAAGACTTTTCACTTTCCGAAGGTAAAGATTTTAAATCAACTAGATAGAAATTATCACGTCTATGGCAAACAAACTTAATTTGTCTATTACTAGATAATGACAGGATTCAAATATTACTTTGTTGGCTTTGTCACATAATTGACTAATACTAAGTAAATTTGGCTTAAGGCATTGCACATATAAAACATGGTTAATGGTTGAAGAATCTTTACCCATTTTTTCATGCCCAATAATCTTTATCTTGGTGTTATCTCCAATGGTGACGTATTCGTTATCCCTTAGACTTAGCTCCTTGAACATAATTTGATCACCAGTCATGTGCTTTGAGCATTCACTATCATGATACCAATAGTTACCCTTCTCTTTGGTGTGGAGACATATCTATATTATACATGGATAAACAATAGCACTCTCAGGTACCCAAAATTTCTTGGGTCCTTTGGAGTTAGTCCCAAGAAAATACGCCTCATTTAGGGACCCATACTTTCTTAACATTATAAGGTGTCTATAATAGTAGACATGTTGATGATGCATGATCCTAGGATGATAGTCATAGAAGTTTCTAAGATGTCTTGAATATGTATGCCTATTATTCCTTAGATGAGCATTCGTAGGATACATGTTTCTAGCATAGAAGTTATGAACATACATGTTATCTGTAGGATATGCATGATAGTTATTTCTAGGATATACATTCCTAGCATGTGCATATCTTGAATGTATATTCTTAGCATTTTTATTTCTAAGATGAGAATACATATATGCATATGTATTTCTATGATTTCTATCTCTAGTATATGCTTTAGAATTCTTTGCATTTGAATTCTTAGGCTTACTAACATTTTTTGAAAAGTTCTTAACATTGCTAGAGGCCTTAGAAGTGGATAATTCATCCACACATATTGCTTTCATAAACAAAGTCTCTTTTGATTTTTGTTTACCTAATGGAGAATAACTCAAATTGGATTTTCCTCCATTCATTCTTTGGCAAGATAGCACTTCATCTAGTTTTTTTTTTTTTCCCAAGAATAAGCCTAGATATAGTGTTATTCAACTCCATCATTTTCTTTTCAAATCATCATTTTAAGAAATCTTGTGATGAGTTATAGTGCATGGAAGATAGTTTTTCTTTTCTTTTTTTTAGGCTTTCCATCTCTTTAGAGAGAGACGAGACTTCCTTCTTGAGAGCAATATTTCTATAATCAAATTTCGTCAATTATTCATGTGTTTCATTAATTACCTCAATAAATTCTTCACTACTACTAACAATATTATTATTAGTGGGAGAAGAATTTGTTACCTTATTTTCATCATCAATTGCCATTAAGCAAAGATTGAAAATTTCTTCATATCCGACCTCGTTGTTCAAAAGTTCTTCTTCTTCATCATCATTCCAAGTGGTTACTAATGCGATGAAATTGACACTAGCAAGTGCACTAATCGTTCAAGTAATAAAATAATGAGTAAATATCGTTCCCAACGAGAACTGAGCAAATACTACAGAAATTATGATTCGACTCTTACTGCTATTTGAGCAAACGAATAATTTTCGGAGAAAAAGTTACTAACAATTAACTAAAAGGGAAAAACAGAACGCAATAGTAAATAACGGAAAATTTGCAATCTTTGGAATGAAGACTCTTATGAACTAAAGTGCTAAGGACTCGACTTCACCTAAGCCATAATTGACAAGAGCTTCGAATGGACAAGTTTCGTTTAATACGTTTTTCAAGATGGTAGAATCCCCAATAAATTGGTTATCCATATTTCAGGTCTAACCACAATCTTAAGAATCATTAACTTCGAATATTCGTATTCTAGGTCTATTCTAGATTAATTCAAATTAAGAAGCATTAAGTGTTTTTGGATTCCTTTCAGTTAAATCTCCCTATTCGGTTACGATTTAAGCGGACCACATGAACTTCCTAGGATCCCTATTCGGTTACTCCTATTTCATTCATGGCATGTTTTACCCTGGCCTTTGCATGGATAACAATCCAACATCATATTTATTAGTTCAATCATTCATAAAAACATGGTTTCTCTATTCGACACATCACCATGCCCTAAGAATGGATCAAAATAATAAAAAGCATTAAGAACAATAAAACACACTCTTTGAAAAACAAATTATATTCTACTTGTCCAAACAACAACTCAAGATAAAGGTCTAGGATCCATCTATCCTTAACAAAAAAATATCTACTCCATAATCATGTTCAAACAACCCATGTTCATATTATAAAACATCAACATAGATAGAATAGAAAAATACAAAACCGAAGAAGAATGATTAAAAACTTGATGTGTAGCCTCCCGGAGTGTCTCCAAGCCTTCTTTCGTGTCTCCTCTCCTCCAAATTTTGTTTTCTTTATTCTCTTTTCCGCCTCATCTTCTTGTTCAGCTAGGGTTTTAATTAATAGATTCAAAATTCACGGGCTGGCGCTGCAATGCTAAGATCCCAGCGCTGCAGCGCCAAGACACACAACGAACCCTAATTCTGGCGCTGCAGCTCCAGCTTTCTGGCGCTGCAGCGCCAACTTTCTGTCCAATTCCTTCTTTGTGTCAGCTACCAGCGCTGCAACCTTGAGTTTTTGTCCTCTCTGTGCATTTTGGTCTTCCAGTGCTCTCCAGCACTCTAGCAAGTGTCTGCACAATAAATTTCCATGACTTAGCATTGATAAATCACTTAAAACAACTTATTAGTAAAATAAGATACACAAAACTCAAATTGCTAAAAACACATGCAACATAATTCTAATGCTTAAGAACAATACCAAAAACGTGCCTAAAAGCAGTATAATAACATGATTTATTCAGTTTTATCACACCCCCAAACTTACGTTTTTGCTAGTCCTCGAGCAAACTAGAACAAAATTCTATGCACACACATCCTAAGAGTGCGAGATGGTTTGATTAGATTTGATATAACATGCCTCAAAGATTGCATAAAAATTATAATGCACGAAAAACTTTCCAAATGCTGCCAATGTCTAGAATTTCAAATTTATTGCTAGCCTTATCTTACATCAAATTCTTCAAACGTGTGTGTGTGCAACACCTTTATAAACTTAATCGTCTCGCCACTCTGATCGGTTTATGCAAGCAAGTAGGATAATGCCAATCTTTCAAAGTCCATAAGCTTGCTTTTCACACCACTCTCCACTAATGTAGGCCATGACAATACCCGAGATCACCAGGACTTTATTCAGCTTATAACTTTGGCTAAGGTTAAGGTATGGTAAAAGATTGATTTGAGGTTCACATCACCTTGAGCACATCAACCAATAAAAATTTTATTTCGAACTTTCCCTCAGTTATCATGGAATACTTCCAATACTTTTGCTCTTGTCACATATTCTTCTTCTTTTCTCTTTTTTTTTTTTTTGTGTGCTTGTACTATAGTAGCACTAGTCTTTGTTTCCGTGTGCATTACTGAAACTATAGCATAGCATGTACATGACGATCAAACACAGCTTTGCCAGCTGCCTGTGATAGGCAGAATACAACTTGATCAAATAGTTCATGTGGTAAACCTTTTTGACTTTGATCTTTCCCTTGGTCTCTCTCGATGGGAATTATGTAATACATATCATAGCCAAGTGAAAACCGCTTTCTCTTGCTCAATTTTCTGTCACCGCTTAAGAGAATAGTCCCTTTATTACTCAATGTGCTTATAGGTGAAAGGTGGAGATAAATAATTTTTTTTTATATATATATTTGAAAGGGAAATAGGTTATATGATTGGGTGACAAAACAATATGTATCTAAGCTCAAAAGGGGAACACTAAGGATAATCACATATCAAGGGTTGGCTAAAATGGATCAAACTTTCCAAACATGGCATGGATCCTTTCTTTGGTACTATACTACCTAGGATTTCGCCTCGAGTGGTCTTCAAACAAGTTCTAGAGTCTAAGAGATCACAAGACTACACTGCTCACATAAACGCTCTCCGAAACAGCAAGACAACAAAGTGCTTAGGTGTAAGTGCTCATTGAGTTCAAAGAGTTCGATGTAAAATAAATCCAACAACAAATTCAAGCACACAGACAAACGCAAAAAATTTTCAAATTTTCAATGGCTATAATAAAGTCAATCTATTTCTCATCATCGGCAAAATCAAAATCAAACACAAACAACAGAAAACACTCAGATAAAACAAATAGAAAAATAACTAGAAACATGAGCAGTGCACACATTCAGATAAAGTTCCCACCCCCAAACTTAAATAATACATTGTCCGCAATGTATAGAATTTGAATGATAAAGTGAGAGAAGAGAACTCCCCTGATTAGTCGGAGGCCGAATCAATCGTCTTTGTCAATGTCCTCATCCTCCGGATCATTGCTATGACCGGGATATGGTGGTAGTTGAGGTAGCTGCTGTGTGTCGATGCCTAAATGAGTGGCAAAAATCCTCATTATCTGATCATTGGTTTGAAAACAACCTGCAACGTAGGATGCCTGCTGCTGACTCCATTGTTGAAGCTCATGAAGCTCCGTCTCAACAATTGTTAGACGATCAGAAAGTGATATATTCCGTTGTTGGCGTGCTGGAGGAGGTTGTGAGGAAGAGGCGCCTGGGCTCGGTGCTTTTTCTATATCCATGATTCGATAGATAGTCCTTAGGTCCAGCAGATGCATTGGTTGTTTGATTTGCTCCCCTGCAGTCCAGGTAACACCACACGCTCCACATAGTGCTATTATCAAAGATAGAAAAAACAACCCTGCACTGATCGAATTTGCGCTGTATAGAATGTTGTTCTGGATAATGCGTCCCACATCAATACTCAATCCTTGGTAGATGGTGAATAGAAGGATTTCTCTCTCTCTTGTGACATCACTTAAATGAGTTGTCGAAAGCAAATGAGCGCCTATAAAGTAATGCCAAGCTTTTGTTGTCCTATCCATTGCACTTGATGGAAATGAAGTCTGCTCATCACAGGACAATTTCCATTGTGTCTCAACTTTGCAAAGAACCTGGAGTACTTCGTCGAGGTCAGGTGCACTGGCATAAGCACTGTACTCATCCAGTGGGATGGTGGGGGTGTTGAGCAATTTGTTGATTGTGCCTCTGTCGAACGCCACTAATTTCCCTCTAACCTTTACCTTCAGATTCGTGTGCTCTGCGGCATTTGCATAAAATTCATGCACAACTGGAATAATTGCAGCTTCTGGTGTTGCACATAATTGTTCCCATTTATGAGCAGTAATGATCCTGTCAATGAGGGGGAAGTGTCCCTTGGTGATATTAAATCCTCGTTCAGGAATTGGGACTTTCTTGAGTTGAGAACGCTCAAACCTCTGTTCTGCTTCCTTTGAAAAAAAAAGCTCTGAATTGTAACTGGTGGAGCTAGGTCTCGCGTGTTTGGGAGGAGTCATTTAATTAAGACTTTTGTGCTTTAAATAATTACACTCCAAACAGCAGAAAGTAACCAAGAGTAACACCCACTTTCACACACCAATTCCCAAATAAAAATTGCAGTAGAAATTTCAATCCAAGTTGGGCAATTACTTCAATCAATTGAGTCTTGAATAACCCAACATAAGAGATTGCAAATTCAACTCATTAACATCAGAAATTTTTCAGCTACAGTACCATGAAAATTTTTCAGCAGAATCTTGTAAACATGCAACTTATCCATTCATCCTTTCCTCAATTTTTCATCAACTCACCATGTATTATCATCTACCCATAAACAACTCAAGTGATTGCACTTAAAAATATTAAGTTTGAGGGTCTCAAAGTGGAGAAATCTTACTTGATTAAAAGACCTCAAGAGCACCCAAAATCACTTGAGACGATTGATTCTCGTGGAGAATGGAAGTAATCTATGGTTGAAATTGCAGAAAAACTCTTGCTTGTGTGTTTCTATGGAAGGAGAAGTGATATTTTTGTGTTTTGGAGAGGGAAAGCAGCTAGAATTCTAACATTTGGACTGCTCTAACTATTGGAGAGCTGGGCATTTAATCACATTTGTGCGATCTGGCGCTGCAGCTCCAATTTTCTGGCGCTGCAGCGCTGATTTGCTGTGCTGGAATTTTTTTTGTGTTGAACGAACAGGTCCTGGCGCTGCAGCGCTGAGTTTGTGAGGCTGCAGTGCCAGATTTCTGGGCTGATGGCATGAAATGGAAGGCCTTGGCGCTGCAGCTCCAATTTTTTGGCGCTGCAGCGCTGAATTTCTGTCCCGGCTCCACGTAGAGCTGAAAAATACATCACAAATACTCGTCGTAAGGCTATAAAAATTGAAATAACAATTAAATTAAGCTAAAACAAAAATTTAGACACCCCAAATAATTTCAAAAAGCACGAAAAAAATTAAAAAAGTAAGACCCAAAATGGTAGTTCTAATTTATAGTCTTTAGCTTGACTTTCCGATTTATGGTTCTTGGAGAATGGTGGTGGACGATTGAGGATCAAACGTCCCTATAATGTAGTGCTTCAATCTGTGCCCATTAACCTTGAATGTCTCCTTATTGTTCTCGTGTTGAACCTCGACGGCACCAAAAGGTGAGACACTTATCACGGTATACGGTCCAGTCCATCGAGATTTCAGTTTTCCCGGAAATAGACGAAGTCGGCTATTGTACAAAAGAACTTGTTGTCCTGGAACAAATTCTTTCCTCGAGATGTGTCGATCATGCCATTTTTTAGTTTTCTCCTTGTACAGCCTTGCATTCTCATATGCTCCTAGTCAAAGTTCTTCCAATTCATCAACCTGCAACAAACGCTTTTGTCCTGTACGGGTTATATCAAAATTCAAGAATTTGGTAGCCCAGTATGCTTTATGCTCGAGTTCGACAGGAAGGTGGCATGCTTTACCAAAGACCAGCCTATATGGTGACATTCCTATGGGTGTTTTGAAGGCCGTTCTATATGCCCACAAGGCATCATCTAATTTAAGTGACCAATCTTTCCTAGAAGCATTCACGGTTTTTTCTAAAATTCGTTTCACCTCCCGATTCGAAACTTCTACCTGACCACTTGTTTGTGCATGGTATGAGGTGCCGAATTTGTGAGTTACTCCATATTTTCTTAACAAGGTTCTAAATTGACGATTTTCAAAGTGTTTACCTCGATCACTAATTATTGTTCTAGGAGTTCCAAACCGGGTAAAAATGTTTTTCTTGAGAAATTGGAGAACTACCTTGGCATCATTAGTGCGGGTTGCTATGGCTTCTACCCATTTAGACACACAATCTATAGCAACTAGAACATATTGGTTTGAAAAAGATGCAGGATAGGGCCCCATGAAATCAATACCCCAAACATCAAATATTTTGCAAACAAGAATATTGTTTAAAGGCATTTCATGTCGTTTAGAGATGTTACCAATTCGTTGACACCTATCACATGATGTGACGTAAGCCTGAGCATCCTTAAACAAGGTCGGCCAATAGAAACCTGATTGCAATACCTTTGCTGCTGTTTGGTTTGCACCAAAATATCCCCCAGCTTCTCTGTCATGGCAGTGATACAGTATATTGTTAGACTCATGCTCCGGCACACATCTGTGAATTACCTGGTCTGCACATAATTTGTAGAGATACGGATCCTCCCAAAAATAATGCTTCACGTCGGATAGGAATTTCTTTCTTTGTTGATAAGTGAAGTGCCTTGGGATCCAGTTTCCTACAAGGTAATTGGCGAAATCAGCAAACCACAGTGTCTCAGACACCAATAAAACAGAATCAATTGAAGAAATAGAAAATATTTTCTCATCCGGAAATTCTTCGTTGATGTTGGTCTTAGTCTCTTCCGATTTTTCAAGCCTTGATAAGTGGTCTGCTACTTGATTATCAGTCCCCTTCTTATCTTTGATTTCTAAATCAAATTCTTGAAGAAGGAGAATCCACCTCAACAGTCTTGGTTTTGCGTCCTTTTTCGCCAAAAGATACTTTAAAGCTTCATGATCAGTATAAACAGTAACTTTTGATCCAATAAGATAGGATCGAAACTTATCAAATGCAAATGCAACAGCTAAAAGTTCTTTCTCGGTGGTAGCATTATTCAGTTTGGGTCCGGTAAGAGTGCGGCTCGCATAATAAATTGTCCTGAAGACCTTATCTATTCTTTGACCAAGCACTGCTCCAACTGCGGTGTCACTGGCATCACACATTAATTCAAACGGAAGGCTCCAATCTGGTGTGACTACAACAGGGGCGGTCACCAATTTATCCTTTAATGTAGCAAATGCCTGCAAACAATCATCAAAGAAGTTAAACTTTGCATCTTTTATAAGAAGATTAGAAAGAGGTTTAGAGATTTTTGAAAAATCCTTAATGAATCTCCTGTAAAATCCTACATGCCCCAGGAAACTTCTGATGGCTTTGACTGAAGTGGGAGGTGGGAGTTTTTTGATCACATCCACCTTAGCTTTGTCAACTGCAATACCTCTCGATGATATTTTGTGCCCCAACACTATCCCTTCCTGGACCATGAAATGATATTTCTCCCAATTTAATACTAGGTTTGTGTCTTCGCATCGCTGCAAAACTAAAGAGAGGTTATGAAGGCAATCATCAAAGGTTAGACCAAATAGTGTAAAATCATCCATGAAGATCTCAAAAAAAATTTTAGTCATATCAGAAAAAATTGCCAACATGCAACGTTGAAAAGTTGCTGGTGCGTTACAAAGACCAAAGTGCATCCTTCTATATGCAAACGTTCCATAAGGACAGGTAAATGTCTTTTTTTCTTGATCCTCGGGTGCTATGGGGATACGATTATATCCCGAGTATCCATCAAGCAGATAGTAGAACTTGTGACCTGCCAATCTTTCCAACATTTGATCAATAAAAGGTAAATGAAAATGATCTTTTCTACTGGCATCATTTAATTTTCTATAGTCAATACAAACCCGCCAACCTGTCACAGTTCTGGTGGGTATCAATTCATTGTTATTATTTTTCACAACAGTAATCCCACATTTCTTTGGTACTACTTGTACCGGGCTGGTCCAAGCACTATCAGAAATTGGATAAATAATACATGCGTCAAGCAGCTTGACTACTTCTTTCTTAACAACCTCCTGCATTGCTGGATTTAAGCGTCGCTGTGGCTGAACCGTAGGCTTGAAGTTTTCCTCCATAAGAATTTTGTGAGTGCAAATGGAAGGGCTGATTCCCTTGATGTCCGCTATTGTCCATCCCAAAGCCTTTTTGTTCCTTCTCAAGACTTCTAACAAGTGTTCTTCCATTTTACCTGTCAATGAAGATGATATTATAACTGGAAAAATATTCTTCTCTAGATAAATATATTTCAAATGATCAGGTAAAGTTTTTAATTCAGGGGTTATTATTGGTTCTTCTGGCACTTCTTTGCCCATTTCAGCTTCTAAATTCCTTGCTTATTCTTGGATGACAAGTTCTTCAGTGGTGGTAGTTCCAGATTCCATGATGCATCTTTCCAAAGTATTTTCTTTTAATGTCTTCTCCTAAAACTCTTCAATAATATCAACATGAATACAAGAAGTAGATACGTCAGATGGATATTTCGTGATTTTATACATATCAAAAACTTCTTGTTCATCATTGACTCTTAAAATCAATTTCCCTTTTTGTACATCTATCAGGGCTCTCCCTGTAGCAAGGAATGGACGTCCGAGTATAAGAGGTACCTCCCGATCCTCTTCCATGTCAAGAACGAAGAAGTCCACAGGGAATATAAATTTATCAACTTTTACCAGTACATCTTCTATAATTCCCCGTGGTCTCTTGATGGATTAATCAGCTAATTGTAATGACACTGTTGTTGTTTTGACTTCTCCTAATCCAAGTTTCCTGAAAATTGAAAGAGGCATAAGATTAATACTTGCACCAAGGTCACATAACACTTTATCAAAAAATGAATTTCCTAAAGTGCAAGGTATAGTAAAACTCCCTGGATCTTTCAATTTTGGAGGTAACTTGTTTTGCAGTATAGCGCTGCACTCTTCAGTTAACATCACCGTTCCATGTTCCTCTAGTTTTCGTTTATTAGACAAAATTTCCTTCAAAAATTTAGTGTAACTTGGCATCTGTGCTAATGCCTCTGCAAACGGTATGTTAATATGCAACTTCTTGAAAATCTCTAAAAATTTTGAGAATTGTTTGTCTAGTTTTTCTTTTTGGAATTTCTGAGGATAAGGAAGAGGTGGCATATATTTGGTTTTAGAGTTAGAATCAATCAAACCTTTACCAGTAGACTTCTTTGCTGAAACTAGTTTTTCCTCTTGCACAGTCTCTTCTTTCTCGCCAGCTTGCTGAGTAAGTTCCTTAGGTTGTGGCTCTTCCAATTGTGTGCCGCTCCTTAGTGTTATGGCCTTGATATCCTCCTTAGGATTCTTTTCTGTGTTGCTCGGGAGGGAACCTTGTGCACGTCCAGAAATTATGTTGGCTAGTTGACCGACTTGAACTTCCATATTTTTTTATGGATGCTTCTTGATTTTGGAATCTTGTTTCTGCTGTACTTAAAAATTTGACCATCACATCCTCCAAGTTGGGCTTTTTTTCTTGAGGAGGATATTCAGGATGATGTTGCTTCGCATTGTTTTGATTCCATGAGAAGTTCGGATGATTCTTCCATCCTGGATTATATGTGTTGCTGTATGGATTGTTCTGCCTGTGAAAATTTGAAACAAAATTAGCTTGTTCAGCAGATGAATTATATGCAAACTGATTACCTACTTGACAGCTACTGCTTTGATGGCCACTACCACCACACAATTCACATATTGAATGTGAGTTGGGATTAAATCCATCAATCTTCTTGGTGAGAACCTCCATTTGTGCTGTTAAAGCTGTAACAGCATCTAGCAATCCTGAAGCTCTATTAACAAGTAGCCTTTCAACTGGCCATTGATAAGAATTTGTGGCCATCTCTTCTAGCAATTCAAGAGCCTCTTCTGGAGTTTTTCTCATTATCGTGCCACCTGCAGCTTCATCAATCATATTTTGGGTTGCACTGGTTAAACCGTTATAAAAATTTTGTACCTGCATCCAAGTGGGCAACTCGTGATGAGGACATCTTCTCAACAGGTCTTTAAAGCGCTCCCATGCCTCATTGAGTGACTCTCGATTGGCCTGCAAAAACATAGTAATTTCATTACGTAACTTTGCAGTTTTTGCAGGAGGGAAGTATTTCCCTAAAAACTTTTGTGCCAGTTCTGCCCATGTTGTTATGGATCCGGCAGGCAAAGAAGTCAACCAGCTTTTTGCTTTATTCTTCAATGAAAATGGGAAAAGCCTTAAGCGAATTGCATCCTCCGATACTCCGTTATGCTTAAATGTGTCGCAAATTTTCAGGAAATTCTCCAAGTGAACATTCGAATCTTCTTGCGATAAGCCCCCAAATTGTACTGAAAGCTGAATCATCTGGATGATGGCGGGCTTAATTTCAAAATTGTTCACTTGTATAGGTGGTCGCCGAATGCTGGATTCAACACCATCCATCTTTGGCATGGCATAATCCCACAGTGCACGTTGCATCTCTGCATTGTTTCCTTCTGCCATTGTATTAATTGTTACTGGTGCAGCTCTTCTCAAAGAGTGAAATGTGTGCTCAATCTCTGGATTAGGTTCTGCAAGTATTCTCCCACTAGTACGTGTCATGCACTAGAATCGAAAGCCCTACAAAATAGACTTAAAAACCAAATTAAAAAAACTCTCAAATTAACAAGTTGAATCACAATAAAAGTAATAGTTTATTTCAGTCCTCGGCAACACCGCCAAAAACTTGGTGCGATGAAATTGACACTAGCAAGTGCACTAATCGTTCAAGTAATAAAATAATGAGTAAATATCGTTCCCAATAAGGACTGAGCAAATACTACAGAAATTATGATTCGACTCTTACCATTATTTGAGCAAGCGAATAATTGTCGGAGAAAAAGTTACTAACAATTAACTAAAAGGGAAAAACATAACGCAATAGTAAATAACGAAAAATTTGCAATCTTTGGAATGAAGACTCTTATGAACTAATGTGCTAAGAACTCAACTTCACTTAAACCATAATTGACAAGAGCTTCGAATGGACAAGTTTCGTTTAATACGTTTTTCAAGATGGTAGAATCCCCAATAAATTGGTTATCCATATTCCAGGTCTAACCACAATCTTAAGAATCATTAACTTCGAATATCCGTATTCCAGGTCTATTCTAGATTAATTCAAATTAAGAAGCATTAAGTGTTTTTGGATTCCTTTAAGTTAAATCTCTCTATTCGGTTACGATTTAAGCGGACCACATGAACTTCCTAGGATCCCTATTCGGTTACTCCTATTTCATTCATGGCATGTTTTACACTGGCCTTTGCATAGATAACAATCCAATATCATATTTATTAGTTCAATCATTCATAAAAACATGGCTTCTCTATTCGACACATCACCATGCCCTAAGAAAGGATCAAAATAATAAAAAGCATTAAGAACAATAAAACACATTCTTTGAAAAACAAATTATATTCTACTTGTCCAAACAACAACTCAAGATAAAGGTCTAGGATCCATCTATCCTTAACACAAAAATATCTACTCCATAATCATGTTCAAACAACCCATGTTCATATTATAAAGCATCAACATAGATAGAATAGAAAAATACAAAACCGAAGAAGAATGATTAAAAGCTTGATTTTTAGCCTCCCGGAGTGTCTCCAAGCCTCTTAACGCGTCTCATTTCCTCCAAATTTTGTTTTATTTCTTCTCTTTTCTGCCTCCTCTTCTTGTTCAGCTAGGGTTTTAATTTATAGATTCAAAATTCGCGGGCTGGCGCTGCAGCGCCAAGATCCCAACGCTGCAGTGCCAAGACACACAACAAACCCTAATTCTGGCGCTGCAGCGCCAACTTTCTGTCCAATTCCTTCTTTGTGTCAGCTACCAGCGCTGCAGCGCCAACATCCTGGCGCTACAGCCTTGAGTTTCTGTCCTCTCTGTGCATTTTGGTCTTCCAGTGCTCTCCAACGCTCTAGCAAGTGTCTGCACAATAAATTTCCATGACTTAGCATTGATAAATCACTTAAAACAACTTATTAGTAAAATAAGATACACAAAACTCAAATTGCTAAAAACACATGCAACATAATTCTAATGCTTAAGAACAATACCAAAAACATGCCTAAAAGCAGTATAATAACATGATTTATTCAGAGTTATCAGTTACAACTATGGTTTTCTTTGTAAAGATCTTGTATGGTTTGTTTGATGTTTGACAATTGGCCTTAATGTGTCCTGGTTTCTTGCAACCATAGCACACAATAGGTTCTTTTTTTGGAGTGAAATCCTTTGTGTAAGGTTTCTTGCTTTTCTTCAAGAACTTATAAAAACTTTTGGTGATTAGTGTCATTTCATCATCTTCTTCACTACTCTCATTCTCTTGTTTCTTTTCTTCCACTTTCTTGCTTGTGGAAGCTTTGAGAGAAATCATTTTCTTTTTCTTCATCTCATTATCATTGGCACCGGGATTCATTTATTCCATCTTGTATGTCAATAATAATCCGATAAGTGTTTTGACATCAAGTTTGTCAAGATCTTTGGCCTCCGTTATGACCATTTTTTTTGCTTTCCAAGTTGATGGAAAAAATCTTAATATCTTCCTTGTTAGCTCAAATTCCTCAATGTTCCTATCAAGAAGCTTTAAACCATTAACAAAAGTGGTGAAGTGGGAGTGCATTTCAGAAATTGTTTCGTTAGGAGACATTTTAAAAGATTCATACTTGGACAGTAGCATATAAATTTTTGATTTTTTAACTTCACTAGTGCCCTCATAAGTAATTTGAAGTTTTTCCCATATCTATTTAGCTGAAACACATGCTAAAATTTTATTGTATTCATTGATATCTAAAGCATAATGTAACATACTACTAACTTTACTATTTAGAGACATCAGTTTACAATCCCCTTCATCAAGCTCCGATTTGAGCTTATGCATTGTATGATTGATTTCTCCAATAGTTATTTCCTTAGTAGGAATTTTAGGTCATTTTTCAATGATTCTCCAAAAATTATAATCTTGTTTTTCAACAAAAATTTTCATTCTATTTTTTCAATAATTATAATTTGTGCCATTGAACAAAGGAGGTCTAGTATAGAAATAACTTTCAGTATAACTGTTTAAAGCCATTGGATCAACTCAAGGATTTTAAGCCTAAAACTGAGTACGTGACTCTGATTCTAATTGTAGACCGAAGGATAAACCCAAGAGAGGGGGTGAATTTGTTTGCAATTTACAAACAAGTTTTTACAATTTAATCAAGTAAGGCACACAATAAATAAATTGCTTGAAATTAAAAGGAATAAAGGAAGAGAAAATGCAAACTCTTTTATAATGGTTCGGCAATATCATAATCACTCTAACCCTACGTCTACTCTCTTCAATGAGCCTCCTTGATGAAATCCACTAATGATAGTTAAGCAACTTCACCGGTGTTACCCAAACCTTACAATTACTCTTTTCCACAAGGAAGTGTTTAATGACTAAGCACTCTAAGAGTTATACCAACTCTTTCTCTTTACAATGATTGATATTGAATGTAAAGGAAAAGAAGAGAGATAGCAATAAATATTTTACAAGATGAAGATGATCTTTTTTTTTTTTTTTAAGAACAAAGCTTGATGAATGGCTTAAAATAAAAATTTCAAAGCTTTCAAGAGTATTAATGAGTTATATCAAAAATTGATTGTTCTAGCTTGTTAGAAATGCTCATTAATAAGGTTTTTTTTTTTATAGCCTTGGCTTCATATGGCCATTAGACACAAGTTGAGGTGGTTTGGAGCATTAAATGCTCAAGTTATATGTCCAGATTTTGAAAACTAGTCATTTTTCTCGATAGGACAATCGTTTATGTAAAATGGACAGTCAACTGTCCTCTCTTGAATTTGAAATTTTAGGTTTGAAATGATTTGAATAGTTGATTGTTTAAATGGACAATTGACTGTGAAACTCTCTGTCTCTTCCACAGTCGACTGTTCATGGGCCACAATCGACTGTCCACTTTGTTTCTCAAAATGGTTAGTTACAGAAATTTGATCAGTCGACTGTCTAAATAGGCAGTCAATTGTGAAATTTTTTGTCCCTTTCACAGTCGACTATCCATTGGCCACATTCAACTGTCCATTCAAAATCTTCATTTAAAGAGACTTGGATAATCGACTGTTTAAAATGCACAATCGACTGTCAATGTTAGAAAACTTAGATTTTTAAATTAGTTTTTGGCATAAATTAGTTTTCGAATGACCAAAACAGTTTTTAAAAGAATTTTTAAGCCATGTTCAAGCTAAGAAACTTAAGAAAAGATTTATATATAAAAGTAAACTACCTTAGAACCTAAACTTGGTCTTCAGTGTTCTTTCGAGTGTCTTTCTAGTACGATCTCTTCTTCCTTATGCTTGAATTATGTCTTGATTTTGAGTTGGATGATTCGAATTAGTTAAAACTATTAACACAGTTAAAATAATTTTTTGTCATAATTAAAATCAGATAAGGGTCAACATAAATGAATATATGATAATTGTTAAGATTGTATCATTAAAATGATAAAAATGATGAGAAATTGAATAGATAAATGAAATTATCAAGAAGATATTTTGAGTCTATATGATAGATGAATTGATATTATATGAACAGATAATTTGATTTAATATGATGAAAAGATAAAATTTATGAAAGAAAATTATTTTGAATTATATGATGATATATTATGTCTGCTTGTATGTGAATGATCATATGCATATATCGAATACCAGAACCATGGCTGGTTTGGATGAAACATGTCGACATGTGGGAAGACTTTCTCAAAAGCTATACTAGAGACTAGTATGGATACTTGAAAATGGATGAATTACCCATACGTTGATAGTATAGAAGAGATGTGATGTGATGCGATGAGATATGAAAGAAATCAAAAAAATGATGAGAAAGAAAGAAACGAAATGTAAGATGATGATCTGGTTGCATTCATGTTTCATTATTTATATTATTGAGATGCTAAGACATCAGTTTGATTATGAAATGATAATATAATTATGAGTCTCATGATGAGACAGTTATGATGAGAAAACGATGAGTATGAGATATAATATTGATGTTCATTAAATGACTATATTATGTGTTGTGAACCTCATAATGAGGATTTTTATTAAAGATATTGATAATCCTATCAAAGATGATAATTATAAATTATTGAAATATATGAGAAGAAATTAGATTTGAAATATATATATATATATATATATATATATATATATATATGTGTGTGTGTGTGTGTGTGTGTGTGTGTGTGTGTGTGTGTGTGTGTGATATAAGAATTGATTGATAAATAAAAGTATTGAGTTATGAATTTGATTGAGCTATAATTATGACTAGAAGTATACAAATCAAGTACTTCTAGTAAATTGAATTCTTTGAGCTTGTGAAGTTCATTCCTCAACATTAAATCATTTCAGATCACAGACAGGACCGATAGATCTTATCTTGAGATCAGAGTGAGAACCTAGGTAAATCTGTGTGGTTGGCATCCTCAGTCAGTATAAGAAAGAAAGAAAAAAAATGGAGAAAGTCAGATGTATTTATTCATGCATATTGTAAATATTTGAGTATATAGTGAATATTATATGTGAAAGAGTTGTAATTCATCTAGAAAGAGTTGAGAAAATATTTTGCAAGTATTTTTCATATGATGAGGTTAAATTGTTGCATTTATGTGTCGTTCTTTAAACTTTAAATGCGACGGTACTGTCTTGGGTCGGCCTGCCCAGGATGGATTGTTGTAATTTTGGTTTGCTAAAAGCATTGAATTAAATGTCTTTAAATCCAAAAACCCTAACCCTCCTTGCCCCTTTGACGCACACATGCAAAACCATTTCATACAATGGATTTTTCGTTCATCTCCACTCACTCCCCACCAAAATTGACACATCATCTTCTCAAGATCATCACACAATGAATTCGACAACTAAATATACGCATTGCATATTCCAGGCTTGGACAACTATATTTTCTAGAGGAATATTTTAAAATTGACACAATTATCCTTGTATTTAATTAAAGTAATAAGAGTTAAATCACTAATCTTACATTTTCTTTGCATGTCCCCAAAAAACCCCAAATAAACTACATTGCAATTTGGATCTCCTCAATCCAACTGCTATTAACTCTCATTTTTCTCTCTATTTCATAATGTTCAACTTTCATCCTTTTCTCTTATAATTGCATCTAAACAACAACAACCTCAACCATAAATCACCATAAAAGACTACCATAAATAACAACAAAAAAACAAATTCCTTTTCTCTCTCTTTGGTGCACACCTCAATGGAATCTCTGAATTTTGTAACAAAACAAAAATACAAGAAAGAAAGAGAAAGGTGTCGTGTGTGTGTGGGTGCGAATTGGGAGCAAAAGACTGTGTGAAGGGTGAGAAGAAGATAAGACTTTCATGGTGGAATTTATTAGGGAAAAAGATAAAGTACCAATTTACGTGTGGGTTGATAAAATATTGGTTAGAGACAATGGAAGACCAAAGATTGGATATGCACATAAGAATTTGTCTTATTGTAAACTAATGCAATTTTTTATTTCATTAAGAAACAAACTTTATTTATTTACCAAAGCATACAACTGGTGCCAAAATGATCATTATGTACATGGTGCATTTTACTTTGTCTATTTACATAAAATATATATATATATATAATAGTTAGGATTTTGGCTCAAATCCTCACAAGGAAGAATTCTAATTAGTTTGGAAAAAGTAGTTTTCTATTTTATAGTTGGTTGTTCTAGTAGGAGTAGTACTACTTTCCTATTGGATTGTTCCTTGTACAATTTGTTGTTGTTCTTTTCCTAGTAGTATTTGGAAAATATTCTCTATATAAAAGGGGTCCTAGAAAAGGTTTGAAGTACATTCGTAATTCCAATATTATAATTAGAGCTAGGTGGAGAGCTTTGTATGTATTGAGGATTTTGAGTTGTGAGGTTGTCAGTATAATATTTTTTTTTCCTAAAGTTGTTGTTAAGAATTAATAAAATTATGAGTTTGTTGATGGTATAAGCAAGGAGGCTGTTGAACCACATTAAATTTTTGTGCTTGATATTTGTTTGTCTATTTGCCTATTTAATTATTGTAAGTTTGAGTAGGTGGATTTTAGAGGTAAAATCCCAACAAGTGGTATCAGAGCCTGGTCATCTATTTGAAGATGCTTGTAGCTATTTGTTGCGTTTATGCCACCATATCGACAGGTATATCTAAATTTGAGATTATTTTATTTAATGAAAGAAATATTTTTACTTTATGGCAGAGTACATTTCGATCTTCTAGTGCAACAAGATTTGATCGGACTTTACATTTTGATGTTCTAGTGCAACAAGATTTGATCAGACTTTAGGGGAAGAAAATCCAGAAGTGGTGACTGATAGAAAGTGACAATTGATTTAAAGGAAGGTTGTAACCACAATCAGGTTTGCTCTTGCTCCAGAGATCAAGCATATTGTGTTAAAGGAAACTACACCTAAGGATTTGCGGGACAAGCTCGAGAGCATCTATGCATCAAAGTCTTTAACCAACAGATTGTGTCTCAAGATGGACTTCTACTGGAACGATCCATCCCGGGTTGGCCACTCCCAAGACGGTGTCGTCACATTTTGAAATCCCAGCATGACATATATATGCAACAATATAAAAACATCAACTGAAATTATCTACATACATAAATCCTCAACACTCAACAGGGGAGTTATATTATAAAGATCCCAATTGAAACATTATATACAACATTTTATGCATGCATATTTACAAATATTTTTTTCCATTAGTCTAAGGATGTGGACCACGTGGCTTACAGATAATGACTCAGTCTGAATCTCAGCTCACCAATCTATTTATCCTACCCGCTACATGAAATTATTTAACATTGAGGAGTTAGCTTCACAAGTTCAGTGAATTAAATTTACTAAAAGTATTTGATTATATACTTTCAGTCACATCTTATAATTCAATTGTTTCTAGTTCACCAATATTAATCATCTGTTTCTTCACATATAATAATTCAGTATGTCAAATAATCTTCCAATATTCATTCATTTAATATCTCATATCATTCCATAATAACATTATATTATTATTATTCATATCATAATTCCAACCATTTATCAATTTTTCCTTAAATTAATCATCAAACATATCAATTTTTCTTCTAATATTTTTAATCATCTTGATATTATCAATTCAACATCATTATTTACCTCCTTATGAGGTTCACAACATATATAACAAATCAATCAAATAATTTTCTTCATATTATACTTTTATATTTACTTTTCATCATATTTGTCTCTCTGTGAGACTCATTTATCTATCAATAATTTCATAATCAAGTCTGATACTTCAGCTTCTCAATCAATAAGAATCAATATTTAAAACAAATACAATGAATGAATTTAAATTATCATATCATTTAATATTATCATTTGGGATCTTCCCACATGTCGACATGTTTCAGTTAGACCGACTGTTTTCTCGGTTCTTTTATTTTCAAATAGACTGACTGCCTTCTCGGTTCTTTTATTTTCAACTAGACCGGCTACCTTCCCGGTTCTTTTATTTTCAGCTAGACCGACTGCCTTCTCGATTCTTTTATTTCAATTAGACCGGTTATCTTCCCGGTTCATTTAATTTTAGGTAGACCAGCTGCTTTCCCGGTTCTTTATTTTTTAATTAGACCGACTGCCTTCCCGGTACTTTTCTAAGATACCGTGATAGCTGGTATATGCTGAAAATAAATACTGTGACAGCCGGTATATGCTGAAAAGAAAAGAACCGGGAGGGGACTGGTCTAAGATAATAAAAACATGTCGACATATGGGAAAACGTTCCTATAATAATAATTCATGCATTACATCTATTTTAATTATTGCTTACATTATTGAAATGTTGATGTGTGGTGTGTTATTGTGAAAGTATATATAGACGAATGAGTCTCACAGAGAGAGACGTTTACAGTGAGAAAAGACATAAAAGTATGATGCGATAGTAATTATTTTAAATGTTAGACTTTATGCTGTGAATCTCATTACGAGGTACTTATGAGACAATTGATGGTCTTAAGGTGAAGCAATAAATAAGAAGAAGAGATTGATAGGGAAGGGATCTTATGACATGTGTAGTGATAGTAGAAAGTTATTATCAAGTTATGTGAAATATAAATGATTTATTATTGAAGGACTATTTATGCAGGTTGAGTACTTCTACTAAATTTAATTCATTGAGCTTGTGAAGTTCACCCCTTATTGTACAATAATGTCAGGTAACAGACATGACAAATAGTCTGGTGGGTTGAGAGTCAGACGAAATCTTTTTTTTTTCTGTAAGTCACGTACGTGTCAACATCCTCAGACAAAAGATAAAAATGAAATAAAATTTTTATTTGTAATTGTTTACGTTGTATATTATGTTATGTTAATATCATATTGATGTATCTCCCCTGTTGAGGGTTGAGGATTGACGTAAAGGAGTTTCTGTTAGTATTTTTTTTTATTGTTGCATATACGTGTCGTGCTGGGATTTTCAAAATGTGACAATGCCGTCTCGGGGGTGGCTAATCCCGGATGGGTTGTTACAATTTTGGTATCAGAGCATTAGGTTTTATGATTCTGTAAACTGCATAAAAAAGTAAAAAAGTGGAAGATTAAAATAAATTATATTTTAAATAGTCTGAGGATGACACGTGGACATGCTAGAGCTAGAGTTAGAGTTGTTGATTTGAGAGGGCGTGGTAGGCCCCCAATATTTTTGACAAGTCGAGGTTGAGTCTGAATATGTGGTTTCTAGAAAGGAATGTGTTGATAGTATGATTGATATTAGTAATATAATTGATATTAGTAAAGGTGTGAGAGAATTTGAAGTTGAAAGAGATGAGCTAAGATAAGCTCTTACACATGCTCTTGAGAAAATGAATGTAACAGATGATAGAGTTGATAGCTTATAGTATAGACTTAATGAACAGACTAGAGCAGTGCCTGAGGTTGTTAATTCAGTAATAATAAATGTTCAAAAGTGGAAAAGTGAGTTTAGGCATGAGATGCAGGGAGATTGTTAAGTTGAATGCTTTGTTGTTTAAAGGATCTATGAATCCTTTTAAGCCTGAGTTTTGGGAGAAATATGTAGAAAGATTATTTGGTATTTTACCAGTAACTGATAGGCAGAGCGTTGCCTTTACTTCATTTGAGTTAGAAGGAGAAGCTTTAGAATGATGAGAGGATATTCTTCCCAAGGGTAAGTGCGGATGTTGTTAGACTTTTAACCGGGAATAGGTTTAAGGAGGTTTTCTTTGATAAATACTTTCCTTCGACCTTTACAGCCCAACAAGATAGAAGTTTTATTTATTTGAGGCAAATGGGTTAACTGTGGCTTTGTATGATAGGAGAAGAAGTATAAGAGGTTCATAGATGAACTATGTTTTAAGATTTGATCAAAACTATCTTACATGAGGCTTATGAATTATGTCAGATTTGTGAATATAACACTTCAGATTGAGAAGGATGTGATGAAAATCAGAGGTATGAGGAATTGGTTGAAGAGTTCTAGATTTGAGGAACCTAGAAGTGGTACCAGTATGAGTGTGCAGAGTGGGAGACCACTCAGAGAAAACATTATTTGTCACAGGAAACTGAAGTACAGAGTCAGAGGAAAGCAGGATCTGTTACTTCTATAGCTCATAATACTATTGGTGGGACCCTTAGATTTGGGAGACAGGTTATGGAAACTGAGAGTCATGGAATAAGAAGTAAGTATGCCACCAATGGGAAGTGGTAATCTGAGAAGAATTGAGAGATACAAGTTTGTTGTAGATATATTCATATAAAATATTTATCCCAGAATTGTCAAAGTTGGAAGTTCTTTGTATATAGAGAAGGTGGGCATATCAATGTTGGGTGATCTTGGTGCAACCCATTCTTTTGCATCCAGTTTTCATATGAAGTCTATTGAAGTGTGTATTAGTCCTTTGATGCAAAATATTTTTGTTGAAGTTCCCACGAAAGATGGAGTGATAATCATAAATGTTTACAAGGGTTGTGTGATTCGTATCAGTGATAGAGAATCTGAAGCTGATTTATTATCTTTGAATATGGTTGATTGTTCCAGAAAGAAGGTAGTGTTCAAGATATGGACATGAGAAGTTTAACTTTCAGAGAGAACACAAAATTCTCTCGAACTATCTTATTTTACTCTGACAACTAGTAGATGGTTAAAGAAAAGATGTGAGGAGTATTTGGCATACATAATTGATTTTAGAAAGGAAAATAGGAAGTTAGAATAAATCTCAGTGGTCAAAGATTTTTCTAATGTAATTCTTGATGAGTTGCCTAGGTTACCTCCAAGTATGGAGATTAAATTCTCTATTGGTGTGACACCAGGTTCATCACATATATTTATTAGAATTTTTAAGTAAACAATTTATCGGACCTAATGTATTTGGGGTGCCCCTGTGTTATTCGTGAAGGAGGAAGATGGAACTATGAGATGGTGTATAGACTACAAAGAGTTGAATAGAACAAATACCTTTTTTCCCAGGATAAATAAATTGTTTGAGTAGTGCAAAAAGCGAGTGTTTTCTAAGATAAACCTGAGATAAGGTTATCACTAATTGAGGATAAAGACGGGAGATGAACCTAAGACTATTTTTAGGACATGTTATGGTCATAAGTTCGTTGTTATGCCATTTGGATTGACTAATGTTCCAGGAACATTCATGGACTTGATGAATAAAACTTTTGAACCATTTCTTGATAATCTTATGGTTGTAGTTGACTTTCTGATATAATCTAAGATGGAAGAACAACATATGAAACATTTGACAGTGTGTTAGAGATTATGAGAAAAGAGAAATTATATAAAAAGTTCTCTAAGTGTGAGTGTTGGCTGAATGAAATGACTTTCCTAGAACAAGTAATATTGGGAAATGGTATAACAGTTGATTGACAGAAGGTAGAGGCAATGTTAAGTGGGGAGAGACCAACTAATGTGAATGAAATTAGAATTTTCTTGGGGTTAGCTAGTTATTATAGAAGATTCTTTCAGAGTTTTTTTTATTTTTATAATAACGTTGCATAAACTGACTAGAAAAGAGGTGAGATTTGTATGGGGAGGGAAGTGTGAGAAAAATTTCTAATTACTGAAGGAGAAATTGACTACAGCTTCATTATTGGTGTTTCTTTCTGGTGATGAAGGATTTATGGTATATAGTGATGCGTCACATCAATGATTAGGATAGGTGTAACATAAGAAAGTTGTGGCCCATACTTTTAAACAATTGAAGATTCCTAATAAAATTTATCCTACTCGTGACTTAGAGTTGGCTGCTATAGTGTTTACTTTAAAGATTGGAGACACCATCTGTATGGAGCCACTTTAGAGATATTCATTGATCATAAGAGTTTAACATACTTACCTACCCAGAGAGATTTGAGTTTGAGGCAAAGATGGTGAATGGAGTTGATTAGTAACTAAGATTGTATAATTCACTATCATCTAGAAAATGAGAAGGTGATAGCTAATGCATTGAGTAGAAAGTCTACAAGAAGCTTAACTACTATTGGGAGTCATGGTGTGACATTGATGATAGACTTAAAAGAGATAAGGATGAAGTTGAATATCAGTAATAGAGGTTCATGGTTAACAAATATGGTTGTACAGTCATCCATATTAAAATGTTTTAGAGATGCAAGGTTGAGATGAAGAGATAGAAAAGATTAAGCATTGAGTGCTTACTAGAAAGCAATATGAGTTCAAAATTTGAAATGAGGGTATTTTGGTATTGGAACATGAAAATTGTGTTCCCAATAATGCGAAGTGAGAAAGGAGATAATAAGAGAGACACGTGATAATGTAGATTCGATACAACTAAGTAACAATAAGATGTATAGAGGATTAAGATAGAATTTGTGGTGGTTAGGATTGAAGAAGGATGTAGCTGAAATTGTGAGGTTGTAAAGAGCATCTTTAAGCATAGTGTCAAATAGAGATGCTAGATTAACATCTTAGTTTTGGAGAGGCTTTAAAAAAGCCACAGGTACACAGTTGTAATTTAATATAATTTTTCATGCTCAGACAGAAAGGATTTTTAGAGTACTAGAAGATATGTTAAAGGCAAATGTGATGAGTTTCTCAGTAAGTTGGGATGCTTACATGCCATCGATTGAAATTGCTAATAATAATCAGTATCAAACTAGTATTGGGATGGCACCGATTGAAACATTGTATGGTAGGAGGTGTAGAACTCCTATATGTTGGGAAGAAATGTGAGAGAGAAATATATCTGGTCCATCAATTTTGTGAGTTAATAACTGAGAGGATCAAATTGGTTAGAGAGAACTGTAAAACAACACAAAGTAGACCGAATAGCTATGCTGATACTAAGAGAATACCTCTGGAATTTCAAGTAGGTGATTGGGTGTAATTAAAAATATCTCCATGAAAATGTGTGTTGAGGATCAAAAAGAAATAAAAGTTGAGTTTGAGGTAAGTTGGACCCGACGAGGTGATCGAGAGAATTGAACCAATAGCATATTATTTGGAATTGCCTCCAGAATTAAAGCATTTATATAATGTATTTCATGTTTCACTTTTAAGAAAGTGTTTACATGATGAATATTGTAATGTTTCGAATAAAGTTATAGAAATTTAGATAGATTGGGCTTACATACAAGTACCAATGAGAATTTTAGGCAAAAGAAACAAATCTTGTATAGTACAAAAATTTATTTAGTTCAAGTTATGTGGCGGAATAAGGATGTTGAAGAGATTACGTGAAAGCATGAGACAACTATGAAGAAATATTATTCACACTTGTTTCTTGAGTAAAGTAAGGAAATTCCGAGGACAAAATATTTGTAAAGTGGGTAGAATTGTAATACTTATATTTGTAAAGTAAGGGTAAAGAAGTAATTTAATAAATATGACATGAAATTAAAATATATTTATGCGAAGGATTAGTACTGAATAAAATAATTCTTTTGAAACAAAAAACTGGATGTGTGGGGGCGTAATTACAAAGAGAGAAAAAAAAGTTAAAAAAATTTTGGACGTCCAGCAAAAAAAGAAAGGAAAAAAAGTTTTTTTTAAAAAAACCACATGGCAGCACCTGCTGCCAAGTGTAACAAAGGAGGTTGCATGCCCCCCAACAAAGAGAGTTCGTGGAAGACTTTGGAGGATGCAGACACCAATTTTTCTTTTTCAACTTTTGTATATATATAAGTATTAAGTAAACGTAATAATTACAAAATTTCATTTAGTTTCCTTCAAACCACTCGTTTTCTTTAAACATTTGGAGACCTAAAGAAAGGTTGAAAGTACAAAATTTTGAAAGAGTTTACTGCGGAATTCATAGGGAGTCACAAGAAGCTATCCGAAAAATAGAAGATAATAACGTAGTGTTTATTTTTGAATTTTTAGTATTCATGAAATTTCCTCGAATTCAAAGTGGGAATTTTCAAAGGGTGTAGTTTATAACAAATTGAAGAATAAATTAGAAACTTAATATAAATATGATGTCAGGTGTTGACAGTTAACAACCAGGAGAAATTATGAGAAGAACAAGAAAGCAAAGAGGTGATCTATGAGTAGCTTTAAGTGTTATTTTTTATGTATGTTGTTGTTATACTACTGTTCATATGCATATACAAGTAGCTTATGTTTTGGTGGTAGATAAATTAAATTGATATGTATGATATAAATATTAGACACGTAAAAAATTATTATGTGAAAAGAAATATTATTAGAATAATGAGTTAATTTAATAGTGATGGTGATAAATAAAATTTGTGACGAGTTTTGGTTAATAAATTTATATGATATATGAGGAGAAGAAATTAGTGAAATAATAAGCTGATTTAATAATAAAAGAGATAGGTGAAATTTCTTGATGAGTTATGATTAATCAGTGGATGTGATATATGTGGAGAGAAATTTTGGGGAATTTATTTTAATGATAAATTGAGAGCGATCAGGATAATCAATTTAAATATTCTTTTTTATGCATGTTATTGTTATACTACTGTTCATATGCATATTTCATATCGTTGCTCATATGCATATGCATTAAATAAAAGAACCGAAAGAACCAGGAAGGGGCCGGTCTAATTGAAAAACCGTGACAACTGATATATGCTGGTAATAAAAGGGACACCGTGACAGCCGGTATATGCTGGAAAGAAAAGAACCGGGAGGGGGTCTGTCTAAGATAATAAAAACATGTCGACATGTGGGAAGACGTTCCCATAATAATAATTCATGCATTGCATCTATTTTAATTATTGCTTGCATTATTGAAACGCTGATGTGTGGTGTGTTATTGTGAAAGTATTTATAGATGAATGAGTCTCACGGAGAGAGACAGTTACAGTGAGAAAAGACTTAAAAGTATGATGTAATAATAATTATTTTAAATGTTAGACTTTATGCTGTGAACCTCATTACGAGGTAATTATGAGACAATTAATGGTCTTAAGATGAAGCAATAAATAAGAAGAAGAGATTGATAGGGAAGGGATCTTATGACATGTATAGTGACAGTAGAAAGTTATTATCAAGTTATGTAAAATATAAATGATTTATTATTGAAGGACAATTTATGCAGGTTGAGTACTTCTAGTAAATTTAATTCATTGAGTTTGTGAAGCTCACCCCTCATTGTATAATGATTTCAGGTAACAGACATGACAATAGTCTGGTGGGTTGAGAGTAAGACGAAATGATTTTTTTCTGTAAGTCATGTACGTATCAACATCCTCAGATAAAATAGAAAAATGAAATAAAAATTTTATTTTTAAATGTTCATGCATTTTATGTTGTATATTATGTTAAGTTAATATTAGATTGACGTATCTCCCATGTTGGGAGTTGAGGATTGATATAAAGGAATTTTTGTTAGTATTTTTTTATTATTGCATATATGTGTCGTGTTGGGATTTTCAAAATTTGACAACACCATCTCGAGGCTGGCCAACCCGGAATGGGTCGTTACAAGTAGCTACTGCGAACAGTGGCCTTATTTAGAGCTCGATAGTCTACACACATTCGCAAACTGCCATCTTGCTTTTTCTGAAACAACACCGAGGCTCCAAAGTGTGCCTTTGATGGTCTGATGAACTCAAACTCCAATAAATAATTCAATTGCTTTCTCAACTCTACCGACTCAGGAGGGACCATTGGATAAAGGGCACAAAAAGGTGCCTTCGTGCCCGGTAGAAGCTCTATAGCATGATTTACACTTCTACGGGGTGGAAGGACCTTCGGTAACTCGTTAAGCATGACATCTTGGTAGGTCATCAACACTACTTGAACTGACATCGGAACAACACTTTGACCCATCTCTTCTATTGTCAACAACACTACTATAAAAGAGGGTTCATGTCATTTCACCCCCTTCTTGAATTGGAGGGCCAAGATAAGCTTCTCATCATTAGTAGGCTGAGTTATGGCAGGGACAACATATGGATGTTCTCCCATGATCAACAGGAAACTTGTAGTTAGAATCAATACCGCTTTAACATCGTTGCAAAATTCTAATCCCAGTACAACATCAAAGTCATCCATAGTCGCAGCCGTGAAGTTGACTAGACCTTTCCATGGATCCATTTCAACTATCACCTCTTTGGCCAAGCCCACCGTCGGTTGGGCCTCGGAATTTACCGCTTTCAATCGACCAGAGTCGCGTTCAAGCTTCAAGTGCAGTCTTTGTGCTTCCAAAGCAGAAACAAAGTTATGGGAGGCCCTCGTATCTACCAAGGCTTTTATAGCTTTCCCATTCATTCACAAGTCCACATACATGAGTCGTCTCTTGGGTTCCATATTATTCTCAAGGAGTTGGCTATTCAAAACATTCAAGAATCAAAGTGCCCACATCCTTGTGGGTTGCTCTTCTTTTTCCCTCCCCTGATTTTGACATAACTCAGAGCTTGTCACTTATAAGGCACTTAAGGCTCCTTTATACGAACAGTTTGCTACTCAATAGGGCCCATCACATAAGAAGCAAGAAAAAGGTCTCGGCTTGCCCGCTTCCAAGTTGGATATCCATGAAGAAGATCCTTCTCTGGAACTGAAGGTGGGTCTCTTGTCCCCTCCCCCACTCACAAGCCTATCCATCCTAGCTCACTTTACTCCACTTCGAGCTGGGGGAAAAAAGTCATTCCTCATCTTGAGTGGTTTCTCCGAAAGGTCATTTAGTTGTTCGGCTGCAGCCATAACTGTGGCCAAATCTTGTACTTTTTGCCGAAGAAGCTCATACCTAGCCCAACTTTTCAGTCCCTCGAGAAAATAGAACATCTTATCCTTCATTGACATGTCATGGATGTCAAGCATTAATCTTGAGAATTCCTTCACATAGTCTCGAAAATTTCCTGATTGCCTTAACTCTCTAAGCTTACAACGAGCCAAGTATTCCACATTTTCAGGAAAGAACTGGTTCTTTAACTCTCACTTTAAGTCATCCCAAGTGTCGATGGTACATCTATTGTTTTGGATGACATCATATTTTCCACGCCACCATAGTTTGGCATCACCTGACAAAAAATCACCGTCATGGACACTTTTTCCTCCTCAGAGGCTATATGAGTAGCTCGAAAGTACTGCTCCATATCGAAAAGAAAATTTTCTAAGGCCTTCGCATCATGAGTACCTTTATACCAGTGGGGCTCGAAGACCTTCACCTTCCCTCTATCTAAGGTTCCAGTTCCGTTGTTGCCCACCACTCTCATCAACAAGTTGACTTTTTATTCAACTCCTCAATCTCATTGTGGAGGGTGTCCACTGTCTCTTTCACATCATCGGTAAGGGCATTCACGGCCTTAAAAATTTCCCTTTGGGAGGTCTTAAGCTCTATTGACCTCCCATCAAAAGATCTCAAGTTTGACACTAGTGCTTCAAGGGCGCTCATCTTTGCTTCCAACCACTGAGAGTCATCAGTGCTACGCGTAACCACCTTGGTTGCAGTATTCCAGACAATTGAGTCGTGCTTTTATACCAACTATCACGGTCCTAGCACTTTCATTTAAATGCATAGGTCCGTGCAACACTTGTCTTGGTCCCTCCCAAGCAAGTTAGCCTAGCTCACTAGATTAGCTTTAAGGCTTGCACACTCTGCAAGTAAAAAGGAACATTAATGCCACAAAATAATATCACATAGCAATCAAAGGATCACGCAACCATTAATACGGGCGAGGTGTGACAAGCCCTTAGCAAGCAATAAGCGACATGCCCAGGGGCGCAGACCCACTCCAGGCAACACACACCATACACGAGCGTGCCTTGGGGTGCACCCCTAGATCATTAAGCACATACGAGCCAAAATAGGCAATAACACATAACCAACTCTAGGCACATGAATGCCTAAAAGCTTCATTAATATAAGTATCAACAAGCATGTTGTTGGGGTAGGGGGACACCACCAAGCAACCAGTAGGACAACATACTTAATCATGACGAGTGAGTAACTTACTTACCTCCCTAAAGAGTCTTAAGTCATTTGGAGCTCTAGCAGGAAAAAACATTGCTTATGCTTGAGCCATCATAATTCTTAAAATACAAAAATAATAAGAAAATAAAGAAATACAAAATTACCATTAAACACCAACACTACCAATAGGCACGCAGGCGAGTCAACCCAATCAAGATTCTCTCGTAATCCGTGAGGATTGCTAGAAGAGGTGCCTCTGATGTCCATTTACTGCGCAAGGAAAAATAAGAAGCAAGTCATTCACAATTTCTAATTGCTTAATACCACAGGGACAAGGAGAAGTAATAATCTTTGTCTAATAGAACAAATTTCAGAGAGTAGGAAGTAATGCCATTTTCACAGTAAAAGCAACAACAAAATTTTCATTATCAGCCATTATAAGTCCTGTTTCATCTGCTCTTCTAAGATTATTTTAAAATAATACTCCTCGAGAGTTCCTATAAGATTGGAATTGGATCTCCAGATGTATGGTTCTTGCATTAATTTCATCCCATACCTGAAATTGGTTTTGTTCCTTTCTTTTATAACGACAACTATGATGGATTTTTTGGATTTTTTTGTCATAAGTATTTACTTTGATGGCTCTCATGGTCTTTCTGCATAGTGCAGTAGATTACTATAGGATTATGAACACAAAACCACATTTGTGAATACCCTTTGGAAGGACTTCTCTCTCTCCCACCCCAACCTTCTCTCTTTCTCACTTTATAATCGGGTTTGGTTTATGCAATAATATATGCATTCAAGCAAATTTGCTATCCAAGCATTAAGTTACCACTCTCTTTCTTATCTCCCAACCATTTTATTGTTAATGGTTCTGAAATCTTGTTAGAGAGCAAAATCCATAAATAATAGTAAGATGGACTATGAAACCTCAAAAAGAGAAATATGATAATGAATAATTTTGAATTGAGATTTATTTTCAAGCTTACCTTCAAAGAATAGAGACCACGAAACCTTAAAAAAAACAGAAAAAAAATCCATGAAACAATTAAGTTTTGAATAGAGATTTTACTAAGGGTTTACCCTCAAAAAATCATGAAATATCATGCTTTTATCGATTTTCATTTTCTCTTTTGAGAAAGAGAATCAATTACTCCACCAAAATTTGATAATAAACAATTTTTTCAAGAATAAAATAAAAAATAATAGATTGATTTATATCCATAAAAAATAATCAATTAATAAAAAATTAAAATTAAAATTAAAAACTTAACTTCATACAGTGTCACGTCAGTTTAATGCCATGCAAGAGAAAAATAAAATATATTATAAGTAAATTAGCGGGCCAACAATCAAACTCAATTTGATCATTTAAAAGTTCTATATGAAATATTTTTGAATCATTAATTTGTTAATTTGCAAGGGATTATTTTTCAAGTGTCTTATTATGATTGCAAGATTATTCTCGCAGCGCTCTTAAAATAATTCTATCAATGTCCCATCTGACTCTCGAGAAAGAATCAATAATTTGTGACTCAATTGGTTTGATTTGGAAGAAATTTTTGTTTAAATCATATTTAAGAAAAATACATAACACAAAACTTTTTTTACCATTTATCTCTCTTTTTCACTTTTTTTTTCATATCATACTTCAGTAAAAAAAAAATTATTTTTATACTATGTAACTTTTTTAGCCTGATCTCGGCAAAAAAATTTCAAGATTTGGTTATGTTTTTTTTCTTATTAAATTGCACTGGCTGTTATATATCAATTGCCTATTGCCAATTAACCTACACTTGGATGCATGCGCTTTTTGTTCAGTTAGTAGCAAAAACTATGGTGGTTGATAGCGACATGCCGAGATGGAGTCTAGGGCTAGTGGTTGATGACGGCTAGGGATACGTTATAAACAAAAATAGCAAAATAAAAAATTTAGCTTATTATAGATTTAAATATTTCTAAACTACTCCTTTTTGAAATATGACTGAAAAAATATTGATTCAAATATTATTAAAATTAATTTAACAATATGTTTAAGTATACTTCATTTCTCAATAGTGAAACTAAGATATATAATATCCAAATTCAATATTTATATTTCATTTTGAGTTGTATAAAAGATATTGTTGTCTTTAACAACATTTTTTAACTCTACTCCAACTAATTAATTATGCTAACCAAGCATTATGAATAAATTAAAGTTATCAATATAGTATGATTAAGTACATGTTTGGTAGAGCTTTTGAAACGAATTTTACTTTTAAAAAAGCACTTTTTTTACTTGTTTATAATGAATAAAACAATTTAAAAAAAAACTGATTTATACTCAAAATCAGAAGCTACGTTTTGTAACTTTTAATTTCATAATCAATTTTGATACTATTCATGTTTCTAAATTACCCTTGTGTAGAAAAAGTATTTACACAATTATCATTATATAAATCACAAAGCATTCCTCCTAATCAAATTTTAAATGTAACAATGATGTATTCACTATTATTAGAACATTAAGATTATTATTTAATACATACATCATTTTATTTTTTTAATAAAAATAAAATTATTATTATTTTATTTTAATTATTAATAAATATTATTATTTTGGTTATTTGTATTTTATTATAAATAAAATTAATATATTTATATTTTACAAATAATCAAATCAATTTAATGAAAGAACTACAATTACATATTACTTGTATACATTTTTTAGTATTTTTAACATTTAAAAACAATTTTACAATTTATTTATCAAACACATCAATTAATTTAAATGCATTTTTAATCATCAAATAACTTCCAACTCCATAACACTCAACCTAAAATTATTTTATAATCACTTTTGAATCCTTAGAGTCCAATAAAAAAAACTAAATCAAACAACTCTAACTAAATAATCATATAAGTCCATTTCAATTTTATTTTATTCAAATGAAATTAATATACCCACGTGAATTCCCTTCTTTACCCTTATCAAGAACATCACCAGAAAATAGAATACATAAACTCTGATTTCCACCGTCTTAAGTGGCAAGTTGTAACACAAGGATGATGCATGTCAAAAAATTATTCATATAGATCATTCTTTGTAGGGGCCACCTCCATAAGATGTAACAATTGAAAATTCAACACACCAAATGTTATAAGCAAATTCTAGGCTTACGGTAAAACATGTTAATAGAAGGCCTTCAAGAGATCAATGCTTTTCTCTATCACCCTAAACTGGCAAACCATAAAAAGACATAATAGGCAAAAAGATAATTAAGGATAACAAAAATATTTCACCACCACATTCCATAATAAAATCTCTACTTAGAACTAATCTGAGCCCCGAAAACACTGTTCCTCAACATATAATGAAAAAGATTATCTCATAATTTTTTTTTAAAAATAAAAAATTCGTTGCTATAGCTACTCCCAGCCAGTTGCAGCAGAACCTTCAGGAGCAACAACAACAGTGGGTGGTGGAATGGCTTGATCCCAATCCCCAACAATGGGGGCCCCTGCAGTCAAAAGTTAAAAGAAAAAGTCTCATTAAAGAGAGAGTAAAAGAAATGCCAGCCTATGATGATCGACCTAAAAGACTTTATCGTCAAAATCTTTCAACTAATACTGCTACAAGTAAGCAAATTTTGCAGGACAAAATTCAACCATTTCTCAATATAGAGACAACATGAATGATCATTAATAATAAAACAGAAAATTTTTGTCAGGCAAACTCTGTTACACCAACATCAGCACACTAGACCATAGGAAAACAAATAAAAGGGGGGCAAACTGGGCTATCAAACTTGCCAGATATTTAGGGGGAAAACTTTAGGAATTTACTGAAGTGCAAACCAACAAACAATGGAGAGCAAGCAATCATGCACTTCCTACCTGTCTCTGTCCACGAAGATGCAGGAACAGTAGAAATAGGAGCCTGAACAGCATCAGTTGTCCACTGAGCATCAGCAATTTGGCCACCCCACTGATCACCAGAAATGCCACTCATCCCAAAATCAGGAGGAGGAAGTGCAAAATCAGTTTGGGCAACAGCCTCTTCTTCCTGTTCTTTAGCTTCTTCTGCCTCCCTATAGAAAAACAGATCCACCTGAGTATTGGAGAAAGAACAACCAGAGATTAGTTTCGAAAAAATAAAATAAATTATGCCATCTGACACAACACAACTAATAGTTAAAAGTTAAAAGAGTTTCTATATCTATTTTTGTTGACAACCAAAGTTAAAGACTTTGACATGTGAACTGTATCTCTATACAAGATTCAGGAGAACATAGAAAAAGGAGCATCACAAAACATAAACTGTTTTATGAAAATTTCTTGAACTTACCATCACATCCCATTTGTGCCCCGGACGAATTGTGCCACGCATCTGCAAAACCATCCTTGCCAACAACCAAAAGAGGCATCCAATGCTGTGCTTCCCCTTATTATTTGCAGGAATTCCAATGTCAACATAACGCATTGGAGAATCCGTGTCACAGAATGCAATGGTTGGAATGTTTCCAAGAGCTGCTTCCTTAATAGGCTGAAAGCAGTTAAGTGTAGTTTTTAATGTTATGTTAGATCAAAACACTGAAGCTCACAGAAGGAAGACTTCATTGAAATAATAAGGCAGTATTTACCTGGTGATCAGTTCTTGGATCAGTAAGGATTAGTAGACGAGGCTCACTGAACGATGTTTGCATCTGATTTGTGAATGTACCAGGGGTATGCCTTCCAGCAATTGGATGAGCCCCAGTATATTGTGCAAATTTCAAGACAGCTCTCTGACCATAGGGCCTCGCAGACTGGACAATAATATCCTGTGGGTTCTCAGTTGCAACAATAACCCTTGCTGCAAGCTGAAGTTTCTCCCACGTCTTACCAAGGTTGATAATATAGATTCCTGGGTTGGTGAAAAACTCAATTTTTGAGAACATGCAACAATATGTGAAAAAGCTACTCCAGACAGATATCTATGTAACACAAGCACTCAACCCTCAGCTAAACCAAAAAAATCACCAACAACCCAAATCCAATTTTTAAGCATCTTATCAATAAACAAATCAGTCCTCACAATTCACGTTAATAATCTTCATAATTATAATAAACAGAAATAGTATGATAAACTATACCTCCACTTTATTGCTCAGGAAAAAAAAAACATGAAATTGCAAGAAAAAAGATACGACTACATTCAATTAGACAAAAACTGTATATGCTCATTAACAGATACGTATCACCACATAAAATTACAAACCATGGCAACAACACTAGAGGCAAGCCACTTTGACATACACCTGACATGTTATATCACCTAGACTCAAAACAAAATCCTTTTCTACGCATCCTAAATGAAACAACACTAAACATGTATATACATGCATGTACGCATATGCATAAACAAACACAGGTGAAGCATTCAGAATATCAGATCTAATAATATAAACTAACTCACATCCATTGAAAAATATTTCAGAATATCAGGAAAAGTGAAATACATCCAAATCCCAAATAACAATACCCCAAAAACCTTATGAGCAAGATTCCAGAATCTCCTTCCATTCATTTGTTCAACCCCCCACCAAAGCACAAATCCACATACATTAAACAATACCAGAAACACATTCCCACATACCACACCTTAAAACCCCAAACATTTATTTTGGTTAAATGCTCAAGTAGAGTCACCTACATCCAAATATATACTATGCCTAAAAAACAAAAATCAGATACCCATGTAGATATATACCTATACAATACATAAGTAGAGATAACCGCTAAATGCAAATTGTGTGTCAGTTCATTAACTTAACACCAAATACATACAGATCAAATTTATATGAGCACAAACTAAAATATATACACCTATACATACAATATATATATATATGCAACGAAATAGCCCAGAAATATAGCTAGAAAGAGAGAGAGAGGGGAATATAGGAGACCATCGTTGCGACGCTTGAAAACATAGCGTTCCATCTGGAAGTCACAATTTTTGGTCCCAAGATGGACCTCAGCGGCCAACATTATCTGGATGTCGGCTTCCTTCTGTGAAAGCTGCCTTGCCGCAGCTGTGGCTGTTGTGGTCGCCATGGTTGACCTCCTCTACTTCTTCTAACAAACCATAGAAAGAGAGTTTCTAAGAGTGAGAAAATGAGGGCTTTGGTGAGGCAGAAAGAGTGTTACAAAATGAAATATAAGGGGAGGGTTTGGGTGAAACCCAGTTTATCCCAATAATATATATGCCTATAATTACAAGTTAATTGTCAAAATTCTACCACCCACAATGTATGCTGAGTGATTTATTCAATCATTAATAAGCTACTATAAATTCAAATGGAGAGGGCCCAAAGTATATACATGAATAAGAAAGAAACACAGAAATCTACCTTCAATATTGTTTTCTCTCTCAAGCATATTCTTCCTATTATTTCCACACCAATAATGACACAAGAAAAATCCAACTTCATGCTCTTTACCAACTGGGAACAACACACAATTAATCACACTTCAAAGGCACCCTGCTCACGTTTAAGGAACAAAATCTACATACAGAAACACTACACTAGCACTACCTGATTTGACCCCATTTGGGATCCAAAATCAAATAAAACCAAAAAAAAAATAGCTAAAAGAAAATATTATAGAGAGATGGGAATTAGTACCTATATTTACTTAGCTAACAACACCCAATCAGTCGAAATCAAACTTTCAAAAATATAAATGATAAAAAATAATTATTAATCGCCAGGAGAGGTCACTCGAATCTCCAGGCTAAACTCAAGCAAACAGAAACCAAAATATTGGTGCATCAAACAGACATGGAGAAACAAACTTTACATGTTAATCTTAAGCTAATTTTAAAATCAAACAGATATAACATCCTCATAACCAAAAAGGCTCAAAAGGCCCAAACATGATTTTGCGTTACTGGACGGGAAAGTGATAAATTTCAGCTAGTGCCAAATAAATGGAATAGTACTATTTTTTTTTTTTCAATTTTCTCTTTAATACAAAGATCTATGGAGTTAACTGATTGGAGATAAGCTACCTGATTGGAGAAATGCTACAGGAGGCAGTGCTTGACAGAGGCAGAGAAAGTGAGAAGAACGGCCGTCGTGAGTCTGAGAGAGTTATATAGAGGTAGGGTTTGGGTAAAAGTGAAACCCTAGTCTCAACCAATGACAAATTTGTTGATGAGTCCCTCTTGTTATAGGGTATTCCTAGAATGGCTTTCCATTTTCTCTAATTTTTTATTTAGGTAAATTCAAAAATTCATCCTCGAATTGTATTCATAATTACAATTTGGTTCTCTAGTTTCAAAACTAGACAATCCATATAAAAATTTATTGAATATATTTCAAATCTATCTATTCCATTAATTGCTCTTAAATATTTTGACGAAAACGCGATCAAAATGATCAAAATATCATTTGATGTTTAGAAATAATTGTGAAATGATAAGAATGTCAGTAAAAATCATGTGACTAACACTCAATTATCTAACATATATCAAAATAATTATCAAAAAATATATTTTTTTAAATAGAAATTACATTGATGATAATAGATGGGATTCAAAATTCTCAAAATTTTTGATTTTTTTGTGTTTTATTTATTTCATTTGTTTTTTAATCCTCAGAATATCACATAAACGATACAGGATTAAAAATCTTTTGTTTAATTGGTTCAAAACAATTTAAAAAGAAGAATATAGTTCTCAACTTCTTTTATCTACAAACAAGTAAATTGATGATGTTATATTCTAAAAAGGGGTCAAGTGAATTTTATTATTATTTTTAAAAAAATAATTGTAACCCAATTGGATATACCAAGTAATCATAAAATATTGTAGTTTAATGTCCTTTTAACATGAATGTGATTATTCATGTCATTTGTCATGACCCAAACCCATAAGACTATCCTTATGACTCTAGGACGTGCAATCAAATATATTTCTTTATTTTACTCTAAATCTCTTTTCTAATTTTCATCCTCTAGAGTTATTTCAACAAGACCTCAAGTTTTCTCTTTTATTTTATGGATAAAAGATATATTTACAATTTAAATCAAATTAATCAAACTTTTACAACATAACTAGAAATTAATTACAATATACAACAGTCCAAGGAGAGAATATCAAAGATATTACCTAAGCTAGAAGATGCTCCTGACAGGAAATAGGACGTCTAACACTCCTTGAAACTTGGTCATTTCAAAAAAGAAACAACCAGTCAGCTTATAAAGCCGATATGACTTTAAACTACCCAAATTCAATTATCATACATCAAAAAATCACATTTATATATAAAACATATAAACATATTTAGGAAATATTTAAAACATAAACTTTGCATTTAATTCAAACACAAATCATTATTAATTGTTTTGAAACAAATCATCATGAATCAATATTGAAAGTCATCAAACATTATTTCTATCATCTCATTCTCATAGGAAATCAAATCATCTATTTTCTTGGGCTGGTTTCCAAAGAGTAAGTATACACAAAATCAATATATGTGTGTGTTATCATCCTGTATCTCCATCCAACAAGATACATATGATAATTGTCCCCATCCAGCAGGAATAATAAGTTTTTGTGTCCCCATCCAGCAGTACACGTATCTGGATACAAAAACAAACTACAGCTGAGGGCGAAGTATTCTCTAGGGCACATCCTTTTTATCATCTCGTATCATCATCCAGCATGATACGACATAATACAATATAATAAATTTCCTCATCCAGCAAGATACTTCTGTGTATTATTACAACATTAGTACCAAACTCATTCTCATAATTTCAATAACAATTTTCATTCTCAACTATTTTTATACTCAAAATGTAGCATAAAAAATTATTTCAATAAATACAACTTTTCTTATAAATCATTCAAAAATGATCGATCATATTAATCAAAGATAATAAGTTATATTTCTTCACAAATCATTTCAATTGTACAAATTTATCTTTTTCTCAAACAGTTCATAAATTTAAGCACAAAACATAGTTTTATCACATAAAAACAAATAAGAATTTATATATAGTTTGGTAGTAAAAACTCACCTCAATTACACCCAATCCAAATATTTTTCACAAAGTATGATTACTCGGACTACTCTTCCTACTGTACCTCCACCTAACAAAAATATGCTAACCAATATTACTATCTCATAACTTGATATAAACCCTTATAATGGGTTAAATGCATGTATATATTTTATATTAAAAAATCTAATTTCAGCTAGTATATTTATATAAAAATTTGAGATTTTTAACCTCCCAATACCTTTAATTACACCATAAATTCTTGAATAATTAATCTAAAAGTTTTAAATATACTAAAAATGAAATAACACTTTAATCTATAAATATGAAATTTCCAAGCTTAAATAACAAAGTTCTTTAGTTGTATGCATTAATTTACAACTCCAATAATTTTAATAATTAAAATTTATGTCTAAATACATGAAATAAATAATTTTATAGCTAAATGTTTCATTATAATATAAAATTGAAATATAGGTATTGTTGAAAACTTATCCAAACATAATGAGATCTTGGTATTGAAGTTGAATAATTGAATTTACCTAAAATATTGTTAAAATTTTTGCCTAAATTTTTGCTAGAGAGAATTAGAGTTGAAAGAAAGGAGAAAGAAACCAAACGAAATAAATACGTTGGTGTGAAAGAATGAAGCCTTTGATGGATTAAGAAAGTTTTAAAGATTGTCCTTTTTTATAAATATTATTGTATTATTATTTAATTATTAAAACTAAATCTTCACATGAAGTTCACATGAACGTGAACTTATCTCTGTAGCTTTCAGTTTTAAAAAAATTATATATATTATAAAATTTTACAACATGCCTTAACATGAGCACGAAGGCTTCTATGTTCTTCACCGTTTCAATTTTTTAAATTACTAAATTACCTCTCCCTTTAAGGTGAAGATTAAACCATCATTCTTCTTACAATAATTTATTTTTTACTTCCTATATATTCCCTCTTGTTTGATATAAAATCTCAAATACAATACTATAGGTCATTGATTATAATACTTTCAGCTTCAAATGCAACAATTCTTAATATTTATGAATTTTTTTTTCTTTTTAATACAATGTAGTTTTAATAATTGTAGTTATATGGAATATATAAAATCTAATCTATAACCATATAAAAATCTAAAATAATAAAATACTATTTATATAAGACTTAAAGTAAAAAAAAAATACACTCAAGCTATTTAGTAAACCAATTTAAATTGTATATAAAAAATTAAATATCATACAATATTTAACCATAGATCATACACGTGTTTTCGTATTTGTATTCTTTGAGTGGAACCAATTGGATATATCAGGTAATCATAAAATATTGTTCTTTTGCATAAGGATTTGAGTATTTATATCATTTTTCTTACAATAATTTATTATTTACTCTAATTTTTTCCACTTATTTGATAAAAAAATCTCATGCACAATATCATAAGCACAAATTGAAATACTTTATATTTTAATTGTAAAATATTTTTCTAAAAAACAAAACAAATTTGATAAGATTTTAAAAAAATTAATATTCAATAGCAACGATCCTTAGTATCCAATTAACTACACAAAACTGCAGATTTACATATATCTAATAAAATTAATTAACCATGTAACTATAAAACTATAATTATACCAATACCAAAGCATTTGAACAACCAAAGATTTATTAAAAACCACATACTAAGACAATAAAAAACAAACATCCAAATTAAAGATATATACGTGTAACAAACTACCAAATCAAAGCAAGTAAACAATGAATACAATAAATAAACTTGTTGGAAATTAAAGAGAGTAAATGAGAAGAGCTTGTAAACGGATTTATAGTGGTTCGGTCACTCCTTGTGCCTATTCCCCTCCTAAAGAGTCCTATTGAGAATTCATTCACTAATTCAAGAAAATATTGCAACCAAGTAACTTCAAGGTGTTTCCCAAACTCCTCAAGAATTTTCTCTCACAAGTGTTTGACACCACCAAAGAAATCCTTACCAAGAGTTACACAAACTCTTTTACGTCAAAACAATGAAAGGATTGTTTTGCTATTACAAGAAAGAGATCTTAATGAAGGGTTACAACTCAAATTTCTCTCTCAAATGCTCTTAGCACAAGAATGGCTCAATTTTGTATTTGAAAACTTAAATGAAACAATTAATGAGCTCAATGATGTTCAAAATTTTTGTTGAGGCTCATTAAGGCTGGGTATATATAGCTTTAAGTCTAACTTGTTGTTAGATATATAAAATGGTTGTTTGTGCATTAAATGCACTGATCCGCGTTTTAATTGCAACTTTGAAATTTAAAACAGTGAGACAAAAATTGTGCAAACAGTGGACTGTAAGTTTGGCTAATTGATTGTCAAAAGTTTTAATCCCTTTGGCCATTCAACTGCCAAATACCCATAGTCGATTGTCACCTTTGTTTTAAAAATGGGAGTTAATGTTATCGAGCTTATGGTCGACCGTCATAACTTGCCAGTTGACTATGGCTTCCAAATTTTTTTACTTTTATTGAAAAACTTTGAACAAGTTAAATTTCATGAACTAGTTTTAAGTAAATCATTTTATGAAAAACATTTTGAGCCAAAATATATATTCGAGATTAGAGAGAGAATACAATAAACTTAACTTAGAATGATCTTCAATTTCTCTCAAGTTTCTTTTTCTTTCTTCATCTTCTTCTTGAATGAACGTTAAGGATTCATGGTTTTTCACGTGCGTGTCTTGCTTCTTATGTTACCTTGCACTTTCTTACATTTAATGGCTATACAAGAGAGTGTTAGTGTAATAAGGTGTTTTTCCATTATCAAAATCAATATAGGGTCAACAATCTCCCTTTTTTTGATGATAACAAAATCAAATTTCAAATTTAATTTTCAAAACTAAGTGTTAGATTTTTAGAAAATTTTTGATAGAGTCTCATATGTTTTTCGGATAAACCTCCCTATAAATGAAAGCAACTTTACCAATCCAACCAAAAGATAAATTAAAGAAGTGACTATACCACAACATGATAATTAGTTATCAAACTCTAAATTCTTCTCCCAATTTTTGTCAAAATCATAAAAGGAAAAGAGATAAGCTCCCCCTAAGAATTTTCGTCCAAATTCCAAGAAAATAAAATAGAAATTTCAAGGCATACAAGTCTAGACACCCAATTTTGTACCATTTGATAAATAATAATTTGTCTTCTTATAACTCTATGAAAACAACAAAAACAATGAGTTTCCCCGTGTGATTGAGGTTCATTTATTGCTGAATTCAAGTGCTTACCATGTCAAGGGTTGATTGATACAATAGAATATGATAACCCCCAAGCCATAAAAGATGACTTTGCAAAATGACCCATTTTCATTGTTTTGAGAACTTGACTTTCAAGCTTAATACTCTTTATGCCAAACACTTGTGAACCTGCCCTTCTCCATATCAATAGAAATTTTAATGACTTTACAATGATATATTATGGGTCTTGACTCGATAAGAGAGGACTGTGAACTTAATTATTTATTGAAACAGTGTAAAAACTGACCAATTTTAATGTCTAGACTCCCATTTAAAATATGTGATGAATTTGCATGTCCCACCACTTAAAATTGAAATAAAACTCTCTGAGATTTCTAGAAAGTCTAAGAAGGCCCTTAAAATCTCCCGTATGAATGAGAATGTCCCATTCCAAGTCATGGTCAAGAATTTAACTTTTTTTCCTAATTAGTGTAGGAATTGAATTTCAAAAGTCATTAAGCACTTGCTTATTCTCTCTAAGACGACCAAAGCTTATTCTTAACTCTAATAAGACCTCATAAACCCTGTAGACTTAGAGGGGATCCATTTCAGCTCTTTTGATCTCTACATAGAAACCTTAAAGAATTTACAAGCAATTTTCAAATTTTTGCTTCCTCTTACACAAAAACACAAACCCTACGTCCAAATATTCATCTAACATAAAAATAAAAATAAACATATCCCCCACTTAATAACCAACCAAGATCCTTCATAAAAAAAAAATTATTTACATGTTTTATCAATCATTTAAAAACGGTAAGCAATGAGCAATGCCCGATTTGTTCACCGATCAAATGCAAAGCAACAACCTCTTCTTGAGACTTTCCAAGGAAACAACCACCCAAGTTCAAAGAAAGAGAAGTACTATACCTTAGAATTTCCTACAAAGCTACTTAAAGAGGATCCAAGATAGCAATTTGGTGATCTTTGCAAGAGTTTTACACAGAATCAAGGTATAAACTTGGCAAAGTTTCTTGTATCTCTCTCTCATTATTTATACTATCTATTTTGACTGAAATAATTTGTTGCTTATTTTAATTGGTGCTTAAACTTTTTTTTTATGATCTAAATGCATTCATATGTGAATGCTTAAAATTATTTGTGTTCTTTTAAATTAAAATTAATCGAATTGAGAGTTGGAACAAAAAAACCCGAAGATAAAAGCCCCTAATTGAACCACCTTTCTGGTCGTCACTTCAAAGTGTTGATTCATAGTTGGCCATCACTTTGAAGTGGTGACTAGGATTTGTTTCCCCATTTTTGTGTTCGCTTTGATCCCTATTTGTTGGAAATCATCTTGACAAGATGCCCAGGTGGTGATCTTCCAAACACCCAAGTTTAGAATGACTTGTAAAGATTTGGAATCGAAAACAGGAACATAAATCAAAGAAAGAAAGAAGACAAGCGATTTGTTATCGAGGTTCAGCAATAGCCTACGTCCCTGTGAGTTCCTCTGAACTCTCTGCACTAAATCAATGGTTCTTTACAATACAGCAACCCTCTCCAAGAAATCTCAAGTTCTTGAAGAAACCAAGAAGAGAAAAAAGAAGATGGTAAGAACTATTAAAATGCTCTCTATCAAATCTATACTACTCCCTCTTTACAACCAGCCTCACTACAATAAGTCCCTCTTGTGTTTTGTGTCTTTGCACTCTCACACAACTCTCTCTTGTATGTTTGTCACTCTTTACAATTGATCTCAAATTATGTCACAATGTTGATGAGAATGAAGCTAGGTGACTCTTTATATAGTGCACTAACTTCTTGTCCAATCTTGAGAGTCAATCTCCACCCTTAGATCTTGATGACCACTCAACTATGGCCCTTGATCAATCCTTAGTGATCCTATGCGTTTTGGACATGTCTCCACGTACTTAACAAAGGCTGAGTCAAATGGACTATGTGTGCCTTCAAGGTGCGGCCTGAAACAGGGCGAACTTGCTGCCACTCTATGCATCGCGGCCTAGGGTAGGGTGCGCCGCGGCCTGGCCTGGCCTTCTTCCAACATTCCTCCACGCTGTGCGCTATGGCCTGGACAAAGCTGGGCCACTGCCTGACCTGATGCACATACTTTCCAGCTTGTGTGCTTAAGCGCACACACTAGTGTGTCTAGCTTTGCCTTGCTCCAAGGTGCCGCGCACACTTGTGTGCACTTCTTTAACATGCTGAAATTTATTCTTCCAACCTTGGTTTAAAATTTAACCATGTTTAAACCTTAGACAAATATCAACAATCTCTACCTTTGTCTAAGTGTTTAAACCTGAACCATTGTGCAGAGAACTTCAGGATCCAAACTCATATTGAGTCATCAATCAACTGACTCCAATCCTAAGTAGTCCAAGGCAATGATTGAACTTACTTAGACGTAGAACTTTAGTACCTAAATCCGCAGGGTTTTCTTCCATGGCTACCTTGTCCACATGGATGCATCATTTCATAACATTTTCCCGAATGAAATGGTACTGAACATCCATGTGCTTTGTCATCTCATAGAACACCGGATTTTTGCACAAGTGCAATGCACTTTGACTATCCGAAAACACCACAACCTGCTCTTCTAGTACCTTTAACTCTTTCAGCAACCCTTTGCACCACATAGCCTCCTTGATGGCCTTCGTAGCCACTATGTACTCAACCTTGGTTGTTGAGAGTGGTACCACAGACTGCAACTAAGCCTTCCAACTTACACAACATCTATTTAAGTTGAAGAAGTAGGAGGTAATCAATCTCCTTTTATCTCAGTCTGCTCCATAGTCCAAATCCGCAAAACCCTCAAGGCAGATGGGCTTACCCCTCTTCTGATAAACTAGCCCTACTTCTGGGCTTCCCTTCAAGTACCTCAGCAACCACTTCATCCCAAGTCAATGCTCATTTCTGAGATTACTCATAAACCTGCTGAGAACACTTATTGCATAAGCAATATTAGGTCTAGTGCTTACCATGGTGAACATAACAGAACCAACAACACTAGAATAAGGGACTTTTTCCATTTCCTTCTCCTCTGCCTCTGATCTTAGATATTGATCGTTGGAGAACTTGAAATGACCAGCAAGGAGAACCTTCACTGGTTTGCTATCTTCCATAGAGAACTTAGATATCATCTTCTCTATGTAGGAAGTTTGAAAGATCTTCAATCTGCTTCTCTCCCTTTCTCGGATGATAAACATCCTAAAGATCTTCTGTGCATGGCCAAGATCCTTCATCTCAAACTCCTCACTGAGTTGAGCCTTCAATTTCCTTATCCTCTCCATGCTGCTCCCAACTAGCAACATATCATCAAAATAGATGAGGATGATCACCACTTTCTTAACCTTCTACCCCTTGTAGTACAAGCACGAATCATAGTAGCTCCTCATGAAACCCAAGCTGATTACAAAAGAATCAAACCTCTTATTCCATTGCCGAGGTGATTGCTTCAGGCCATATAGAGATTTCTTCAATTTGCACACCAACTCTCCCTGCTTTCCTTCCTCATAGCCTTCAGGTTGCCTCATGAAAATGGTCTCATCGAGCTCTTCATGTACAAACACTGTCTTCACATCCATTTGCTCTATTTCCCAATCAAATTGGACTACCAATGCTAACACTATCCATATCGTCTTGTACTTCATAACCGGTGAGAAGATTTCGGTGAAATCTATGCCTTCTTTTTGTGTGAACCCCTTCGCTACTAGCCTAGCTTTATACCGGACTTTATCCCCTGGAGTATTCCCTTCTTTGATCTTGTAGATCCATCTACAATCCACAACTCTCTGTTTTTCTGGTTTGGGCACCAAATCCTAATAGTTTTTCTTCATAAAAGAATCCATTTCTTCCTCCATAGCCAGCTGTCACTTTGATGAATCTTTACACTCCATAGAATCCGCGTAAGTTTCTGGTTCAACATCTCCTTCTATCCAAGGAGCTGCTACATTAGCATCCATAAACCCATATCTCAAAGATGGTCTCACTACCCTCATTTCTCGGTGCCTCGTGAGCTGGTAGTCATTATAACTTGCTGCATCAATCTCTTCTTGTTCAGTGTCTTCTTGAGTTTCTTGAGCTTGGCCTTCATCCAAGGGTTCTACCTGGTTCGAACTCTCTCGGCTCCTTTGCTCTACCTGAACTGAATTCTCATTGATGCCATGCTTCACAACTTCCGGACTGGTTTGCTCACTAGCTCCTGCAGGGTTAGTTTTCTCCAAGTACGAAAATAATAATTCATTAAAAATAAAAGCCCTACTTATTATGAGTTTCATGCCTTTCTTTTCTAAGGACCACAACCTATATCCCTTAACCCCATCACCATACCCTAGAAATACACATTTTCTAGTCCTTGGGCTAAGTTTATCATCATTTTGATGTGCATATGCAGCACACCCAAAAGTCCTAAGGTTACTTAATTCAGGGGGTTTTTCACTCCACATCTCCATGGGAATCTTAAGGTCTAAAGCCCTAGAGGGTGATCTATTAACCAAGTATGCAGCTGTAGCCACAGCTTCTCCCCAAAAATATTTTGGTTAACCGGATCCTATTAACATGCACCTAACCTTTTCCATAAGGGTTCTATTCATCCTCTCAGCAACTCCATTTTGCTGAGGTGTTTTTACAGCCGTTCTATGTCTTAGAATGCCATTTAATTCACAAAATTTATCAAAATTCTTATTGCAAAATTCTAAGCCATTATCGGTTCGTAAAGCCTTAACTACCCTACCCGTTTGAGTCTCCAGCAACTTCTTCCACACAACAAATTTATTCAAGGCATCTGATTTATTTCTAAGTAAATAAACCCACATTTTTCTTGAATAATCATCAATTAAAGACAGAAAGTAAAAGTTACCTCCCTGTGTTGGTGTTCTTGCTGGTCCCCAAAGGTCCGAATGAATGTAGTCAAGAATACCTTTAGACTTGTGCACTCTGGTGTTGAAGCTGACCCGGTGTTTCTTCCCAAGAATGCAACTCTCACAGAAATCTAGTGTCTCTACTTTGTCTCCTCTAAGTAGACCATCCTTGCTAAGAACTTGCAGGCTCTTTTCACTCATATGTCCCAAGCGAGTGTACCAAAGGGCTACCCTATCCATCTCAGCCATCAAGCTTGTTGTTTGATCATTGATTTCTGTTTCTCCGATCATCTCATAGAGTCCATTGTTTCTTGCTGTTTTGATCACTACCAAAGATCCCTTGGTCACCTTGATCTTTCCTCCCTTTACTATGCAAGAATACCCCAAAGAATCCAGCTGCCCTAATGAGATCAAATTCCTCTTCAAATATGGAAGATACCTCACATTTTGCAGCAGCCTTGTAACTCCATCAAACATCCTCAACTGGATATCTCCTATCCCCTTCACTTGGCAAGAATTGTAATTCCCCAAGAAGACCCTTCCATCATTGATCTCCTTGAAATTCTTGAACCATTCCTTGTGAGGGCACATGTGATAAGTGCACCCGGAATCCAAAATCCACTTCTTACTGCTTTGCCTCCTGCTCACATTTGAGCACACAACAAGCACATCATGTTGCTGTTCGCCTTTGGCAACCAAAGCCTCTTCATTGTTGGTATGGCTTCTTCTCTCAGCCCACATCTTCTTCTTGCAATCTTTCTTGAAATGGCCCTCTTTGTTGTAGTAGAAGCATCTCTTTCCTCCTCCAAGTCTTGTCTTGGAATGAGATCTCCCATGGTTCTGCCTTCTACTTCTTGATTTCTCCCGGTAGTTGCCATGAGTGCTACTGCCATTCCGAGTTGCTGGCCTTCCTCTTATGAACAACCCTTCTCCACTTGATGCCTCTCTCATCTTGGCTTTGAAATCATAAGCCCTTATGGCATTGATCACAATCTACTTTGTTAAAGTATCTCTTTCATACTCAATAACATTAATCAAATTATCAAAGCAATCAGGAAGAGAGTTTAACAAAATAATAGCCAATTGTTCATCAGGGAATTTAATACTATAACTAGCCAAATCTTGGACTAGTTTATTAAAGACATCAAGATTATCTTGCAACTCTTTATTAGGAACCATTTTAAAAGCAAAGATTCTTTTAAGAAGATAAATCTTGTTAGGGAGAGTTTTGTTAAGAAACAACTCATCTAGTTTCTTCCATATGACAGCCAGATCTTCCGAGTCTCCACATTCCCTTGTGACACTATCCAACATGTGCAAGAAAATGCTGCTGTAAGCCATCTTCTTCATTTCAATCCGTTGGTCCTCCGTGATACTTGCTGGAAAAGCATCATCTTCTCTAATAGCCAAGTCCACTTTCTGTTGCATAAGAACAGCATTGATCTTCCGCTTCCATAGGGAAAAATCTCCCTGTCCATCAAACTTCTCAACAACGAAATTTGAAGCCATCTTTGTGGACAATATCCCAGATTTATGCAATACCCACAAATGCTTTTTTCAACCTCAAGAACACAATCGAAGATGGATCTTAACATCGTTCTTGAATCACTCTCAAGAACGAGATCTGATCTTGATCTTTACTCTGTTCTTGAATCACCCAAGAAGTTGATATTTGATTCTTGGAGTCTTGGCTCCATCACCTTCTTGTTCTTGCTCTGACACCCGGCTGTACTAGCTCTGATACCACTATTGGAAATCACCTTGACAAGATACCCAGGTAGTGATCTTCCGAACACCCAAGTCTAAAATGATTTGTAAAGATTTGGAATCGAAAACAGGAATAGAAATCAAAGAAAGAAAGAAGACAAACAATTTGTTATCGAGGTTCGGCAATAGCCTACGTCCCCATGAGTTCCTCTGAACTCTCTGCACTAAATCAACGGTTCTTTATAATACAACGACCCTCTCCAAGAAACCTCAAATTCTTGAAGAAACCAAGAAGAGAAGAAAAAAGATGATAAGAATTATTACAATGCTCTCCATTAAATCTATACTACTCTCTCTTTACAACCAGCCTCACTACAATGAGTCCCTCTTGTGTTTTGTGTCTTTGCACTCTCACACAATTCTCTCTTGTATGTCTGTCACTCTTTACAATTGATCTCAAATTATGTCACAATGTTGATGAGAATGAAGCTAGGTGACCCTTTATATAGTGCACCAACTTCTTGTCCAATCTTGAGAGTCAATCTCCACCCTTAGATCTTGATGACCACTCAGCCATGGCCCTTGATCAATCCTTAGTGATCCTATGCATTTTGGACATGTCTCCACATACTTAACAAAGGCTAAATCAAATGGACTATGTGTGCCTTCAAGGTGCGGCCTGAAACAGGGCACACTTGCTGCCACTCTGTGTTGCGGCCTGAGGTAGGGTGTGTCATGGCCTGGCCTTCCTCCAGCATTCCTCCATGTTGTGTGCTGTGGCCTGGACAAAGCTGGGCCGTGGCCTGACCTGATGCACATACTTTCCAACTTGTGTGCTTAGGCGCACACACTAGTGTGCCTACCTTTGCCTTGCTCCAAGGTGCCACGCACACTTGTGTACACTTCTTTAACATGCTGAAATTTATTCTTCCAACCTTGGTTTAAACTTTAACCATGTTTAAACCTTAGACAAATATCAACACTATTTGTTTCCTTTAATTAGATTACATGTTTAATGACTTTTAACATGATTCCATGATTCACATGACATCTAAAAACTTTATGATTGCATGACTTAGGGTTCATCATGAATTAAACTTGTTCTTTTATTGAATTTTAAGTCTATATTTGAGTACATGCCTTCGTATGCTTTATTTGCTTGCATTAACTCTCAGATCATTATCATGTTGTTCATAGGTTTAGTATGATGATTTAAATATGTTAAAGTATTTGCCTATTTCATTTTTCTTTCATGTTTGTATGCTTAGATTAAGATTTTGTGAGTTAAATATTAGATATCTATGGTTTGTATGGTGGTTTACATTTTCCATGTGCTCTCCATGATATTATCTTTGATCACATGTTTGATTTGGATGAAATAAGTTATTATTTTAGGTTGATAATGCTTGATAAAGTTATTTTCATCTTATGATTCTCACATATCTTGCTCATTTATACTTGAACTTTGATTTATAATATGTCCATACTTGCATATTGAGATTTTGTTTGACTTTGTTTGGATGAATCAATGGGATTAAATGGTTTTATACGCATTATTGCTTAGAATAGTTGTTGTCCTTGCTTATCTATTATTCATGCATGGATGAATGGAAATTATTCTAGTTCTTTTATACTTGCTATGGATGAATGATTTAATTTTAAGCACTTGTTGATAGTTTACTTTATCGCTATTATTTAAGTTTATGCAATTTCTAGGGATGTAAGCTATGTTTAGGCACTTTTCAATTTTGTTATTTTTCGCAATTTCCTTTATTATTTATTTTCGGAATGTAAATCGCGATTATTTTTATCCGGAAAAAAAGCAACTTAGCATTAAACTATTAGTTTTATCCCTTTCTATTCTATATTATGTATAGAAATAGATATTTATTTATTTATTTTATTTACGTTTTGTGGTGAATGAAAAGAAGTGTTCTAACAAAGTCCAAGAAGAAATCTAATTAATTAGAAAAGGATTGCAGGGTTCACACCAAATTGATCTGTGGATAGTATGATTTAATGTGCATTGCACATCTAAATGCTTATAAAATACAACCGATGGATGAAATCAATTTATGACTGAGTAAACTCTCAATCTAACCAAAATGTACAACATAGTAGAATTGTGAATCTAAGTTTATTTTTGTGCTATCAATAATTTCGTATAGATCAATAGATGATAATCATATCCAACTTAGACATTGGTACATATAGTGGTAATATGGTGCATTTATTAGGGTGGCCAACATTTGTTTCTAACAACCATTTTTTAATATTATTCTCTTATGATTATAGTGACTTATTGTTTTGGTTACTAATTTCATAAGATTGGCATGCTCTTTTTCTATTGAAGGAAAAGATGGATATGCTCTTGAAAAACAATGATTGGGATAAATAAATCATGTTTCATATATCTTTTGCACAATAGTGTACCTTTCCCATTGTCCAGATTTGATAACTTTGAAATTTAAATCTTCAATAACTTGATAAGGAAATGATAGCTATGAAATTCTATATATTCAATGTTTTAAATATACTAAATTCTTTTCTTTGCATTTGTGCTATTTCTAAAACAATCCAAGTACATATTCAATATAGAAAACTAAGTAATTTTTTTTTCGTATATTAATATCAATCTTCACTAGATGAGGTACAATGGTAGCCACTACTCAATGCCATAAAACCTTAATATTAATTTTTATAATGTTAATTGGGGGGGGGGGAGGAGGTGAGGGGGGGTATCTATGGACATCCTCTTTATTTCTTATATCTTCTTTAAGGAACATTAATGCAGTCTATTTTTCTTGCTCAATTTTTTGTTGTCTAAAACTCCATTGTCATCCTTTTTATTTCTTGTATCTTACCTTATTACCTCTCAATAAAGGGTCATGGAAGTGATGTTGTTTACATAAAGCCAACAATAGTTAACTTTGGAAAGAATATCAAAGCATTACAAGTATCATGTCATACAAGTGCCATTCTTGAACACACCTAAGTTCTGCCGAGGTTTCTCATCAACAAGACACATGCGAAGGGAGTTAAGATTTTTCCCTATCCTCGTTCCTTAAATCATTATTTCATGTTGTTGTGTTCCAACACAATAATGTCATAGTCATAGAATTTGCATCAATACAAGTCTATGCTTATGGAGAACTCGAGAATGAGGCTTTGTATGTAATGAGGTCAATATAGTTTGAATATTTCATAAGTTTCAGTACAAACAAATTGTCTACACATATATACAGCGAAAGTCCAATCCTACTAAGGACGAGGTTTCCATGTCCAGTTGCAGAAACGTTGGGCCAAAATAGAACTCGTGTAGAATAAAGGACGTTAAACAAATGTAATTTATTACATATATGTAGAGCAACCTGATAACTGGTACTTAGTTCCGTGTGTTGAGTATGTTAGATCACTGGGAAAACACAAATTTTTTTCTTTTGTTGTCTATAATGAAGAAAACATTGTTATCACTGGAAACAATTGTGTATTTAAAGTAGGTAGTTGAAATTTGGGATGCATGGTACCTCGCTTTCCTTATTTATTTATATTTTCTTTTAAACCAATCTTGTATTGCAAATATCTTAATACTATGCTCATCAAATTGATGTACCAGATGTTATGTTCTTGTAAGCTAATAAGTATTCTCGCAGCTTTACAATTGATAATATGTTTTTCTTTTTGGTAAATTATATTTATCTCTATAAGTTTTGGGATAATGCATAATTACCCATTCTCTTTTATTTAATAGTGTTGTTGAAATTACACTAGCCCCTTTTTATGTGTCTTTAGCAATGCAAAAGTCAAATGTTTTCTAAACAACACTTGAATCAAAATTCTCCTCTTCACGAAATCTATTTTTTTCCGGGTAATGAAATTCAAACCAATTGTTTTTGTTTTTATTCCCGATTTTTTTATAAAGAGCTGAATCATGTACATATCGACTATATTAAATTGAACTAAACATTGAGAAGTGACAAAAGAACTTCATTATGTTTCCAAACCCAAGCAATGTTGTAAAGATCGGGATGTTTCTGCTTCACTAGATTCAGTTTTTCCATGGTAGTCTTAGCCGCCATGCATATTCACACAACTTCCACTATCGATAATGACATCACAAGTCATCGCTTCCAATCTGCTCTCTCTTCTACTTTAGGGGTTGTTGAGACACGTCTCATATCCACAGCAGAGCCAAAAATATTAATGATGTCCCTTTCACCATTGCGTTAAGTAGAAGAAACCTATCGATACAATTCTTAAGACAAAATTGAATATGTGAGAAGTATATAGTAAGTTTAAGCTTCAAGTAATGACATTTTTTACATATAAATTGGTTGCAACCTAAAAAAATGTACACAAAAGTTATTTTTTTAACATATGAAATATAACACTATATCAAAAGATAAGAGTGAAAGAGGGGGAAACATCTCGACAATCTTTCATAAAATTAGTCATTTTCATAATAAAATTTTAAAATTTTATTTTTCAATATAAATAATTAAATTATATAAAAGAAAATCATTATTTGTTTTGCTATAAAGTCTTATATTTACATTAGTCTTATATCAAGAATACTAGAATAATGTGTTTGATTGGAATCTTAATCATTTACCTTGAACCTTGATATAAATGATAGATATGTATAAACTGAAGTACTTGATTTTAATTTTTTTTTAGTTGATAATTGGAGTGGAAAGATTTGAACTTTGATCCTCCTCTTTAAAGAAGAGATGTGATTGTCAATTGGGTTATACTCAAGCTATAATGAAACTAAAGCTAGATCTTAAATTTGGAACTTATATATTTGCTAGATGTTTTAACTTAGTGGTTTACATTTATAACTTCTAGAATATAAATGTTAACTCCACAAATATATTAAATAGTTATATTGTCTTACAAGATCCACAAATATATTAATTAGTTATATTGGCTTTGCAAGATCTACTGTGCTTCAAGTATTATGATAACTATTTATAATATTTATTATTTTAGATATTCACAAGAGCTTGTGTAGGTTTAGGGTTGGCTAAATAATGTTTTATAACTATTGACTACATACTATTTTGGTAAAACATCTACCGCTTATTTTAATCAAATCATTAAAATTTCTTTATTTATCAAATTAAGCCCCTATTTATTTTTGCTTATTTTGCTAACTTATGGGTCTTAAAGTGCCAATAAGACCCATATACATGTTTGGCTACATAAAACTGGATTTACAATCTTTTGACTTACATAAATCCAAAAATGGATTTAATTAAGTCCCCAATCACATTCCACTTTTTGTTGATTATTTATCATCTTCAACACTGGTTCCTCAATTTCCTAACTACGAAGAAATCTCTTTCAATCATTCTCTGTAAAATATCCTTTCTGTCTCCGATAACTGATTCCGACGAACTCACTTCTTCATTTTCTTCTCTACCCTCCATTGCTGACATTATGAGTTCCACTTTGATTTTTTTAGAGATTCTCTCTTCATCTTATTCTTCTCCCCATCGATTAAAAATAATTTTCCATCATTTACTTGCCAACCAAATAGCATTAATTAAAACAAAATCTTCTATTTTTTTGACAACCAAACAAAATAAGAGATAAACAAAAAAATCCAAAATTACAACCCCTATAGACCAAATCTACCACTAACAGAGATGATAAAAGGAGCAAGGAAGGTCAGATTTGGGCAAAACGACATTGTTAGACGGGCAGAGGCAAGATCTGTTCAAGGTCTTGATTTATCGGCACGAAAAATACTCCACAAGGATTTGGCTTCTGCTGTTAACGTTTGGACACAACAACACTAGGCCTACGACAATGCCATTATCTGGACTAAATGACACAATGATCCTTCCAGGTGTTGGTAGTGAAGCATAAACACTATAAGTTGATTGTCTTATCTAAAAAATAGTTTAATTAAGTTTAATTGTTAATAATACTTACTTTTTAGCATATTTATATCAATTTATAATTAAAATTGTAAATTGGGGTATTGAGGTAAAACAAGAATTGATAGAGCATCTATAAAATTATATTTATGAATTATGTCTTAAAACAATTTGATCCATGAATTTATAAATATTTATAGTATTTTAATTTGATGATAATCATTTTTATTAGTAAAGTGGTGAAAAAAACTATCAATCATCAGTCAGCTGTTGTTACCAAACATGGATAACAATTCCAGATAGTTTTAAATTTAGACTAGATAATTTACAACCAAACAGTCAGAAATCAGTCTAATCGATTATAACAAAAAATATGAACAAAAAGTCACCAATCATGAGACACTATACGGTTTTTACCAGTGTTTTAAAAGGCCGATTCTGGGCGCGCCCAGAGGCAAGATGTTACGAAAACGCCTTAAAGCGTGAAAACTTGGGCGTTCCTTCTACTGGGCACCTTTTTTTTTGGGTTTGGGCATATGCCCATACCAAGGGCATACGTTTTTTACGCCCCGGGTGTCCGGGTGTACACCCAATGATTTTTTTTTTTTAAAATCAACAAACTCAAAATGACATCATTTTTGCTTAATATAAATCAGCCCCATTTAACCAAAACTACGCCGTATTGATTATCCCTTAGTCCCTTATCCATTTAGGGATTTCTTCTTCCCTGAAGCCGTCTGCGTCTCTTTCTCACTGGTCTTTACCCATTTTAGAATTGTTAAGCCATCTGCATGTCTCTCTCTCTCTCTCTCTCTCTCTCTCTCTCTCTCTCTCTCACTCTTAGAAATTAGAATCAATCTCTCTCACAGTCTCACGTATGGTATTGGGCTTGGCTTCCTGAATGGTGTTGGGGGGATTTTTGCAATTTCTTGAGTCCTTGACTTCTTCACAGCACAATCTAGGTAAGTCATCTATAGGATTGCATCATGTGGTTAATGTTATTTTGTTGTATAAGATTGCATCATGTGATTTTGAGTATGCATTTTATGTTTTTATTCTATTTTCGTATGGGATTGCATCATGTGAGATAACAAATATGCTTATTCTCTCTCATTTTTCATATGGGATTACTGTAACTACTCATCCTGGGTTGGACACCCCCGGTGTTGTCACATTTTGAAAATCCCAGCACGACATATATATGCAACAATAAAAGTAATACCAACCGCAACATGGGAGATACATCATTCAGATTTTGACTTAAACATTATATACAACGTAATATGCATGAATATTTACAAATATTGTTTTTTCCATTAGTCTGAGGATGTGGACTATGTGGCTTATAGACAATGACTTCCTCTGAATCTCAGTTCACCAAACTATTTGTCTTGCCCGCTACATGAAATTATTTAACAATGATGGGTGAGCTTCACAAGCTCAGTGAATTAAATTTACTAGAAGTATTCAATTTATATAAATAGTCTTCCAATATTCATTCATCTATGTCCCATATAATTTGATAATAGCATTCTATTATCATTACTCATGTCGTAATCCTCATTCCTTATCAATCTCTTTTTCTCATATATTTATCCACCCTGAGACCATCAATTATATCTCATAATTACCTCGTTATGAGGTTCACAACATATAGTCTATAACTTAGATAGTTCTTATCATGTTATACTTTCATATTTCTTTCCCACCATATCTGTCTCTCTATTAAACTCATTCATTTATCAATAATTTTACAGTCAAGAACAATACTTTAACATTTCAGTAATAAAATCAATATTTAAAACAGATGCAATGCACGAATTATTAATTGGGAGGGAATTTCTTCCCACATGTCGACATGTTTTTATCTTAGACCAGTTGCCTTCCCGGTTCTTTTATCGCTAGCATATACTTGCTTTCACGGTTTTTCATTTATTAACAGTATATACTGGCTGTCACGATTTTCATTTTTCACCAGCATATACTGACTGTCACGGTTTTCATTTCTCACCAGCATAGACTGGCGTCACGGTTTTTCATTTATCACTAGCATATATCGGCTGTCATGTTTTTCATTTCTCATTAGCATATACCGGCTGTCACAGTTTTTCATTTCATGTATATGCATATGAACAATGATATGCAATATGCATATGCACAATAATATAAAAACACACATGTATTTAGACATTCAAATTAGTTATCATGCTTATTCTCAAATCATTATTTGATCAATTTCACTAATTTTTTCTCCTCATATATCATATCAACTCATCATCCATAGCCCGTCAAGAATTTTACTTATCATCTTTATTTTTAAATCGACTTGTTGTGCAAATATCTACCTAAATTAATAGGCAAATAATTGAACGTTTTACTTGCAAGTGCACAAGGTCAAAATGGTAACATAGTGTGCAAGTGCGAGATCATTCCCACAGAGATTGGTAAATTTTGATTTAAAATTAATTTCGCAATATAAAACGAGAGAAAGAAAAAGTGAATTTGATTCGTTAATGATAAAAGTGTAGGGCTTTGATATCCACCACTAATCATGCTTTCACAATAAATCAATATGCCAATGCTTTATTCACATTATGAATACCTAATGTTGCCAACCTAAGGGCATGGTATATACTCCTTAAGCTATTGATTTCCCTAAGCAACGAGTTAGGCATGGTGTATACTCTAACTCTTTTCTTTCTTAAAGGATTTATCATGGTGTATACTAAGTTGTTCTTTAAATAAAACATAATATCTGTGGAAATCGACAAACACACGAGACATAGGGCATGGTATATATTTTCGACTTCCCATGCTGATTAACCCAAGAACCCGATGTGGGTTTCTTTTGTTACTATTATTAAACCCAGGACTCGACCATCCAAATTGATTTAACTAACTAGTCCATACCACATGCATATGTTGATCAGGCAAACACATATGAGGAATTCAAGAAAATAGGAATTAATCAAGTTAAGCATCATAATATAATTATTGCAAATGCGCCGATATTGAATTATTGAGTAAACATAACCAGGGCTTCGAACAAGCCCTACTAATAGGTTTAGTTACACATGAGTTTGATGTTAAACATCTTCATAAAGTAAAATAGAAAGGAAAAGAATAAAGCCGAAAAATGATTCCTTGAAGAGACGTCAATTCTTCTCCAAAATCCCCCATTTCCTTCATGTGTTTACAGGCCTATTTATAGAGTTTAAGTAACCCTGGAAACATTTAGAAACCCTAGAAGTCGTAAAAAAAAACCCTAAGCCTATTTCAAAAATAAGACCAGCCACCATGCTGTTCACTGACGCGCGAATGCATTCGATCGCAGTATGGTGTGCTCAATCGCACTGCGATTGATCCTTCTTCTTGTGCGCGCAAGCGCAGGTGCGCTCGATCCTTGGCTTGGGTGCTCGAGTGCTATTGTACTCAATCACAGGTCTCCTGCGCTCGATTTCTCTAACAGACTCTAGCTTTTACCCAGATTTGCTCTTTAAGTCTGATACTTCGGGAATGCTTTCTTTTCTCCAAAAACCTAGAAAAACACAGAAAACACAAATGGAAATAAAATAGAACGAAATAACACAAACTAAGAGCTTAACAAATATAAATTAAGGGGCTTGAATATGAATATTTAAGCACTTATCACACTCCCAAACTTACATATTGCTAGTCCCTTAGCAATACGAAACTAAAAACTAAATGAAAAACAAAGAACACAAAGATAAATCCATCTTTCGTGGGATGTACGATTGCATTTAGCATATTCAACAAACCTTTTAAGCCTCTAGGTATTCCCTAGAGGATGAGTGAAGTCTCGTGAGGATTTTGTAGGAATGTTACCCACAAACATTATGCACAGTTTATATTATCCAAAAATTTAAGTATCACACAAAACTATGATTTTCATTCATTAGCATGCTTAAAAAGATAAACTCCATCTTCGTAATGAATAAGAATTTTAAAATCTAATTACTTACAAAAGACAGGCTAAGGCATCACAAGTTCGAATCAGTGTAAAGTGAACTAGCACATAAATATGAAGTTTCCAAATAATTGCAACGTGCAATGTCTCAGTATCTCAAGATTCACTGAAATTCCCATCAGAATGAACAACAATGGCATAATTTTATTTTCTTCTTTCTTTTTTTATGAGGCTCTGCCATGTTTAGTCCCCTTAAGCTTTCTAATTTACCCATGTAGCGAGTGTTGAGTTAATGACTCCCAAACCAGATGGTTTTAGGGCATTAGGTGTAAAAACACCCTTAAGGACTTACTAACTCGAGTAAAAAAGGCTACGAAACTAAACTGGCCATAATTCAACCAAATCAAAATTTTTACCTTTTGACGTGAACACTCATTGCTTAATGAGGCAAAAGGTTCAGTTATTCAGTGGAAAGTTTATCAATGATCATCATTTTTTTTATCTGTACTATGCCAAAGTGTTCATCCAACAAGTCATCCAATTTCACCCAAGCCATATACACATTAAATTCACATGTCATGCCTCACACAATTATGTGCTAATGTGCTTGTGTCAGATTAGATCAAACATGTGAATTCTTAAACGCCTAAAGTAAATAACCAACTTTAAAACTCCATCATCAGATCATGTGTTCAAAATTTTAAGCTCGCCAACGAAATCAAATCACAATTTTTTTTCAGATCAACCAAAATTTCAAGACAAACATGAACATGTATTTTTTTTTTAAAATGAAAAACAACAACAAAATTGGGACAAAGTGTGTGTAAATGTGTCTCCCATACCCCCAAACTTGAATTACACATTGTCCTCAATATGAAAATAACATGGAAAAAGCTGACCTGGGAGATGGAGAACTGACTGGATTGGCATGGCTCATAGCACACCCCCAACTTGAACTGAAGTACGCATTATCCTTGAAAAACAAATACTAAAGTAATACTGGAAAACAAAAAGAAACTAAAAATAAACAACAACAAGAAATTGAAAAACAATAAAAAATAAAAGATAAGTTATGGGGTACCTCCCATAAGTGCTAAGTTTTACGTCTTCAGCCAGACGGCGTAACTGCTCACTGCTGTCCCCTATGTGGTGCCGAAGACGATGCCCCCGAAGCTGGTGGCAATCGGTCTAAAATGGCCTTGAGCATCGCTTCTTCTTATCAAAGCGTGTTTCCAACTTATATATACGCTGGTTAGCTAGGCACGTATCCTCCCGATCCTCCCATCTAATGTCAACTATCTTACTCCGAAAGAAGGACATCTCATCATATAGGAACTGATACTCTGTATGGCCCATGACAATAGGTCTTTCCTACCAATTCTGCTGAGCTGCAGGTTCCTCTGCTTCCTTAGATTCTTCCTCTACCCTATCAGCAGCAGGTGCTAGCACCCTAAGTCCCCTTGGCATGTGTGAATGGCTTTGAGTCCACTAGATTCTGCCAAAATATGGGTACTCTTTAACTGGTCCATCTTTAGTGGTGCCATTGATTCCCTTTTTCTTCAAGATATGAGTGAGTAAAAAGGGGAACGGTAGCCCCCAAGCATTGGTAGAGGTGACTTGGTGTGCATGTATAGAGTCCCAAAATTTGTGAATTTGGCTCCAGATGATCGAAGGGATGGAGTTCCAATGTCCCTTGTGAAAGGCATACAGTGCTTGAAGGAACTGGTCAGGCCACTGAGTCTTGTGTCCTAATGGGCAAACATTGCGTTGCAGAATAGAGTCCATAAGGTAGAGTTGTGGAGGCAAATTAGACCGGCTACCAGCATTATTGTGATTTTTTGCGTATTGTCCCACACACATATCTTTAATGATCTTGAAAATGTAGAAATATTTCGGCTACTCTTCCAACTGTGCGCCTTCAGGGGGTGTTCGTCATTGCATTTGAGTGAAGCAGCAATATCTGACGAAGTCACCTTAATTTGCTTGCCTTGAACGGACGAGGACAAGATACTCCGCCTGTTGCAGTTAAAGGATAGGTTCTCATAGAACTGCACAATTAACCTCGTGTAGGCGGTAGAGGTGACGGGCTTGAGTAGCTTTTTCAAACTACGACATTTGAAGTCTTGAACTGCCCATTGAGGTGCTTCAAAATTTTTGAATTCGCCATCGATGTTAAATGTTGTCTCAAAAAGGATCTCCCGCTGCTCGAAAGTGGGTAGGGAGGACTGGGCTCAGGTTTTTGAAGCTTGAGATGGGGAAGCAATGGTCCTAGGCATCTTGGAATGTCAGTCAGGAATTTTGTCGAACAGGTGGTGTGTGGCCCTTGAACCAAGTGGTGGACAATGACCTCCAAAATTTTTCAAACCCCTTGCAAAACAACAAAACCCAACCACAGAGGATAACTATAATCTGTATGCACAAATTGTAGTTGCAAAAACAACAAAAAAACGTGGGGAGATGAGGAGTGATGGACAAAATGTGAATAAGGGGGAATGGTCAAAATATGGTGAAGGTGGGTGCGAACAGGTAATGTGCAGCGGCGTGTGGTGGCCGGCGATGACCTTGTGTGGTGGTTGGCAATGAGGGCGAAGGCTGTGAGTGCAGGTGGGTGTGTGGGCGAAGTACAGAGGAGGGCCAGAATGTGCACATCGCAAGGAGAAAATGATGGGGAAAGGGGGAAAAGTGACCTAAAATTGGTCACATGACCCTCTTTCCTGAGTGTACTCGATCGCACTGTGAAGTGCGATCGATCGTACTTGTGCTTAGGTGTGTGCATGTGTGGAGGCACTCGCGTGCCTTTAAGCGGACGGCGATAGTGTGATCAATTGCACTTTACATTGCTATCGATCGCTCTAACAGAATGCACAGCACAATGTAAGAGGTTTCTGCACTTGATCGCACATAAGGTGCGCTCGATCGCAGTAACGGAATGCCTATCCCTATGTACTGAACCACTAAATTAACTAAGGAAAAGTAAGGGAAAAAATGAAAAATAACAAAAGTCAAGGAAGAAAAGTGTACCGCACTCAGTGGCCTTAGTACCACTGACCTTAACAGAGGCGCTTGAGCTACAATTTTATGAAAGCCTGGACTGCTCAAACGCTCTCCACAGTAGCTTCAATGCTACTCTTTTAGGAAGGTGCACTTGAAGTCCACCAAATGCGGCTCAAGTGCTCTTGGTACTGCTGCATATTGGACAAACTGGAGTGCTAAATCTTCATCTTTTGGTAGCAATTTTATTTCAAAATATGGCTTTACTCTGTGTCCATTCACCGTGAATGTCTGATTTCTTTTTGAACTATGAACCTCCAATGCGCCATGAGGGAATACATTGGTGACAACATAAGGACCAGACCATCGGGACTTGAGCTTACCTGGGAACAGTCGTAATTGTGAATTGTAGATCAACACTTTCTGTCCCACATGAAACTCATTCCTAACTAGCTGTTTATCATGATATGCTTTGGTTCTTTCCTTGTAGAGCTTGGCGTTCTCATATGCATCATACCTCAATTCTTCAAGCTCATTTAAGTGCAACTTTCTCTTATCACCCACTTGTTTCATATCAAAGTTGAACTTATTGATGGCCCAATACGCTCGATGCTCTAACTCCACCGTAGATGACATGCTTTCCTTAAGACTAATCGATATGGAGACATACCAATTAGAGTCTTGTATGCAGTCCTATATGCCTATAGTGCATCATTCAGGCGCAGAGACCAATCCTTCCTACTAATATTCACGGTCCTCTCTAGGATGCCTTTGATTTCTCGGTTGCTTATCTCCATTTGGCCACTAGTTTAAGGATGATATGGAGTGCCAACCTTATGGATGATCCTATACTTCTTGATCAAGGAAGCAAAAGACTGGTTATTGAAGTGGCATTCTCCATCACTGATTATTGCCCTTGGAGTCCCAAACCTAGTAAAGATATGATCCTGCAAAAACTTCACAACCACTCTATGATCATTAGTCTTTGAGGGGACAACCTCGACCCATTTAGACATATAATCCACACCCACAAGAATATACAAATAACCATATGTGTTAGGAAAAGGACCCATTAAGTCAATACCCCATACATCAAAGAGCTCTACCACTTGAATATTTTGCAATGGAATTTGATCTCTGGATGAGATGTTACCTGTCCTCTGGCATTTATCACATGAGCTGCAAAATGAAAAGGCATCTTAAAACAAATTAGGTCAATAAAAACCCGATTGTAATACCTTAAGAACTGTTCTCTTGGCCCCAAAGTGTCCTCTACAAGCAAACTGATGGCAATGCTGCAATATGCTCAAATGCTCCTCCTCTGAGACACACCTCATGATGATTTGATCAGGGCATAATTTGAACAGATAAGGGTCATCCCAATGGTAATGTTGAGATATAGACATCAACCACTTCCTTTCTTGACTAAACATACCTAGAGGAAAAACCTTAGCAGTTATATAATTAACAATATCTGCATACCATGGAAGTTTAACCTCTAGTGCAAACAATTGTGCATCAGGGAAATTTTCATTCAAAAGAAGCTCATCTTCTTCTTCTTCATGAGGTAGCCTGGATAGGTGATCTGCAACTACATTTTCACTACCCTTCTTGTCTTTAACTCCAAGTCAAACACTTATAGTAAAAGTACCCATCTGATCAACCTATGCTTTACATCTTTCTTTGCAACAAATATCTCAAAGCAGCATGGTCAGTGAATACAATAACCTTAGAGCCAATTAGGTATGATTTGAACTTCTCCAAAGCAAAAATGACAACTAAAAATTCTTTCTCAATAGTAGAATAATTTAGCTGAGCATCATTTAAAGTTCTAGAAGCATAATAGATAGCATGAGGTACCTTATTGATTCTTTGGCCCAAGACAGCTCCCAAGGCGAAGTCACTAGCATCACACATCAGCTCAAATGGAAGACTCCAATCAGGTGCCATCATTATTGGTGTAAAGGTGAGCAATTTCTTCAATGTGGTGAAAGCATCCATACATTCATTAGTCCATTCAAACTTGGTATCTTTGGCTAGTAGTGCAGAGAGGGGTCTAGAGATCTTGGAAAAATCATTGATAAATCTTTTGTAAAATCCAGCATGTCCAAGGGAACTTCTGACACCGTTGGCTGTCATAACAGGGGGAAGTTTTGAAATAATGTCAATCTTGGCCTTGTCCACCTCAATACCCTTGTTGGAAATGGAATGACCCAACACAATGTCTTGTTGTACGGTAAAGTGACACTTTTCCCAATTTAGCACTAAGTTGCATTCTTCACATCTCTTGAGGACACTCGTCAAATGATGGAGGCATTCATCAAATTTAGAATCGAAAACACTAAAATCATCCACAATACTTCAATGAATTTTTTCACCATTTCGGAAAAAATGCTCATCATGCATCTTTGAAAGGTGGCTGGTGCATTACATAATCAAAATGGCATCCTTCTATAAGCAAATGTGCCAAAAAGACATGTGAAGGTGGTCTTGTCTTGGTCCTCCAATGCTATTGCAATCTAGTTGTAACCACTGTACCCATCCAAGAAGCAATAGTGACTATGGCTAGCTAATCTTTCTAGCATCTGATCAATGAAGAGTAGAGGAAAATGATCTTTTCTGGTCACCTTGTTCAGCCTTTTGTAGTCGATGCATACCCTCCAACTAGTAGTTATTCTTGTAGGTATTAGCTCCTCATCTTTATTCTTCACCAATGTGATCCCATTCTTCTTTGGAATGACTTGAACTGGACTTACCCATTTACTGTCTGAGATGGGGTAGATAATGCCAACATCTAGCAGTTTCAATACCTCCACCTTGACTACCTCCTTCATGTGCGAGTTAAGTCTTCTTTGTGCATCCCTGGTAGGCTTTACTTCATCTTCAATGTAGATTTAATGCATGCACTTGGCTAGACTTATCCCCTTGATGTCAGCAATGGTCCATCTGATAGCAGTTTTGTGCTCTCTAAGAACTCTCAACAGCTTCTTTTCTTCCCCAAAACTTAGATTGGCAGCAACAATCACATGTAGTGTCTTATTCTCTCCCAGATAAGCATAAGTCAGATGCTCTGGCAACTGTTTCAATTCCAAATTTGGTACCTGGACAATAGAAGGGAAAAGAGTACTATTATTAGGCACAAAAGTTTCAAATAGAGGGGTGTACCTACTTGGATGCTTTGGAGAGGCCTCAAGTAGGTGCACGGCTTCAATGATATCATCAGTAACATCTTCAAATTCTGGCTCAATATCCGATCTTGTGAAACTATGCGTGAGGGTGGCCTTCAATGGATCAATGTGATGGACCTAAAAAACTTTCTCAACAACACCTTGCATCTTACATACATTAAAACATTCCATATCATCTTGGGGTAATTTCAATGCATCAAATATTTTGAATTCGATCTTCTCACCATTTACCTTCATACTTACAATACCATTTTTCACACAAATTTTTGTATCAACAGTTCATATAAAAGGTCTTCATAAGATGATGGGCAAAGGCAATGACATAGGAGATTCTTCCATATCTAATACAATAAAATCTGCAAGTAAAATAAATTCACCTACCTTTACCAAGACATCCTCAAGAATACCTCTTGGTCTTTCGATGCTTCTGTCTACCAATTGCAAGATGATAGAAGTTGGTTGAAGTTCCCATAAACCCAGTTTCTCAAATATAGTGTATGGCAGCAAATTGACACCAGCCCCTAGATCCAGTAGTGCACGCTCAAAAAGCTGATAACCTATCCTGCAAGGAATGGTAAAACTACCAGGATCTTTTAGCTTTAGTGCTAGTTTCCTTAACAACCCCGCACTTGCCTCTTCAGTTAAAGCCACTGTTTCATGCTCCTGAAACTTCCTTTTATGAGTGCAACAATCTTTAAAAAATTTAGCATATGCAGGAATTTGTTAAATTGCATCTAATAAAGGAATGTTAATCTCTACTTTTCTCAAAGTTTCAAAAATATCAAGCAATTTATTTTCTTTCTTTGGCTTTACTAACCTTTGAGGGAAGGGTAGTGCATTCACCTTCTCCATTTCACTTACTTTGGATGTGGATGCTTTATCTGGAGATGCTTATACTGGCTCATCAGCTCCTATGATCTTACCATTTTTTAGAGTCGTAACAGCCTTCAGTTGCTGGTGTCCTCCTGGATTAGGTATTGGTTGAGCTGGAAATTCACCTTGCTTTCTTCCACTAAGCTCCTTAGCCATTTGCCCCACTTGTACTTCCAGTCTTTGAATAGCTTGCTCATGCTTTGCAGTTGTTTGTCTTTGCTCAGTCCGAAATTGTCTTTCATCTTCCATAAACTGATCTTGTGAAGTCATCAGTTGTTGTTATTGAGTTGCCAATTACCTTACAATACTCTCTAGGTCACTCTTCTTTGACTCCTGAACTGGTTGGGCTACTTGTTGGGAGTTTCTTTGCTACCCTTGAAGGTTTAGGAAAGTATGAGTTGTTGTTCCATGAGAAGTCGAGGTGGTTTCGCCACCCTGGATTGTAGGTATTAGAGTATAGGTTGTTCTTGGGAGGATAATTGTTCTGTCCCACATAGTTTGCTTGCTCTTAATCTGTAGATGAATACAAAGGGAAAGTCTCAGTAGTGTGATCAAAATGAGAACATATAGCACATACCTGGAGTTGTGTGGCTTGTGGACTAGGTGGGATGTTCTGAGTAGTCATGGCTTTTACGATCATATCTAGCTTTTTTTCCACAGCAGCCATCTGATTTGGAGATCCACCATTTAAGTTCACTTCATACATGCCTTTGCTATTTTCTCTTTGTCTCCCTTTGGATGAGAATTATTGGGTGTGCTCACTTAATGTCTCAAAAAGCTCCACGACTTCTTCACTGTTCTTTTCCATTAGCACACCTCCATAACCTGAATCAACAATACCCTTATTCATGTCATTTAAACCTTCATAAAAGCTTGTACCAGCTCATCTTGAGGTAGATTGTGATGTGGACACTTGAGAAGCAGCTCATTGAAGTGTCCCCATGCTTCGAAAAAGATGTCTCCATTTCTCTATTGAAAAGATTGAATCTCCTTCCTCATTTGTCTTGTCTTTTGAGCTGGGAAAAACTTCTTAAGGAACCTACTGGACAACTCTTCCCAAGTATGGATAGACACTATAAGCAATGAATTGTACCACAACTTAACATTATCTTTCAAGAAAAAAGGAAAAAAAATTAAATTGATTCCCTCTTAATCTAAGCCCTGGATGTGCGAGAACTTGCAGAGATCAAAGAATTCCTAAAGATACAAGTGTGGATCCTCAGTAGCTGTGCCCTAATAGTGAGTAAAAGCATTGAGTATTTGCGAGGGGATATGTAGTAATTTTCTTCTACCTTCGGTTGATAGGTAATGCATGAGGGCTGGTTGAGGTTTTGTGGGATGAAGGATTGTTTCATGGGTCTTCGCTCTGGTGGTGGTTAGTTATCAAGTTGTTCTGCCATCGGTACCTTCCCCTTGAATTCTTCTTCTTCCTCCTCAATGTTGTCTCTAGGCTTCTGTCAAATGGTTCGTTCAATCTCTATATCGAGTGGAAAGATGGTTGGATTCTTGGATCGAGGCCCTTGCATGAATCAGATGAAGTTCTTCAGTGCAGCGGTTTCAGTACTGCTGTTTGGGTAGTTTTTGGAACCGCGCTCGACAGGGACGCCGTAGAACTGAAGCAAAAACAGAAAAACAAAAAGAAGAAAAAACTTAAATTTTTTTTTATTTTTGATAAAAATAAAACAAAATAGAATAACAAAACTAAACGAAAATAATTCTAAACAGAATTTAACACAATCCCTGGCAACGGCGCCAAAAACTTGTTGTGCAAATATCTACCTAAATTAATAGGCAAATAATTGAACATTTAACTTGCAAGTGCACAAGGTCAAAATGGTAACATAGTGTGTAAGTGTGAGATCATTTCCACAGGGATTTGTAAATTTTGATTTAAAATTAATCTCGCAATATAAAACGAGAGAAAGAAAAAGTGAGTTTGATTCGATAATGATAAAAGTGTAGGGCTTTGATATCCACCACTAATCATGCTTTCACAATAAAACAATATGCCAATGCTTTATCCATATTATGAATACCTAATGTTGCCAACCTAAGGGCATGATATATACTCCTTAAGCTATTGATTTTCCTAAGCAACGAGTTAGGCATGGTGTATACTCTAACTCTTTTCTTTCTTAAAGGATTTAGCATGGTGTATACTAAGTTGTTCTTTTAAGAAAGCATAATATCTGTGAAAATCGACAAACACACGGGACCTAAGGTATGGTATATACTCCTGGCTTCCCATGTTAATTAACCTAAGAACCCAGTGTGGGTTTCTTTTGTTACTATTATTAAACCCATGACTCAGCCATCCAAATTGATTTAACTAACTTGTCCATACCACATGCATATGTTGATCAGGAAAACATATATTAGGAATCAAGAAAACAGGAATTAATCAAGTTAAGCATCATAATATAATTATTGCAAAGGCGCTGATATTGAGTTATTGAGTAAACATAACCAGGACTTCGATCAAGCCCTACTAACAGGTTTAGTTACACATGAGTTTTATGTTAAATGTTGTGAGTTTTAAATTACTCGCAAGCGCACAAATCATTTGCAATATGGTGTTGTGCAAGTGTGAGGTCGAATCCACAGGAAATTGCGTTGTGAAAATATAATCTTATCTAAACTAAGCTTATCTTAACCTAGTTCCGAATTTTGAACTGTATTTTTGCAAAGGAAATATAAACTTAAACTAAATTGGTTTAAAGCAAATAATAAAAAGACTAAGGTTTCTGAATCCACCCCGCCGAAGTTAAGCATATATCTCAATGTTCTAACAATAGCCTATCAAAACATTCTATGAATCCAACTTAAGACAAAAAACAACGAATATCTCAATTAAACCAAAAGCATCCAATGTATCCGCTTTTAACAAATCACAAAGGAAATCCAATTTAATCGAAAATGATTCGATGTATCCATCAGATGAAATATAAGGAATATCCAACAGAATAATTTAAACACAATCAATCATAAGATTCTACTCAAATAATTGACAGAACATTTATACTAAAAAAAACAACAGAATTGTATAAACAAAACTGAAACTAATATGCCAAACAACGGTGAGGCTTCATCTTCAACCTTAGTTAAAGATTCTAGCCACTCATAGTTATGAAACTACAGTTCATAATAAAAGTGCTAAACATTTAAACTAAGCAAAACAAAATGAAAAGAAATATTTACTATACAAGGGAGAAATTCCACTTGCTGTTGGGCGACGTTTCCCCTCGTGGTAGCAAAGCCTTCAGGGTCCACCAGAATGCTAGCAGACGTCTACCGGATTACACCAAATTGCTCATGAATTGCACACCGAATGATGAAGTGAGTAGGTACTTTTATAGGGGAAGTCCTGGAGCAATATGGGTTACAGATTCGATGTGGGATACTGACCGAGTGCGATCGATCGCATGTGCCCTCGATCGCATGTCTTGTGCGCACGATCGCATGTGCGCTCGATCGCATGTCTGTTACGATCGATTGTAGATGCACTGAACTGCAAATATTTCGATGTGGGATGTTGACCATGCACTCGTTCGTAGGCAGGTGCGCTCGATCGCATATCTCGTGCGATCGATCGCACTATGCATCCTCAGCCTTTTGCTCTTGAAGCTCGATTTCCCGAAATGCTTCATTTTCTCCACAAACCTATAAAAATACACAAAACATAGAAAAGACATAAAATAAAGGGAAATAATACAAACTAAGAGCTTAACACATATAATTTAAGGGCTTAAATATGCAATATTTAAGACTCATCATTAAACATCTTCATGAAGTAAAATAGAAAGGAAAAGAATAAACCCGAAAAACACTTCCTTGAATAGCTGTCAATTCTTCTCCAAAATCCACCCTTTCCTTCATGTGTTTATAGGCCTATTTATAGAGTTTAAGTAATCCTAGAAATATTTAGAAACCCTAGAAGTCGTAAAACAAAACTCTAAGCCTATTTCCAAAATAGGACTAGCCGCTATACTGTTCACTGACGCGCGAATGCACTCGATCGCAGTATGGTGTGCTCGATCGCACTGCGATTGATTCTTCTTCTTGCGCATGTGAGTACAAGTACGCTCAATCCTTGGCTTGGGTGCTTGAGCATTGTTGCACTCGATCGCAGGTCTCCTACGCTCGATCGCTCTAACAGACTCTAGCTTTTCCCCAAATTTGCTCTTTAGGCCTAATACTTCCAGAATGCTTCATTTTCTCCAAAAACCTAGAAAAACACAGAAAACACAAAAAGAAAATAAAACAGAACGAAATAACACAAAGTAAGAGCTTAACAAATATAAATTAAGGGGCTTGAATATGAATATTTAAGCACTTATCACGACTCATTATTCCCTTAATATTATTTCTCATATAATAATTCTCTACACATCACTTATTCCTATCATACCTATCAACCAACTTTCATCTATCACCAAATATAAGTTAATAACATATTCAAATATTATCATTTTATATTTCATATTTATCTTGATTACTTTAATGTAAATCTAACTCACTACGTAGCACTTAGAGCTACTAGTGATCACCTCATTGCCTTTCTTGCTCCTTCCAGTAATTTCACCCAATTGATGATTGTTAACACCTGACATAATATTTATATTAAAATTTCTAATTAATTCTTCAATTCTTCCATAATTCACACCTTTAAAAATTCTCACTATGAATTCTGGGAAATTTCATGTATGCTAAAATTTCAAAAATAAAATTCATGTTATTACCTTTTGTTTTTCTTAGAGCTTCCTGTAACTCTCTATAAAATTCTTCCGTAAACCCCTTCAAAATTTTACTCTTTTAACCTTTCTTTCAATCCTCAAGTGTTTGAAGAAAGAGAGTAATTTGAATTGTAGTTGAAGAAAACCAAACATGATTTGGTAAGTAATAAATGAAATAAACTATATATATATATATATATATATATATATATATATATATATATATATATATATTCAACACCCTATTCTCATTTTGTTGCCACGAATAGCAAGTGCTGTCTAACATGCAAATTGCATGTTAGACAGCTAACACCTATAGCCAGGTGCTGGCTTTTTTTCTTCTTCTTTTTTCTTTTTCTTTTTCACGTCGGACCTTGCGTTTTTTTTTCAAAAAAATTGTTTTATAAAAATTTGATCTTTTATATATATATATATATATATATATATATATATATATATATATTATTTTAATTCCATGTCATATTATTAAATTACTTCTTTATCCTTTTTTTACAAATACGGGTATTACAATTACACTCTTTCAGTTAATATCTGTAATGAAATTACTCAAATTAGTACTAAATTCTTGGTTTTCAAGCTACTTTAAGTAGCAATCAGATATTCTTGTTTCTGGCATATCTCATGCAGGAGCATAAGTATCCCTGCTAAATGATGTAGAGGCCATTTTTCATTGAAATAATGTCAAGGAAAATAGAAGTACAACAATCAGAAAACAATTAGCCTTGAACTCTCTACTACCTATTTCACAAACTGGTTTTCTTTTTCCAGATTAAGGAGAACTGTTTTTGAAGGAAGTTAAGCTATACACATCTGATTTATTTACAGTGCATTTTGATGGTGCCATCATTTTTAGAAAGATGGAGTGATTAAATAGCATATATTAATAAAGATCCACCACATATAATTGATAAACCATATGCATTATTATAACATGAACTTTTCTTTTTTTCTTTTTTTCGTTGGTAATAATGATTAATGACTAATGAGCAATGGATGTTATTCTAAGTGAAGAAAAATCAAACTATTTATTTACTTTCATACGATTTTCTGCCTTTAACTATTATATATCCAATGTTAACAATAAAAGAAGCTTGTAAGATTTGTTGATTTTATCTTCAATGTTCCAAATTCGGCTCACTAGACGGTGTGTTTTGACACGCAATTAGTAACCAAATGCATGGTGCAGTACTGATGTAAATGCCGTTAGAAACCCCAAGCCAAGTTATTTTTTATTAATTAAGTCTAAAACTTAATATGACAATCGATATTACATGTATAATTGATAGTACTAAGTATAGTTTTATTCCTAAGATAAACAGGGTAAAAGAGAAGAAATGAAGAAATATTGTTGGCGGAAGAGACAGAGAGAATGTATATAAAAATGTTCCTTTTTATTTTCTTTCAAGGATTCTATAAATTGCATATATATGTAACGTTGACTTCTTCACAGCACAGTCTCACGTATGCTAGTGCTAGTAGCGTTTGGCTTATATCATGATCTTAGTCTTACTATAGCACAAGTAGTTTTAAAACTTGATTCTATATACTCGTAGTCTTACTATACTCGGAAGAAATTTAGAATTGTGGCCACTAGGGATTAGCCCTAGTGTAAAGTTTGGGTAGGTCTTAGGTTCAAACTCTCCCATTAGTTTTGCTTCATTTCCTTGGAATGTTCCCTTTGCAACTGCTCTACTTTAGTTGCATTAATGTTAGTAGTTTTTTTTCTCTTGTTTTTAATTGATACTTATTTTCTCTTTATCTTATTGACGATGTAAATATAATTGAATTAGGAAGCATGGGTGAACTTGAAAATAGTCATGGCTTGAAGAAAGGTCCTGCCTAGAAGTATTCAAAGGAAATTGCTGGAGAAAAATACTTCTATTTTCGATTTTGTGATCAAAATTGTTCTAGGACTATAAACCGACTAAAGCAACATTTAGCAGGCACTCATTTTTGTATGAAACCTTGTTTGAAGGTTCCTGAAAATGTCAGAGATGAAGTTGTAGAAATGTTAGCTAGTTTCAAATCAACCAAAAAAAAAAAGAATGAGATGCTTGAAGAGATTGGAATGGGTCCTGGAGGAAGAAGTGAGAATGTATCGTCCCCATCAGTTGGAGACTATAGGATCTCAAGTGGCAGTGGAAGTGTCCCGCCTACTCAACCATTTTCTACAGCTAGAGGGCTAATGGATAATTTTACTTATTCACAATCCCGTCAAGCAACTTTGAATTCCAAATGGAAGCAAGAAGAAAGAAAAGATGTGTGTGGAAAAATTGGGTGCTTGATATACAATGGAGCACTCCCTTTTAGTTTGATGAATAACCCTTATTGGCTTAGTGCAGTTGAGGCTATTTCTAATTTTGGGCTTGGCTTTAAACCTCCTTCTATGCTTGAGGTGCGAACATCGATTCTTAAAGAAGAGGTTGTTGACATAGACAAAATAATGGAGGAGCATAAGAAAAGCATTGAAATAATATGGATGTACTATAATGGTTGATAGTTGGATAGATAATAAGTTGTAATACTCGTATTCGTAAAGTAAGGGTAAAGAAGTAATTTAATAAATATGATATGAAATTAAAATAACATATATATACCCGAAAGAATTAGTATTGAATAAAATATTTCTTTTGAAAAAAAAAACTGGACGTGTCCAATGTGGAGAGAAGGAAAAAGAAAAAGGAAAAAAAAGTTTTTTTTTCTATTTTTTCAAAAAAGAAAAAACAAAAAACGTGGTAGTAGGTGTTGTTACTTGCTGCCAAGTGAAAAGTGAAGTTTTGCATATAAGACACATGCAATTTTCATGGCAAAGGGAGGAAGAATGCTGAGACTTCATTGTTACATTATATATATATATAATTTAAGTTATAATATCTATTCATTTCCAAATCCTATTTGGTTTATTCCTTTTACAATTTAAACTACTCTATTTCTCTAAACACTTGGTGACCGAAAGAAAGGTTGAAAGAGAAATTTTTTGAAGGGGTTTACGGGAGAATTTTATAGAGAACCACAAGTGTTGTGAGTTTTAAATTACTCGCAAGCGCATGAGTCGTTTACAATATAATGTGTGCAAGTGCGATGTCGAATCCGCAGGGAATTGCGTCGTGAAAATATATTTTTATCTACACTAAACCTATTTTAACCTAGTTCCAAATTTTGAATTGTATTTTGCAAAGAATATAAACTAAACTAAATTGAGTTGAAAGAAATGATAAAAATACTAAGGTTTCAGAATCCACCCCACCAAAATAAAGCATATATTTTCATGTTCTGTATAAAAGTAATCTATCAAATAATTCCATGAATCCACCATTATACAAATCACAAGGAATACCCTAATTCAACCAAATTATCCAATGTATCCCTTTAGAATCACAATGGATATCCAATTTACTTTGCATGATCCGCCGTATCCAGCAGATGAAACACAAGGAATATCCATTTTGAACAATTTAAACACAATCAATCATAAGAATTTACTCAAACAATTGAAATAGAACATTAATACTAAAAATATTAGAATTTTATGAACATATCTGGAAATATTATGCCAAACAATGGCGAGGCTTCATCTTCAACCTTAGATGAAGGTTTTAGCCTCTCATGATTAAGAAACTAAATTTCCCAATTAAAGTGCTAAACATAAAACTTTAAACTCAAAAGAAATAAATTAAAATTGACTACATATTGAGAGAAATTTCACTCGCAGCTGTTGTGTGGCGCTTCCCCCATTTGTAGCAAAGCCTTGGAGATCCCCTAGATTGCTAGCAGAAGTCTTCCGGATTGCACACCCATTTGATGAAGTGAAATGGGGCTTTGATAGGGGAACTCAATGAGTGCAATATATTTCCAATCTGATGTGGGATATTTTATATAGAATGTGTTTCCAACTGATGTGGGATGTGGGATTTAAGCCTTCATATGCCCTTCAAAACTTTGCCCACGCTGAAATCACGCACAGCCTGACTTTTGTCTACTAAAACTGCCATAACTTTCTCTAGAAAAATCATATTTATGAGTCATAAAATTCCAAAGAAAATAGACATCCGGATATTTCCAAGCATATATAGCTCATCTCTTGGCTCTTCCTGAATCATTACAGTTTAATCCGCAAAAATCACTTCTGCCACGCTGAAATCACGCATAGCCTAACCTTTGTCTACTAAAACTGACATAACTTTCTCTAGAAAAAACATATTTATGAGCTATAAAATTCCCCAGAAAATAGACATCTGGATCTTTCCAAGCATATATGGCTCATCTTTTGGTTCTTCTTGAATCAATATAGTTTAATCCAAAAAAATGACTAATCTGTACGGGCAATTCTTGTAGTTTAGTGAAACTCCTTTCCAAGTTCTTGTAAATCTGTAAAACAACGAAATAAACAACTCAAAGTAACAAATTCCTAAGCTAACAAATGTAAATTAAGGGGCCAAATATGCAACATTTGGCACTCATCAACAGGGAAGCGCTAAGAAAAACAGAAAGTAATAACGTGAAGTTTATTTTTGAAATTTAGCATACATGAAATTTCTTGGAATTCAAAGTGGGAATTTTCAAAGGGTTAAAATTATGAAGAATTGAAGAATATATTAGAAATTTAATATAAATGTTATGTCAGGTGTTGACGATCAGCAACCAGAGGAAATTGCTGAGAGGAACGAGAAAGACAAGGAGGTGATCCATGAGTAGCCCTAAGTGCTACATGGTGAGTTATTTTTACTTTAAGTAATCAAAATAAATATAAAATATCTAGTGATAATATTAGAATAAATTATTAACTTATGCTTTGGTGATAAATGAAAGTTGGTTGATAGGTGTGATAGGAATAGTGGATGTGTAGAGAATTATTTTATGAGAAATAATATTATTGGAATAATGAGTCGATTTAATAATAAAAGTGATAAGTGAAATTCTTGATGAGCTATGGTTGATGATTTGATATGATTTATGAGGAGAGAAAATTTAGTGGATCTTGACAAGCTATAATTGATGATTTGATGTGATTTATCAAGAGAGAAATTTAGTAGAATTTTTCAAATTATAATTTGAGAATAATCAAGATAGCTAATTTAAATATTTGAATTCATGTTTGTATTTATATTATTGTTCATATGCATATGTATGAAATAAAAGAACCGTGAGGGTGCCGGGCTAATTGAAAAACCGTGATAGCTGGTATATGCTGCAAATAAATGAAAACTGTGAGAGCCAATATATGCTGAAAATAAATAAAAACTATGACAGCTGGTATATGCTAGAAATGGATGAAAACCGTGACAGCTGATATATGCTGGAAATAAAAGAACCGGGAGGGGTTCGGTCTAAGATAAAAACATGTTAACATGTGGAAAGACGTTCCCTAATAATAATTCATGCATTGCATCTGATTTAAATATTGATTATATTACTGAAATACTAGAGTGTTGTTTGTTATTGTACATTTATTTATAGATGAATGAGTCTCACAGAGAGATAGCTATGGTGAGAAAGAAACATAGAAGTATGATATGATAAGAACCATCTAAATGGTAGACTTTATGCTGTGAACCTCATTACGAGGTAATTATGAGATAATTGATGGTCTTAAGGTGAACCAATATATAAGAAGAGATTGATAGAGAATGGGACTTATGATATGTGTAGTGATAGTAGAATGTTATTATCAAGTTTTATGAGATATAAATGATCAAATATTGAAAGACTATTTATACAAATTGAATACTTCTAGTAAATTTAATTCACTGAGCTTGTGAAGCTCATCCCTCATTGTATAATGCAGGCAGGACAAATAGTTTGGTGAGTTGAGATTTAGACGAAATCATTATCTGTAAGCCACGTACGTGTCCACATCCTTAGTCTAATGAGAAAACAAAATAAAAACTTATTTATAAATATTCATGCATTTTATGTTGTATATAATATTTAAGTCTAGATCAGAATGATGTATCTTCCATGTTGAGGGTTGAGGATTGATGGAAAAATTTCTGTTGGTGTTATTTTTTTTTTCTTGTTGCATATATATGTAATGCTGGGATTTTTAAAATGTGACAAAACCGTCTCGAGGTTGGCCAACCCGGGATGGGTCATTACATAAGTCAAGGGTTTTGATCAACTTTCTGATTAACAGTCCTACTAGTAAATGGTTCTTGAAATCAGTTGAAGTATCTAACACTATTAAAACATGTGAGTTGATGTTTAATTATCTTGATGAGGTGGTTGAAGAAATTGGACAAGAGTATGTTGTTCAAGTTGTCGCTGATAATGGTTCAAATTTTGTGAATTATGGGAAACGACTTATAGAGTAAAAGACTAGATTATTTTGGACTTCATGTGTTGCACATTGTATTGATCTCATGCTAGAGAGCATTGCAAAGTTGAAGTTTCATGCTGAGACAATTGCAAAATCTAAGCAAGTTGTGAAGTTCATATATGGACATGCATGGGTGCTTGCCTTAATGAGGAAACACAAAAAAAATCATGAGCTTCTTCACCCGGCAGCAACACACTTTGCCACTGCTTATCTCACACTTCAAAACGTTTATAAGCAAAAACAAGCTTTTATAGCTATGTTTTCTTCTGATACATTTTGCTTTAGTAGATATTTTATAATGAATAAGGGTATAAAAGCTCACACAAACATATTGTTTGATCCAAATTTTTGGTGTAATGTTGCTTTTTGTATCAAAAGTGTTCTTCCTCTTGTTCTTGTTTTGAGAGAGGTTGATTCAGATGAGAGGCCTCCAATGGGATTTATCTACAATTTGATGGATGCTGCAAAAGAAAAGATTGCTTATAATTGTGGAGGAAATGAACACAAGTATGGGCCAATTTTGAAGAGGATAGATGATAGATGGAATCCACAACTTTATTGACCTTTACATGCTGCTGAGTTTTACTTAAATCCTCAGTTATGTTACACAGAGAAGTTTCTTAAATTTGAGCTGATATTGAGGAAAGGATTGTTTGAATGCATAGAAAGGATGATGAGTTATGAAGATATTGTTTCAACTGATATTCAATTAGACTTATATGACTATGCACGTGGAGACTTTGGAACCAGAATTGAAATCAATACAAGAAATCGATGTTCTCCAGGTACTATTTAAGACACCCAATCTTAGTACTTGCTTAACCTCAGTTTTCTTGTTAAATGATTTTTTAATATTTAAGATTTAAGACTATAAGTTTCATAATGCTCTACATTTAGTGACTAAAACATCTTGTTATAGACTTACAGTATCAAACTATCAATCAATGTGCTAGTTAGTATTATCATTTGTCACTGCCTAGTATTGTTCTTATGGAATTAGTTTAATTGTGTAGCTGATTGGTGGATGCTCTTTGGAAGCGACACACCTGAGTTGACAAAGTTTGCTATTTGAATCCTTAGTCTCACTTGTAGTGCTTCATGGTGTGAGAGAATTTGGAGCACATTTGATTTAGTAAAATTTATTTCACTTTCATAATTTAATATATCTCATCTTGTAAAACTAAAACTTATATGTTGATAAAAAAAAATTGATCTTGTAGATTCACACAAAAAGAGGAATAAGCTTGAACACAAAAGATTGAATGCTTTGGTTTATGTTAAGTACAACACTGCATTGAGAGAAAGAAGTATCAAAAGGAGGCAAAAAAAAATTGATCATATATTGGTGGAGGAGATTGACTCTGATGATGAGTGGATAGCGGAGACAGAGTCATCTCTTCTCCCTAATAATCCTTATTGGCTTGAAGAAGAACAAATATTTGATGTTGATGCCTTAGGACTGTGCCAATTGAACCTTTACAGAGAGAGGAGACTTGGACACCCGCTCCTATAATAGAATGTGGTTCTTTTATCTGTGGATCATCAAACAAACAAACACATAAGACAGGGTCAAGTAAGTATAAAAAAATTATTACCATAGATGGTCACATATCTATGGAATCATTGGTCTTATTATCATATATTGTTATAATGAACTTGTGTAATTTGTTATGTAGGTCAAGAGACTCAAGATCGAAGAAGAGTCAAGCAAACTAGATTAAACCCAATTGTGGAAGACATATCACAAGATATGCCCCCAGGATTTTATTCAATAACTTTTCTCGACGTAAATATGTTTGATGAAAATGATGATGATATTGATGAGAGTGCTTTAGATCCCATTGAATAATTTTTTTGCTATGCTATCTCATTTGTTGTTTTTAATAGATTTATGTATGTAAATTTGTTTTACCAATGTAAGTGTGTAAACAGTAAACATTTGACACTTAACATTGTGTTATTTTTTTATGTTTGTTGCAATTTGGAATGTGTTTATGATGAATTGATTGGTTAATTTGAAAATTAGAATTTGGATTTTGGAGTGTGATTTGTGATTTATTGATGAAAGATGAGATGTATGTGAATTTTTTATATCATTGCGTGTAAACAACAAACACTTAACATTGTGATTGTGATGTTAACGTGTGTTTGTGAAATATTTTGATAAATATTCATTCATAGGTCTTAAGTTATTAAAGTTGATTGATAATTAATTTATTTACATTATTTCAATTTTTTTAGTATTTTTATACTTTAATTAATATTATTTTATTCACAACGCCCTAATGTTTCAAAAGGCTTATGCCCTAACGTCTTGGGACTGACGCCTTGCCTCATTGAGGCAAAACACCTCGCCCAACGCCATTGCCTCTGAAAACACTGGTTTTTACAAGTAATAACAAACAAAGGTTAAATTCTTTTGTCGATTTATGGCTTGAACTCATCGAAAATCCACCTCAGCTCTATCTTAGTGCTGAGGTGGCTTGATAGATGGATTTTGTGGCAAAATCCCAGCCAATTAAAAATATGTACCTATTATCATTTCCCTCTAAGTTGAAAAAGCTAGATTGGGCAGAATCATCATCAACAGCCAGTTTACGAAAAAACAACTGTCATCAAGACTTCATTGACATAGACAAACCCAAGACAAAGATTCTTTGGTTGCAAGAGATATGGGGTTTATATATCTAAAACGTATCTCTAAATCCCGCCAAGTGTCATCAACATCAATGCTCTTAAACAATTTTCGCGTTCTAATTTGATTATAAATGTACCTCTAAATCCCTAAATCGTTTACAGTCCCAGATAAAACTCTAAAACCATTTGTTTATTCAAAGGCACAATCTTAATAAACACTTTTTTCTCACTACATGAGAGCCACCTCAACATTGAGCTGGTGATGAGGTGGATTTTTTTGTGAGTTTTAAAGCCATAAATTGATTAAAGGCTTAACTGGGTAACTAAAGATAATTTAAGGACCCTATTAGAACAATTGGCAGACATGTGATCAAAATAGGATGCAATCAATAGTTTTAGGACAAAAATAGATATTTAGCCTTTAAGGTTTCAACATGAGACTAAACTAATTAGAGAACCACTAAATGAAAATCAAAACTTAAGAAGCAATTAAACAAGCTACATATCTAATTTTATATGCATAATATTTTTTCAAAAAAACTTCAGATACGTAATATATTTAACTAATATAATATTATTTATTAATAATCAATAAAAATGAGAAATAAGAGAGAATTGAAAAGGAAAGAAAACATGTAACAACACCTAATTCGACAAAACTCACAAGATTAGCACTAATTTATCTCTATCTTGGAGATTGTTTCCAATTAAAAATAGAATTAACCAATTAAAAGACTTAAAAAAAAGTTATAATGCTTTTACGCATGAGTTATTACACTTTCTCTTTAGCTTATATGATCTTTCATGGGTTGTAATTGGGCACTTCAACGAATTAATGGGACTGCATGAAACGAATGGTATAGAGCCCGAGCTGAGTGCCAAATGTAGGATTTCAAGGTGGCTCTTGATGCGTTTGTTTTGAGGAACCTAGGCTTTATGGGTTATTCGTTTACATGGGTAAATGGCAAGGAATGTAATGCATTTGCATAAGAAAGATTGGATCGGGTGGTTGCTATCTTTAGCTGGTTAGAGAAATTATCCACCGCTTGGGTTCCACATATCATGTTCACAAATTTCGATCATTCTATTATCTTCTTGGTAAAATTGAGATGAGAGGGGTGCAGAGGAGGCCTAGCTCAAAAACATTCTGATTTGAGGCTATGTGGTTCAGTGATAATCGATAAGGGAAGGTGGTTGAGGCTTCTTGGATGAAAAATTCCTGAGACAGAGGGAATGGTGATATTTACGCAAAATCAAGGTGTGTGGTGATAATAGTATGCCTTAAAGACCAATAACTTTTGATGTTTAGGCATATTACTTGTAATTGATCTTATTCATTTATTGACAATAAATATTAATTTATGATATTTATATTATTAATCATGTTAATTACAAATCACATTGCATGCATTTACATGATAAAGCCCATATACTATAAGCAATGGAAATAAGCATTATGATGATATCATGCTAATGAGATATATTTTCTTAAGCTTTATTCTTAAATGTTCCTAATTATAGGATCACGAAGAAGGGTATTAGTGAATCCGGATAGATTAGTGCATACTATATTTCCTCAAGGAGTTGAGGGTGATTTATCTCATGGTCACTAGTGTATAAGACATTAAAACAAGTTATATAGTTGCTTGTTAGAGAGCAGGTACACCAAAATGACTCAACTAAGTAATTTCTAATGGATATTTTACTAGCTGCATGTAGAAGTTCTTACATTGTAGATGTACAAGTGATGCTTAGATTTGAGACACCATGGATGCCTTGTTTATAGGTCATCATGCTTTGATGCTACTTAAATGTGATTCTAATCATGGGTCACGTAAGGTGTTGTGCGTTTATCTACCTAAATAAATAAGCAAATAATCGTACAGTTTTACTTGCAAGTGCACAAGGTCAATAGTAGCATAGTGTGCAAGTGCGAGATCATCCCCACAGGGATTGGTAAATTTCGTTCTTAGAATCAGTTTCGCAATATAAAAAGAGAGAAATAATTATTAAGTCTAGATTGATAATGATAAGAACATAGGGCTTTAATATCCACCACTAATCATACTTTCCCAATAAGTAATGTCCCAATGCTCTAGCCATACTATGAATACCTAATAGTTATCAACCTAAGGGCATGGTATCTACTCCTTAAGCTATTGATCTCCCTAAGCAACGAGTTAGGCATGGTATCTACTCTAACTCTTTTCTCTCTTAAGGGATTCAGCATGGTGTATGCTGAGTTGTTCCTTAAGAGAGCATAAGATCTGTGGAGATCGACAACCACACGAGACCTAGGGTATGGTGTATACTCCCGGTTTCCCATGTTGATTAACCCAAGAATCTGGATAAGATATCTTTTGTTACTTTTGTTGAACCCAGGACTCGGTCATCCAAATTGATTCAACTAACTAATCCATGCTACATGCATACGTTGACCAGACACACACATATGAGGAATTTAAATATAAACAAGTGTTAATCAATAAAGCATCATAACATGGCTATTGACAAAGGTAATCAATGAATATATATATGGAAAAGCATAATTAGGGCTTTAATTGAGCCCTATAAAGAGTTAGTTACATATACTGTCTATGATAAATATCATCATAACATAAACTAAAACTGAAAAAATAAAACCCGAAGAATACTATGGAGACAAGTCGTCAATTCCTCTCCAAAGCTTATAACTTCGAGCCAAAGCAAAAGATAAAAAGAAGAATGTGTTTTCTGTATTTTACAAGCCTATATATAGGGTTCTAAGGGTGTCCCGAAACCCTAGTTTCCAAAACAAGATATGGAGAGTTCTTTCCAAAATAGGTGCTGCTGTTTTTTTTACTGTTCACGCCCGTACGCATGCACTCGATCGCTTGCTTGTGTGCTCGAGCGCAAGGTAACCTTGCGCTCGAGCCTTTTTCTTGTGCGCACAAGTACTTCTGTGCTCGATCGCACCAGGTTCTTCTAGATTCTTCAGCTTTATCCCTTTAAGGCTTCAAGATGCTTTCTTTTCTTCACAAGCCTATCACAAACATAGAAAACACAAAATGAAGTAAAACATAATACATTATGCACATAAAGAGCTTAACAAATGTAAATTAAGGGGCTTAAATATGAATATTTAAGCGCCTATCATAAGGATAGTAATGGGGTATGACCACTTATGCATGGAGGCATGTAAGTGTACAATGGATGATTTGTCACTCTCAATAAAAGAGAGAGAATGTCTTATATGATCTGATTAAGTCATAGCTTGGAAATTCTTTGGCCAAGGTGGGGTGAAAATTAAAAAAAAAAAATTTCTAATTTCACCATTAAATTTATGGACTTAATATCAAGATACATGCGATTAAACAATTTAGGTTTGACAGTAATTCTATACCTTAGGTTTAATCAGGGGCATTTCATGATGGAATGATTGAATTGTATGGTAATTGACAACGAAAATGTTTACAATAATTCATATTGCCTAGGTAGTCATGATATATTGCTAGATGTTAATCATGACTTGTAAGAGCATTGAAGAATTAATAAATTCTTAATTAAAGAAAGAATTTAAAAAAAAACTTTTAATTAACATTAAAATTAAAAGAAATTTTAATTAATTAGACGGGGTCTAAATGCTACGTAAAATTTGCGACCTACTACCAGCGTGATATTGAACCTAACGGGGTCACACATAGTAGGGCAATTGTAAGAATAAGGAAAATTGGAGGGCCAATAAAGAGAGTTCTAGGAATTAAATTAAACAAGAGGTTTAATTGCAATTCTAGAAATATTAAAGGTTTTAAGAAAAAGACTCTATATAAAGCTGTCTATCTAATTAACTCTACTACTATTTTTTAGTCTTAAGATTAGATCTTAAACTCTCTTTAAAGGAAAAAAATTGAAAAAAAAAACCTTGAGCTAGCACTCTTGATTTTCATCGATCTATTTGGGGATCTTTGTTCTTGTTTCTCGGGTTGATATGTTTAGAGTTCGGACACTTGAACAACTTGTAAACTTGTCTCCAAATGATCAAACAAAATCTCTATCAATGAAAATTATAAAACTCTAACATTGTATGTAGATTATTTTTCTTATTCTAATAGATCCATTGAGAGTATTCTTGGGTTTTAAATTTATCAGTATGAAAATTTTAAAATTTTGTTGCATTTTTATACTAGTAGACTTACAGTGGTATCAGAGCCAACTCTATGGAATATTAGAATGAGTTTTAATTTTATTGTTATGAATTTAGAAGATTTGATCTTAGTATTTTTAGATTACAAATCAAGATCCTAAAAATTACATTAGGGTTTAAGAAACCTTAGGTCAAGAACATTTAAGAATGAGTTCTTGAATTGATTATCATCATGTGATGATGATATAGTTGTTGTAAAATATTTTTGAAACATACTAAATCAATGGTGACTAATTACAAACAATTTGGATGGTTAAAGAATGATTTGACATAAAAAGAAATTGTTCTGGCACAACAAAACACGAAAAATCGTGTAAATTTTTTTGCAGAAAACAAGGGATAGTCGACTACCACAGGGTGCATTCGACTACACCCTTCAGACTTGATGCAATTTTTAGGCAGAAACTTTGAGTTGTCGACTACCCTTCAAGGTTGTCAATTACACCATGTCAAATCAGTAAAAACAATTTTTTCCTCGAAATTCAATGTTTTTACTTGTTTGTGAGATTTCGAATTCAGTTTGACTTGAAATTTGAAATATAACTTTTATTCAACTAAATAAATGATTTTGATTGTCAAAAATTATATTTTGGTTAATTAATAATAATTCTTAATTTTGAAATAAAGTTTTAAGAAATTAGATTTTGATTAGGAAATGAAACTCCAAAATCCTTCTTACTTCAAACTCTGAAATCCTTCTTACATTGGAATTATAAATTCTAATTAACAAGGAATCTAAATCCTATTTGGAGTAGGATTAAGAAAGATTTTTTGTTAACTTAATAGGATTAGGAATGCAATCTAAGAATAAAAACATAACTAGAATATAATTGATCTTATTTAATTATGTGATTTGATTGTATTAGTAGATGAGTATTGGACCTAGACCTTAGCATTTGGTTATTCAATTTTAAATGAAGTTTACATACCTCACATTCTCTCAATGTAATTTTTTTATCTCCCTCCACTATAATTCCTATTGACTTTTGATCAAGGTTTCTTATAAATACTTGATATGTATGGTTACTTAGATAGTATTTAATTGAAACAAATCAAGGAGTGAGCAAGGAAGCATGGTAGACCATTTAAATATTGATGACATATGAATGTATAGGATGTATTTATGTAATAATTACCTAGGATTTGACCAAGTGATTTAATTAATTGGTTCAAGTAAATCACACTTACAAAGTCAGTAGTCATCCACTTAGGTATATGTGCATGTGATATATGTGTTATGCATGTGATTAGATTATATATTTCTTGTATGTATTTGATCCATGCTATATGATGAGACTTAAACGTAAAAATCCAAAATCTCTCATGCATAATTAATTAAATATTAAGTTGCAAATGAAAATCATTAAGAATGATTATTCGTAGCCTTCCATCATTATAGTCAATATGAGAATTTCTTAACAGTGTAAATTTGTTGTGCCGCCACAAGGTTTACACTTTTAAGAAATTTATATTGTCTATTAAAATATTGATGTACACTAGATCAAAAAATTATTTAACTTTTTTGTGCCACAACAAGGGTTATATCACTAATTTGTACTTGTAAGGAATTGTGGGTTTTACTTAACTAAAATGGATATGATTTGTTGCGCCACAACAAGGTGATATGAATTTAATATGTGTTTAAGAGACTAAATTATGATTGGAAATGATAAAAGTTATCTACCTATCAAGTGCATTATAATTTGTTATGCCACCACAAAGTTATTGTGTACAAGTGATAGGATCATAATCCTCACTAGTAAACCTTCCAATGAGTTTTTCACTTTTCACATTAAGGTTTATGGGAATAGAAAAGAATAGTGGGAGGTACCATTTAAATTACTAGGAGGAGAAAATGACAAAGAAAGAGCAGGAGAAGAGGATTGCAATTTGGCAATTTGATCATTGATTGATGAGTGTGAACCATGAATTATTTACACTATTCTTCACGCAATTCCTTGTAAGATTCCCATATCAGGGTTTTTAATTTGTTCCATGAAAGATCGGTTGATGGAGTTGAGGTAGTCATTGTTGAAAGTGATGAAGAATTTGGGGAGTACTTGATTCAAGAACGATAGAAGTTCAAGAATCGGTTAACAATGAAAGCACCAAAATGATACGGACTAATTTTGGGTGGATGATGATTCTTGGTGATAATGGTGATGAAGACAGATTTTGATAGTGAATTGTAAGGAGGTCGAAGATAATTGACACTAATTAATGGCAAGTGACTAAACCCCTAAGAAAATAGAGAGAAAAGAAAGATTATAAACCTAAAGATTTATTGGTTGATTTATTACTTGATTCTACAAATTATTTTGCAATGCCTTATATAGGCTATGAGATTTATACAAGGATTAACCAACTACTAATCCTAATTAACTAACTACTTAACCAACTTTTAAAAACTAACTAACCCTTTATTCAATTAGCATGCTCTCTAATTCCATTTATACTTGTATCATATACTCTCTAAATCTACTTTTGCTTAGATCATAAAAATCATTAAGATTTGGGTTTTTCTACATATGTAGAGAAGTTACATACGTGCAAGTTGGGAATTAGGTCTAACAAATATAGGTTTGTAGGATATTTTAAAAAAAGTTTAGGATATTATTTCTATCATCCACAAGAATAAAAGGTATTTACTTTCAAGTACACTACCTTTTTAGAAAAAGAGTTTATGCTATAAGGGAAAAGTAGGAGCAAGATAAATCTTGATCAAGTATCACAAGAACCACAACTTAGTACTGTTCAAATTGAGGAACCTAAATCAATAAATCCTCTTATTGCACAAACAGTTCGTAGATCTAGCAAAATACCTCTGGCTCCATAGAAATATGGATTTCTTAGAAATAGTGACCTAGGGATATACTTTATAGATGATAAGGAACCTACTAACTACAAAGAAGCAATGTCAGACATCGATTCAAAGAAGTGGCTAGAATCCATGAAATTCAACATGGATTCAATGTACTCCAACAAAGTATGGACTTTGGTTGATATACCTAAAGGTATAGTACTTATAGGTTGTAAATGAGTCTTTAAGAGAAAGACTAAAGTGGATGGAACGGTAGAAACCTATAAGGCAAGATTAGAAGCAAAAGGTTTCAAGAAAAGATAAGGAATTGACTTTGACAAAACCTTCTCTCTAATGTACATGCTTATATCCATTAGGATTTTACTTGCAATAACTGCATACCCTGATTATGAGATATGACAGATGGATGTAAAGACTACATTCCTTAATGAAAACATAGAAAGAGAATGTGTACATGATGTAGCCTGATGGTTTTACATTTAGTGGTAGTGACCACATGGTATGTAAGCTTCAAAAATCCATTTATGGATTAAAGCAAGCTTCTAGAAGTTTGAACATCCATTTTGATGAGACACTAAAATCATTTGATTTTATCAAAAATGAAGATGAACCATGTGCGTATAAGAATGCCAGTGAGAGCATTGTGACATTTTTTTGTGTTGTACGTTGACAACATACTACTCATTGGGAATAATGTAGGTATGTTATAGTCAATCAAAGTTTGGTTGTCAAAGAACTTCTTCATGAAGGATTTGGGTGAAGCATCCTACATTTTGAGGATGAATATTTATAGAGATAGATCTATAAGGATGATAGGCTTATCCAAATCCACATACATAGACAAAGTGTTAAATAAGTTTAACATGAAAAATTTCAAAACAGGTGATTCTTACCAATTAGTCATGAAAATTTTCTTTCAGAAAAGATGTCCCCAAAGACTCTAGAAGAGAGAGAACGCATGATTAAGATACCATATAAATCGGAAATTGGTTCCATCATGTATGTAATGTTATGTACGAGGCCTGATGTCCCACATGCCTTAAGTGTTACAAGTAGATTTCAGTCCAATCCAGGTGAAGGTCACTGGATAGTTGTGAAAAAACATTCTTAAGTTCTTGAGAAGAACTAAAGATTTGTTTATCATATATGGAAGAGAAGATTTGAAACTTGAATAATTCATAAACTCTAGTTTTCAATCTAACGAAGATGACACTAAATCAGTTTCTAGATACACGTTCAACTTAAATGATGGAGCAGTGAGCTAGAAATGTTCCTAGTAAGCGACCACTGCAGATTAGACCATAAAGGCTAAATATATTGCTACATTTAAGGCTGTAAAGAAAGCTGTTTGGATAAAGAAGTTCATCATTGAGCTTGGAATGGTTTCTAACATTGTAAATTCAGTATCCTGAAATTGTGACAACAATGACACTATTGCACAGGCTTAGGAACCAAGGTCTCGTCAGAAATCTAAACAGATATTGTAGCAATTTTATTTGATTAGAGAGAATATTGGAACAAGCGATGTAAATATTGAAAGAGTTTCATCAACAAATAATATTGCAAATCCACTAACTAAATCAATAAGTATAAGATACCTCGGCTACAAGCCAGTAGCATTTGATATCTAGGCATATTACTTGTAATTGATCTTATTACTTTATTAACAATAAATATTGATTTATGATATTTATATTATTTATCGTGTTCATTACAAATTACATTGCATGCATTTACATGATAAAGCCCATAGAATAGAAGCAATGAAAATCAACACCATAATGAGATCATGCTAATGAGATGTATTTCTTTAAACTTTATTCTTAAATGTTCTTAATTATAGGATTACTAAAAAGGAATTAGTGAATCCAGATAGATTAATACGTACTATATTTCCTTAAGGAGTTGAGGGTGATTGATCTTATAGACACAGTTGTATAAGACACTAAAACAAGTTATTTAGGTGATTGTTAGAGAATAGGTACACTGAACTAACTCAACTAAGTAATTCCTAATGGACATTTTACTGGCTGTCAATAGGAGTTCTAACATTGCAGTTGTACAAGTGATCCTTAGACTTGAGGCACCATGGATGCATTATTTATAGGTCATCATGCATTGACGCAACTTAAATATGATTATAATCATGGGTCATATAAGGTTTGTAATTGGGTATGACCACTTATGCATGGAGGTATGTGGGTGTACAATAGATTATTTGTCACTCTCAATAAAAGAGAGATAATGTCCTATGTGACCTGATTAAGTCATAGCCTTGAAATTCCCTAGTTAAGGTGGGGTGAAGATTAAAAAAAAAGTTTCTAATTTCACCATTTAAGTTTTTGGACTTAGATCAAGATCCATGTGATTAAATAATTTTTGTTTGACAGTAATTTCATACCTTAGGTTTAATCAGGGAAATTACATGCACTACAAGACAAGTGACAATTGTCAGCGCTTTATTTCCGGCGCTTGACAAAAGCGTCGCAATATATTAACCGCCAGCACTTTCTTGGTGGCACTTCGTTGAAGCGTCGCAATATTCAAAGAACATATAACAGTGCTTAAAAGCACCGTTATATGCGAATCTGATAACATATTCCGACGCTTTTAAGCGTCGGTATATATACCGGCACTTGTAAGCGTCGGTATATGTTTCTTTCATATTTCGGCTCTTCAAAGTGCCGGAATATGAAATGGGTTTCGAGTATATTTCGACGCTTAAGAGCACCACTATATGCTGGAAACCCATTTCATATTCTAGCGCTTCGAAGCACTGAAATATGAAAGTAACATATACCGGCTCTTACAAGTGCCGGTATATTTGACTTTCATATTTTAGCCCTTCAAAGCGCCGGAATATGATATAAAATTTCACATATTCCTGCCGTTCCTTGCCACACCGTGCTTTGCCTAAAATTTTCTCTCTCTCTCTCTCTCTCTCTGTCCATTGCCGCGCCGTGCTTTGCATAAAATTTTCTCTCCCTCTCTTTATCCATTGCCACACCGTGGTTTTCCGAATATTTTCTATCTCTCTAGTTTCCTCCATTGCCGCGTTACTGTTACTGTTACTGTAGGAGCTAAAATCACAAAATTGAGAATCATTTTCTATTGTTTCATTAGAGTTTTGATCTTTTTCTCGAAATAGTTATCTTGCCTTTTAAGTTTTGAAAATCCAATCAGAGTATTTGGTTGGACCTGAATTTGCTTGCCCCAGTTGAAAATGGTTCCTGCGCTTCTCACTCTTCAGTCTTGACTTTGGATTTAAGGTTAGGTATTAGACGATATAAATTGATTTCTTTTGTTGGGGATTCTTTGTTAAATTTGTACCTAACTTGTAACTTAAGATTAGTATATTTTGTATTACTGATATTTGACTTGTAACAAAAGGGTTCTTACTGGTTAGCTCCAAAATCAGGAGACAAAAGAAACTTAATTGCTAAGTTCTGTTTGATTCTGGTATGGCGCTATTCGATCCATCTGGTGGGTTTTCTAGTAAGAATTAAGAAACTATATGAATGTGGTCCCACATACCTTTTAGTTTAGTACTAAGATGGGTCTGTCTAGTATATTGCTAGTATGCGGCAACCCAAGTAGAGGAAAACATAGGATTTGCTAATCTCTCATGAGGATTCAAAGCATAGATTTATAATAAACACTCCATTGAACTGTCTGTCCATTCTAACAAATAATATAAGTGGAGCAAATGTACAGAGTTGAGGACCACAAATTTGCCTTTGATTAGCAGCAATGAGCAAATTATTGCAAAAAAGGCTTGTTTGATTTAAAGTAAGTAAGACATAAAGAAAGAACCTTTTTTTTAAGGTTTTCGGGCCCTATCCTTTCTGCATCAAATTTGAGTGTCAATATATTTCTGACACCGGACAGAATAGCGATTATTCTGCAGGTTAGTTTCAACAGATAATTCGTAGGGAAAAACATAAGAGAATTGCCCAAAGAAAAAAAAAACAGAGAAACATCTTTGATGTTCAATTCAAAATTATGCAATCCAAAATATCATATCTTCCTTTTTTCCGTACGTGGCCTCCTTATTTATAAGGTCAAAGCTAAAAAAGGAAAAAATCCCCGAAAATATGAATTTGGAGAAAAACTATGGAAAATACTAAAATTAAGTGTTAGAATTAAGGCAGAATTAATGGTAGTCAATTCTGACTTGAATACAAAAGAAATTGTAAATGGAAAGTTTCTTAAAAACTGAAAACTGCAAAATTAAAGGCCTAAACGTCGTTTTTTGGCTAAAAACCTGCTATGCTTAGGATAAAATCATGATTTTTGATCGAGGGTCCGTTTCCAATCAGACTAGGGTTTTCGGGGCTTAATCCGAGCCCATAGCATGCAAAATGATGTAAATCGTACCCTTAGATTTGGAATGATCCAACCGTTCTAGGTAGTTCACCTGCCATCTTTGCGCTGATCTGCCAACTCAAGGTATCTCAGTGCCAACAACGTGCTATCTGACAACTCAATATCATCTGACTTGGATTCTCCTGCATCAATCGCCTCGGGTTGGAAAGAACTCGTCCTCGAGTTCACAATAGCTTCATCGAAATCCAGAAAACAAGGACTCAGGTGTTTCACATTAAAGACATCAGAAGTCCTCAAATGGCTGGGGAGGAGTAATGTACGACAGCTCAGTGCATCTGCAACACGGTTCAGACTTCCTGCTTAGTACCTCAGCGCAAACGTGAACTCCTTTAAGTACGCCACCCACTTGGCATGCCGTCTACTCAGCTTGTGTTGGCCATTGATGTACTTCAGGGCCTCATGATCAGTGATAAGAATGAACTCCCTCTGCACTAGGTAGTAACGCCAATGCTTCAGGGACTGAACTATGGCATAAAACTCCATATCATAGGTGGAATAATTCTTCTTTGATCCTAATAGCTTCTCACTGAAAAAAGCTATTGGGTGCCCCTCATGACTCAGGACACCACCAATGCCAACCCCAGAAGCATCACAGTTTACCTCAAACACTTTTTCAAAATCAGGAAGTGCCAAAACTGGTGCCTCTATCATCTTCTGCTTGACCAGTTGAAAACTAGTTTCTACCTCCTCAGACCACTGGAAATCACGTCCCTTGAGGCATTCTGTGATAGGAGCAATCAGAGTGCTGAAATTTCTGATGAACCTCCGGTAGAAGGATGCCAATCCATGTAAACTTCTGACATCATGCAAGGTCTTCGGTTTGGGCCACTCCAAGACCTTCGATTGATCTGTATGACACCATCAGTAAACACAACAAAACTCAGAAAAGTCACAGAAGTAGTGAAGAAAGAACACTTCTTTTGATTGACGAACAGACACTCCGTCCTTAACATATCAAAAACAGCACGGAGATTATCAAAATGTGATGCCCACGTCGGGCGATAAGTGAGGATGTTGTCGAAGTAAACTACAACAAATTTACCCATGAAAGACTTTAAAACCTGATGCATAAATCTCATAAATGTGCTGGGCGCATTGGACAACCCAAAAGGCATGACCATCCACTCATACAACCCATGCTACGTCTTAAAAACTGTCTTCCACTCATCTCCAGGCCTTATTCTGATCTGGTGGTATCCACTTTTAAGGCCAATTTTTGAGAAGATCTTAGAACCGAACAGCTGGTCTAACATATCATCCAGGCGAGAAATTGGAAACCTGTATTTCACTGTAATCCTGTTGATTGCTCTGCTATCAACACACATACACCAAGAGCCATCTTTCTTCGGCACCAGTAAGGCAAGAATTGCGCATGAGCTCATACTCTCACGGACGTAGCCCCTTTCCAACAACTCTACCACATATCATTGCAACTCTTCAGATTCCTTGGGACTGAGGTGATACGCCGGTTGATTAGGCAAACTGAACCTCGGAACAAGGTCGATCTGATGCTGAATATCCCTTATAGGTGGCAACCCAGGAGGAAGATCCTCTGGCATCAGGTCAGAAAACTCTACTAGCAGCTGCTGCACCTTTGCTGGTAAATCTAGATTCATGTTTGCTGCACTATTCCTATAAAGTAACAGAGCATAGACCACGTCTCCATGCTCAATCTCAGCTAAAAACCTGGACATAGAAAGCAGATTAGTATTATTGGCTACCAGGGTAGGAGTGGTTCATTCCCGACGGGGTGCCAACACAATCTTCTTCCCTTTGATACTAAAGGAATATGTATTTTTTCGTCCATCATGAATAACACTACGATCATACTGCCAAGATCTGCCTAACAATACATGACAAGCATCTATAGACACAACATCACACCAAACATTATCAAAATATTTCCTACCAATCGAAAAAGACACTAGGCATCGCTTATCTACTGTTACTTCATTGCCTTTATTCAGCCACGACAATTTATACGGCTTGGGATGACGATCTGTCTTCAACTGCAATTTTTGGAAAGTCTCTTCAGACACTACATTCTCGCAACTACCACTGTCAATGATCATCTTGCAGACTTTATCTGCAACTGTGCAAGTCGTGTGGAAAATATTTGTTCTCAACCAATCGTCCCCTGTATAGCCCTTGGGGGTCAGTAGACTCTTACGAATGACCAGAGTCTCATGGCCATCTCCATATAACACATCTATATCTTCATCATCGTCATACACAGGCTCTCTAATCTCTTCAGTTTCGTCTACCACGTCGCCCTCAATCAGGAGATTTTTGCCCTTCTGACCAGCAGGCTTCCTACACTCAGTCGCTTTATGTCCCTGTTCACCACATCTAAAACATATAATATTTAAGTTAGAGTTACCTTGGAGTGGCTGCTGGGCAAGACGAGATTCGTGAGGGCGAACTAGCCGCCTGCTTTGATCGCTTCTGTTCATTGGCCTCATGTTCTGCTGTTTTTCCACCACAAGTGCACGTTGGTATGCTTCAAAAACGGTCCACAGCGAGTGAAGGCTAAGGATATCCTGCAGGGGCTGTCATAATCCCACCAAATATCATGCCACCATCTGCTCTTCCGTCTCAGATAAATCATTTCGAGCTATCAATTAATAGAACTCCTTCGTGTAATCATCAATCGATCTCGTGCCTTGCCTCAACGAATGAAGTCGTTGAAACAAGGTTTGAATGTAACCGAAAGGAAGGAAGTGATCATTCATCTTCTTTTTCATCCTCTCTCAATCAGTGATCTTGGCCTTACCCTGCCAGTTGCGTGAGTGCCTCAACTGCTCCCACCACGCAAATGCTCTGCCTTTGAGTTTGATGGTGACCAGTTTCACTTTGACACCATCTGGGACTTTCTTATACTCGAAAGTACGCTCCACTTCATTCAATTAATCAATGAATCCTTCGGCCTGTAATGTACCAAAAAACTCGGGCAGATCCACTCTGAAATCAAGGTCTCCATAACGATCCTCCCGACCACGGTGCTCCCAGAATCGAGCAGAGTTGTGATACGGGTTTTTGAAACTGGAATCAGAATCGTGATCTTCCATCTCACGATCACCAAAATTCGGCGTCGTTAGACGCTAGGTTAATTCTGTAACTTGCCTCTGTAAATCTTCAATCATCACATCCTGAACATTACGATCACGGTGTGGGGCTTCCTTGTTCGACATCTGCCCGCGACGACCACGACCACCAGCCATAAAAACTGATGAAATCTCACCCCAGGAAAATGCTGAAGCTCTTATACCAAATGATGCCGGACAGAATAGCGATTATTCTGTAGGTTAGTTTCAACAGATAATTCACAGGGGAAAACACAAGAGAATCGCCCAAAGAAAAAAAAACATAGAGAAACACCTCTGATGTTCAATTCAAAATTATGCAATCCAAAATATCATATCTTCCCTTTTCCGTACGTGGCCTCCTTATTTATAAGGTCAAAGTTAAAAAAGGCAAAAATCCCTGAAAACATGAATTTGGGGAAAACTATGGAAAATACTAAAATTAAGCATTATAATTAAGGCAGAATTAACAGTAGTCAATTCTGACTTGAATACAAAAGAAATTGCAAATTGAAAGTTTCTTAAAAACTGAAAACTGCAAAACTGAAGGCTTAAACGTTGTTTTTTGGTTAAAAACCTGTTATACTCAAAAAAAAGTCTCAAGTTTTGATCGGGGGCCCTTTTCCAATCAGACTAGGGTCTCCAAGGCCTGATCCGAGCCTGTGGCATGCAAAACGATATAAACCGCACCTTTTGATTTAGAGCGATCCAACCGTTCTAGGTAGTCCATCTACCATCTTTACGCTGATCTGCCAACTCAAAGTATCCCAATGCCAACAACGTGCTATCTGACAACTCAGCATCATCTGACTCGGATCCTCCTGCATCAATTTATGTCATGAGACCTTGAGAAATCAAGTGAAATAATGTTAGAACAAGCTATTTTTGTTTAGTATTGTTGCAAATTAGGAAGTAAATTTTAACTAAATGATTCCTGCATACCTGATAAATAGATACACTGTAATTGAAAGGAAAACCCTAGTCAAATAATCACACTAGTAGGCAGAGACTATGCCTTAATTACCGCATCTGTATTCTGTAATTTCTCTATATAAAAATGGTTTCTTTCTACCATCACTTGTCATTAAAACTATCACTAGTGCCACAGAATGGACACCATTCAAATTAATTAAGTGGATTATTCTTACTATATATTATGACCTTTTTAACTTTTTAAGTTCTTTCTGTATAAAATATGAGAGTTATGATTACTGGAATATGTATGAAACCCCAATCAGATTGGTAATAGTAACTTGTAAACTCAGGGTCTGATTCCATTCTTGTATGTCCATAATTTTATTATCATATGATGTTTTTTTTTGCAATATGTAAACAATTATCATATGACTAGGAATGATTATGAAATTGATATTCAATTGGCAGTTAGTTTCATGCTTTTCCTGAGAGTATTGTGCTAATAATTTCTGCATAAAAACAACTTTCTTTTTCTTAAGTTTGCTTTTTTTCTTTTATGCATGGCGTTCACTGATAGGAAATATTCTCTCTTTGTGTTTGGTTTGTAGTAGAGAAGTTTGGTTGCACAGGAAACTAAAGGATTCTGCTATAATCTTTGCCTTCTCTTGAGGTACAAATATTAATTTCCCAAAATTTTCTTTACATAGTGACTCCATTTGGCATATATGAGAAAAGTGTAATAAACGCGGCGATAAAACCCAGGATTTTTCCTGCTTAGCTTGAGGTAAGTAGACTTAGGAGATCATCACATTTTATAATTGTTATGCTTCCTTGTTGGATTTTTTTGTCAATTTCTACAGTGATTTTCTAAAGTTCTATTGAGGGCCTAGAGTTTGGTCGAGTTGAAATATTATCAGATCAATGAAAAGTCAATTTTTTTTTTGTTCATAAGCCTTGACTGAATTGAATTATGGCATAACTTAGTGGGGTTTTGTTTGAATGTTTCTTTAGAGAGAAAAGAAATGAAGTAATTATAGTTTAACATGATGTGTTGGTTAATCTACCATTAAATTTGAACAATATTTGTGACTTTACCAAAATGTTCATAATTTCAAAGAGAAATATCAAGTGCACTTCACTAGTATGATATGAAGAAAATTCAGAAACACCATGATGGTAATTTTTTTTACTAATAACCCAACTCTGTTTCTTTAGATTACCTGTTACCTTTTTCCATAGTTACTATTGACATTATGAAGAAAATCCAGATACACCATTATTATAATTATTACTACTCACCAGTCTTATGTTACAGTAGCTATATCTGACCTTGTATTCTCTTTTAAGTGGCTTTTTTTTACAGATTGTCTACTTTACAACATTGTCTATGTTTACCAGGTTATATAAGAGAAATTCTTACACGTTCTCAGACATAACGAGAAATACTTATGTCATGAGCATTTACCACCATTGATGAATTCCCACCTAAATTAATTCGTGAAGCTTTGTTTATTTGGTTCTCATAAACTGCGAATACTTGTGCTGTCAGTGTTACTTGATTCCGTTTTATGCTTCATATATGACATAATTTCTTAGCTTTATTTTTTTTTGTGCTTTCTCTCCCCTCCCTCCTTAGCATAAAACCGAACTTCCTCTATAATCTTCTTGCTTCTTCATCTAGCTATCGCTGTTCTTCAGCCGTTCTTCATCTAGCTATCCCCCATTTCCCAGCTGTAAGTCTTTCTCTTCATCTAGCTGTCGCGTGTTTTTTTTCTTCTTTGGTATGTAACGCTAAGTTAGACTTTCATTTTTTGTGGTTTCTAAAGTCAATATCTGCTTGTTTGCTATGCTTCCTTGTTGGATTTTTTGGTCAATTTTTACAGTGATTTTCTGAAGTTCTATTGAGGACCTAGAGTTTGGTTGTGATTGTTAATAAGAAAAAAATGGGTAGAAGGAAAGAGGAGAATGGAAAAATAAAAAATATTAATATTTAGTAAAAATGATGAAAAAATGAGAGGAAGTAAGAAAACGATAAAAAAATTACCTTATCTTAGCTTTCACTCCTAAATCATTCAAAATTATGAGGATTGTGATTTGTCCATGTGGAAAAAAATATCATCCCATTTTTCCACGTGTTCTCCACCCGTATTTTTTCCTCTTCTTCTTCCATTCTCCTACTTTTCCTCTCTATTAATCTTGACTTAATTGACCCAGTGTCTAAGACATCAATTTCTAACTGACAAAATCACCACTCCCTTCCTACCCCATCACAAACCCATCTGATCATCCTCCATAAACCCTTCTCCTATCATCTGATCCTCCTCTATAGCATAGGGGCTGGTGCAACCCCAGCACCAGCACCAGCCCATTCCTTTATAAAATACTGTAAGATATTGCACAATGAATTGAAAATTTAGGACTTCTCATTAATTTGGTAAATGTTATTAGTTTACATTTGGTGGAAGATTCACAGGTTGGTAAACTTTTAGAAGTGAATAATCAATAATCTGTTAAAGAAGTTGTAAAATCCGCATACATGTGTTATTTGCAACCTTTTGTTTTGTTGAGACCAATTGCCAACATGTGCTTGAGTTTGTATCAAGTTGCCTAGAAAGATTTCTCTTTGTTTAAAAAGAAGTCACTAGAACAAATAAATACTCACTTTCGATGGTACCAATTTTAATATATGGAGAACTAACCTGTGATTATCAATTTGTTGTTATTAATTTCAGTTCATCCACTTAGCAAGCAAATCTAAGTTTGTGATTATGCCTGCTTTTGCCAAAAACATTTCAATTCTAACTTTCTTAATATTGTTTTAGGAAAGTCTATTGGTTCATCTAAAAATAGATAAAAGTTGGATAGATAAACCGAGGTCGAGTAAAGCCTATATGGATGGTGTTGCAAACTTCATTATATTTGCATGTCAGAAAGCTTGTGGTCGTGGCAGTATTGTTTGTCCATATAGGAGATGTGGTAATTATTATTCATTCGAACCAGAAATTGTTCAAGAGCATCTATTGTATAATAGGTTTAGTCCAGGTTACACCGAGTGGGTCTTTCATGGAGAGAAAGTCTCTCGTATAGACCACACTCACACTAGTTTACAACCCACTACTATTCCAGTTGGCTTCATGGGACTAGATGACGTGTTGGGTTTGCTCCGAGGTGCCTTTGAGGTAACTTGTGAAAACCCAAACAATGATCCGTTAAGTTCAGGAATTGTAGTGGGATCTTCGAATGAGCATGTTGAAGAGCAACAGGCTCATGGTGGGTTTGAGTTCAATAATTGTGGTGATCCTTCACATGTCGAACACCCAGTTCGTTCTGCTATTAATGAGACGACTCAATATCGCAATTTAATGAAAGATTACGATATTGAACTTTATCCGAGTTGTCAGAATTTCACAAAGTTAAGTTTTATGTTATATCAAATACATCTCAAATATTTGAATGGATGGTCTGGTAAATCTCTTACTATGTTGCTTGAGTTTATCAACATGGCATTTTCGATGTGTGCTCCATTGCCATCAAATTATTAGCCATGAAGATTATCAAAGGATTGGGTCTGGGCTATGAGAAGATTCATGTTTGTCCTAATGAGTGCACATTGTATTGGGGCAAGCATGTGAATAATGAATTTTGTCATTCGTGTGGTGTACCGCAGTGGGTTAAAAACAATGCTGATGATGAGGATCCGTTGAATGAGATGGACAGTCAATCTAAAAAGAAAAAGCCAGCTAAAGTATTGTGTTATTTTTTGCTAATACCGAGATTGAAGAAGATATATATGTCATCTAAAATGGCTTCGTTAATGAGATGGCATGATAAAGATCGGACAAAGGATGAGATTTTAAGGCACTCAGCGGATGGATTAGCTTGGAATGAATTTGATACTTTGTATCCCGATTTTGCAGCTGATCCTCTGAGTGTTAAGCTTGGCCTAGCTAGTGACGGGTTCAACCCCTTTCGAACAATGAGTTCAACTTATAGCACATGGCCCGTTCTTTTGGTCCCATACAACTTGCCACCATGGCTTTGCATGAAACAAACATCCTTCCTCCTTTCAATGGTTATTCCTGGTGAGAAAAGCCCCGGTAATGACATTGATATCTTTTTTCAGCCTCTAATTGAAGAGTTGAAACAATTATGGGATGGTGTTGATGCGTTTGATGCGTCCACCAATCAAAGCTTTAAGCTGCGCACTTCTCTTCTTTAAACCATTAATGATTTTCCAGCCTATGCAAACTTATCTGGTTGGAGCACCAAGGGTCGGGTTGCTTGTCCATGTTATGGGGAATCTACGCATTCTGTATGGCTAAAGCATGGGGGAAAGATTTGCTATATGGGTCATCGTCGATGGTTAGCAGAAAACCATGAGTTTCGTTTTCAAAAGGATCAGTTTGATGGCACCATAGAGTTGGGATCTGCTCCTGTTCCATCGTCTGGGCACAATGTTTTAAGATAACTAGAGGGTGGAAACTATAGCTATGGTAAAACCTCAAAGCCTTCTAAGAATAGAGCAAGAGAGGATATTGGTACCTCTACGAGGCAAGTGCTAGTGGATGAAGTTGATAACCTTTTTGAGGGTGTGGACGATTTCCTTGAAAATGTTGATAATGAGGATATTCCCATAAATGAGAGAGTTGTGGATATGTTGTGGAAAAAAAGAAGCATTTTTTTTGAGTTACCATATTGGAAAGACAATCTATTGCGTCATAATTTAGATGTGATGCATATAGAGAAGAATGTATGTGATAATTTGATTGGTACAATATTGAATATAGATGGTAAGACTAAAAATAATAAGAAGGCACGCCGCGATCTCGAGGAAATTGGTATTAGGAAAGACCTCTATTTAGTTGTTCTTCCTAATGGAAAAGATCACTCGCATGAATGTATGTGATAATTTGATTGGTACAATATTGAATATAGATGATAAGACTAAAAATAATAAGAAGGCACGCCGCGATCTCGAGGAAATTGGTATTAGGAAAGACCTCTATTTAGTTGTTCTTCCTAATGGAAAAGATCACTCGCCTCCAGCATGCTACACTATGTCCACAAAGGAGAAGCAGAATTTCTTGACAGTTTTGGTAAATCTTAAAGTTCCTGATGGGTATGCATCAAACATCTCGAGATGTGTCAACCTAAAGGATCGTAAGCTGTTAAACTTAAAGAGTCATGACAGTCACATATTGATGCAAGAAATCCTTCTGATTGCCTTAAGAGCATCTTTGCCTAGATATGTTGTAGCAGTTGTGTCTGAGTTATCATCATTTTTCAAAGCTTTATGCTCTAAAGCTCTTGATCCCCATGAGCTTGACTTATTGGAGTCGAGTGTTGCTTTGATACTCTGCCATTTAGAGAAAATATTCCCCCCTGGTTTCTTTACCATTATGGTTCATCTTATCATTCACTTAGCCTTCGAGGCAAGACTTGGGGGTCTCATACACTACAGGTGGATGTATCCTGTTGAGAGGTTAGATGTTCAAAGTTATTTTGTGCACTTTGTTTTTTTTGCTATATATTGGATACTTAATTTATCTTTAATTTTTTGGCTTTGCAAGGTATTTAGTGCGCTTGAAATCTTACGTACGTAATAGAAGTCGACCCGAGGGGTCAATTGCTGAAGGGTACAATGGGGAAGAGTGTTTAACATATTGCTCCTAATACTTTAAAGGTGTAGAGACAAGATTCAACCGCCCCCAAAGGAACAATCATACTGTAAATTTTCCGGATGAATACATGTTTTCCTCTAGTGGACGGATAATGGGAAAGATTGTGAGTGTTGAGCTTGATGATATGTCATTGGCTCAAGCACATCGTTATGTGTTGCTCCATAATGATAAACTTTCTGACCTTCATAGGTTAGTATCAATAAAGGAACTTAATTAGTAATCATGTGTTTAAATTGAGTTTTTATTATCTGTTGTTATCACTATGATGACTAATAATTAAATAAAAACATCAATTATTGCAGCGAATTTTTGGCTGCTCAAAGGCTAACCAACCGTTCCAATCGACCAATACAAAATCTCGAACAAAAGTGGTTGGTTGAGAAATTTCCCTCATGGCTTATGAAATAGGTTAGGCATAATAACAAGAGTCTTCGAATGTTATAAGTGTTTTCAATAAAACATTGAATGTTGATGTCTCATATTAACTGTTGGAAAATGTTTAGGTGCCATAGATAGTGGATAACAATTATTCAGATGAACTAATTGCCTTTGCTCGAGGTCCGAATAATGTTGTTAGGAGATTCAATGGATTCAACATCAACGTCTTTAAATTCCACACAAAAGAACGTGAGAGGTGTAGACGATCTCAAAATTCGGGAGTTATTGTTGAAGCGGACGATAAAATGTATTATGGTGTGCTCAACGATATCATCGAGTTGGATTACTATGGGATGTTTAAAATTGTGTTGTTCCGTTGTGATTGGGTGGATATTAATTCACCGAAGGGTTTAAAGAAAGATGCAAGTGGGTGCATTCTTATGAACTTGAATAGGTTAATACATACTGGTCAATTATTGAAGGATGACCCGTTCGTACTTTCATCTCAAGCGAAACTAGTGTTTTATGTGCAAGACCCAACAAGAAAGGAATGATATCATGTTGTGATCACAAAGCCAAGGGACCTATATGAAATGGGGGAAAATATGCAGGAAGAGGATGATGACACTTACAATCAGTGTATGCCTTCTAATGTAGTGGTAGACGATCAATTAGATTGTATCTCAACTTGGGCTAGGATGGACATTGACGAAGATACCAACTAGTTTTATGTGCATTTTCGTGTAATTATATTTGGATGTGTATTTATGTGATGGACATGTGTGTCAACGAGTGTTGTAAGGTTTTATTATAATCTATCGGGTTACTGTTGCTTTGTATCACACAGAACAAGTGTCCTGACCGTTTTTGCGTACAGTTTGTGGAATGCTACTTTAGAATGTCGTAAATTTATGTTTTAGTTGTATCATTGATTATTGCTTGTTCTTTAACTCCTATTTTAAGCACTTATTTGTTCATTTGTTCTCAGGTACTCTGAAGTTTATGTATACAGATTGCAAGATGTATAGGTCAAAAAATATCCCTCCCTCAGTTAGAGATAACATGTCAAACCAGTATGCAGTTGAGTCTTCACACCATCAAGAAGATATTGACCATGAGCATGAGTTTCACCTTGATGATGATCAGGACTCGCAAAATGATTCTGAAACCGAGCCAATAACAACGGGAAGTGATCACAATGATAGTGAACAATATAAAATAAGTGGTAATTTTTGTGTTATAATACATTCTCTCTATAACTAGTTTGATACCACATTGTTATACTAATTATTAAATTTATGTTTTCAAAGTATAGATTCTGAAGGGAGGGTGAGGAAACAAACACGTGTTCTGAGAACCTCACAAGTGTGGTCCACTTCAATGCATGTCATCAACCTATTAAGAAAGGTGGCCAAATGTTAAGTAGCTGGTTGGGCAAGGTTGCGAAGAGATGGAACCTTTGTCCCCTTAATTACACAGATTGGAAGAAGGTCCCTTCTAGCTATAAGAAGGACCTTGTTATATTGATTCAGGTAAGTAACAACTTACTAACCATTGATTGCCTCCAATTTTTTTGTTTTTTTGTTTTCGTGGTGTTGTACATGCATAATCCCTAACACCAATGATACTTATTTGACATCGATTTCCTTTCTTTGTGGTAGAGGAAGTTCTATTACCCTATGATTGAGGCGATAGACAACATTTTGTTGAGGATGATAGGGAAAAAATGGAGGGACTATCAATACGTGCTTAAAAGGGACCACGTGAGGAACAAAAAAAACAATAAGTTTTGAGCAATGATATCCCAAAAAGAGTAGATCAAGACCAGTGGAAGCAACTGGTGAACTACTGGTTCTCTGAGCAGAGTGAGTTTGTTTTAAGATAATTATGTTCATTTGGATTCTCATTGTTTCTATATTCCTAATAATGACTGATTATTCAATTGGTTTATTATTGGTGTAGAAATATTCTACTATAGGGACAGCGGCACGTGAAAGACAACAATGTCCCCACACATCCGGTTCAAAGAGTTTTGCTCGAAGACGGGATGAATATGTGAGTTAATTTGCTTCATTCATCCAATCTTTCATTTGAGATGTAGTGTATGGTAGGAGATGACACATGGGAATGAGCCCGGGCGCAAAGAGTTTTTTGCTGAAACTCATAAATGCAAGGATGGGACTTTTATTGATGATGCATTACGACAATTTATGGTAAGTTCACTGTACATTTGTTGGTTGATCAAAGATGAAAATTGTATTTATTTGTCATGGTTGCCAAATGTTAAGCTGAGTTTATCTTTTACTGTCCAAATGAGTTCCAACTTAGGTGAATATATCCTTGTCATGTTATTTTTAGGCGTGAGTCCTTGGACTTGAGAAAAAATTCTTTCGGTGGATGGCAAGGTTAGTAAATTAGGATGTGGACTTTTTTGTTTTGTTTGATTACTAGATAGACTAGATCAAGGATGAGAATGGCAAAAGGTTGATAGATTAGTGTATGTCTATGTTTTCTTTGATTGGTAAGAAGACAAGAACGTCAATGTTAATAATAGCTTAAGGGATATCATAAATGATTTGTGGAGTGTTGGTCATTGTAAGGTTGCTTACTTCTGTATCCTCTTTGTGATCCATCTCAAAATTTTGAGAATGTATCCAAGCACAGTGTCTTGCAAATTATGATATTAAATAGTTTTCTTAGTTTCTTTTGGTCTTTAATTGACATATGGACCAACAATCACCAGCTCTATGGCCGTTTGTGCCCATGTACTGGGGATAAGACATGTTGCCTTGAGTCTGTGATTGGAAGGGAGGTAAAGTGAGAGGGAGAGGGAGAGGGAATAAAAGTGTGCAGATAACATTTTTATAATGTTTGGTTGGAAAGAGACGATAAATCACTTTTTTCTATTGAATTTTCTGGAATTACTTTTTTGAGCAGTTTTTGGAGAATTTTATGTTGCATTTCTGCCTTGATTGGTTTTGATTATAGCTTGATTGGTTTTGATTATAGCTGGGTTGTTTCAGCTCTTCAATGTCTGTCTTTTATGCTAGAAAACCTGTTGCTTTGTATCACTCATAATGATAATTTGGACAATACTTTTATGCTTTCATTTTTAATCTTTTACCATTTCAGCTGATTCATTTGGCTCTTCATCTCTCTGAATATGTTGTATTGTTTGTTTTCCTAGATGAATATGACCGTCTTATGGTATTTTTCAAGTTGTTTCAGAAGACTTCTTTCTTAACAAATCATTTACAGATAGTGCACTCGATTACTAATAGCTTCAAGTTTGGTTCATGATTTTTTTTATAAGTAAAGTCTGGTTCATGATTTTAATTAAACCAGGTAAACTAAAATTTAACATCTTTCATATACAAAAATTATAATCTAGTTCTTGATCTCACATACAGTTTCCTTTTTCTGAGGATTTACTATTTTGGATTAGGTTCTTTATTTCTAATGAACTAAATGGGCTTTGGCCCATTTTTATGTGCATTTGGGGGAAGGGGCTTTGGTTTTGGGCAATGTTAATAGGAGTGAAAAAAAACTAGGCTAATTTAAGTTTGGGTTATGATTTTATAATTTAGTTTAGTACTATATATATATATATATATATATATATATATATAGAGAGAGAGAGAGAGAGAGAGAGAGAGATATTCAATTAAGCCTACCTCCTCATACCGCGTACCAAGCAAAGTCCCGTACCACGTATCACGTACCATAGTGTACCGCGTTCCAAGTAACTTTGCTTAGTTCTTCTTCAACTGAGTTCCAAGTATGTGCTAAATGTAAATCAATTATTGTTCTTTTATCTTTCTCGCTCGTTTACTTATTTTTGTGATTTTATGCACATATCATTCTCATGTAGGTTGGCTTCACCACTTGGGCTGCTCTTACAGTTATGCCAAAATGTTAAAACTCAAAACTTGTGACAGGCATGCATACATAGTCTTGAACTCGTGACATTTGGTGTAATAGTGAATTTACTTTTTAAAGAATTTTAAATTAGTGTGGACTGAAGAAGATATGTTTAGGATTTACATCATTGCATATTAGCATCTGCTGATTCACTGTTATTTGTTAGAATATGCGGTTCTATGTAAATAAAAGCTTGTATATAAATTGACAGATATATGTTTGTGGTCCAGTTGTTTGTGGTTAATGCTTCTTTATTATATTATTTGGTTTGTTTGAAAAAATGATGTATTTAGGACACTCCTACTATCCTAGGATACATTTGGAACATCAGCTGATACATTAGCACAAACTATATACTTCTCAAGGTGGATTCTTTCAAGATAATTGAAACACAAAGTGCTGCCTTCTCTGTGTTATTGAGTGGAATATCTTTTTTCTTATTCTTTTCGTTTGAAGAAATGTCTCAATTGATTTGACAGGAAGGTATCATAAATGCTGCAAACTATCATTCAACCATTCATAATTGCACTGTGTTTACTTGCGAAACAATACCCAAATAATTTATATGGTGTAGTCACTTGTTCTTATAGATAAAAACTCTTATATTTGAATTGTATGTGGTTTATATGCACTTTTGTCTATTCTTTCTAGAGAATTACTTCCTTCCTTCTTAGTTAGGTCAATTTTCGATTTCGATTCGATCCAGAAGCATTAGGTAAATGTCTAGAATGTTGTTTGAGACAATGTTTCTGTTGCAAACCAGTGTGATAGAAAAATTCTACCTATTTAATTTTAACTTTTTACAGTAAACCAATGTCTTGATTAGCATGGTCAAAATAGCGAGGATAATAATTGCTATAGGGTTGCCATTTTTCCTCAAGGTAGATTATCTTTTTCCTGTGTGCAGTCTGTATGTTATTTACTTGATTGTATGATTGGGCACAACATTCTTAATCAAGAGCAGATTCTGAGCTAGCAGAAGGAATAACATCACTAAATTAATTCTTATCTATACATACCATACAAGGTAATACAAGCCATGTGCTGCAACTGTTGATGTGAATGAATAGCAACACTTAAACGACTCAAAATAGGATCAATCGATTTGATAACATGTTGATGTTAGTGGATAGCCTACTAACCTTAAGGTTAGTTATCATATATATAGAAAACATAGTAGTATTTGTGTTTCCAATTTCTTTCTTATTTTCTGTTGAATCACTCCCTATCAGCATAGTAGTAATTATTTCAGAATAAGTGTTGCATCATTTGCCTTGTGATCAGATAAATGTGCTTGGCTTTAAAGATAACATTGGTGTGCAGGTATTACAAGGTTCTGAGATATGAAAGTACTATACATATTTCATTATTGTGAGCCCGTTAATTCTAAATTATGACATTCCCTCTCAAAAGGTCATTTGCAAAGCTGTTTTTTTTTTTCTTCTTTAGATTACCACTGTCCTTTCTTAAAGTTCACCTTCACCTTGTTTCATTGTGTTAAGAGTTATATTTTGTTAGAAACATTATATCATTAATATGGTTTTCATTTTCTTCTGGCAAACATAGCTTCAAGAAATTGGTTATGAATTGGCTACATTGTTTGGATTGTATATTTGTTTTTCTTGTAGGAGGTTTTATGGAAAAATAGGGGAAATTATGTCTGTTTTTCTATAAAATATGATAAGCACATTTTTTTTAAAGTAAATTTCGCTGCAATTAGCTACTCAATATTCGAAGGAGTTTAATCTTTATTGTTTCCTAATTGTAGGTGACAGCTGAAGCTCATGTTGCTGAACTTGTTGCAGCTTCAGGATCCTTTGATGCTAGCAATAATTTAGCAATACAAAATGAAGTCTTCACCGAGCTTATGGGTGAAGAGAGTTCCGGCCGTGTCTGAGGTCAGGATTTTGGAGTTACACCCTCTACTGTGCTTGGACTTTCAGCTCAAATGAGGAATGATATGGGATACCATGAGGCTTATGCTGAAGAGATAAGTAGTCTAAGAGCACAAATGGAAGAAACTAATCAACAGCATGCGCATCAGATTGAACAGTATGCACATCAAATTGAACAGCAGGCGCATCAGATTCAAGAAATTATAGCTAAGCACGATGATCAAATGGACAGTATGCAATCCCAAATGGATGAGCTGAAGTTTTTACTACAACAATTGGTTAATAGAGGACCTCAAAATTGATGTCAAGTGTGATGATAACTATGATTGTTTTATTTTGTACATGAGATGACTTTTGTACTAAGTAAAAGAATTTTTATGGATGATGGTATATTTTATATATTGAAGAACATTTTGAAATTTTATGGTACATTTTATATATTGAAGAACATTTTAAATTTTATAGTACATTCTATTTATTGAATGGTTCATTTTATGGTACAATATTAAACCAAAATAATGTGAAAAAAAAATTAAAGCATTTATATATCGGCACTTATAAGTGCCGGTATATTTTGGAAAAGGGCCAAAATATACCGGTGCTTAAAAGCGCCACTATATAACCGGTATATTTCAGCGTTTGTAAGCACCGGTATATTTCGGTGCTTGTAAGCGCCGAAATATACGGGCGCTTACAAGCGCAGAAAAAATAGGCACATTGTAGCACTTTCTTTAAGTGCTGGTATTTGCACTTTGACACCACAGAAATGTATATTTTTGCATTTTAAAGCGCCGAAATATGCAAAAAAAAACACCGGCGATAACCTTTTATCTCGTAGTGATGATGGAATGATTGAATTATACGGTAATTGACAACAAAAAGGTTCATATTAAATTCTTATTGCTTAGGTAGTCATGACATATTGCTAGGTGTCAATCATGACTTATAGAAGCCTTAAGAATTAATTATAATTAATTCTTAATTAAAGAAAGAATTAAAATTAAAAAGAGTTTTAATTAATTGAACATGTCCAATTTCTAAGTAAAAGTTACGACCTACTACCAACACAATATTAAATCTAAGGGATCACACAGAACAAGGCAACTATAAGAATAAGAAAAACTGAAGGGATAATAAAGAAAATTCTAGGAATTAAACTAAATCAGGGATTTAATTGCAATTATAGAAATGCTGGAGCTTTTAGGAAAAAATACTTTATATGAAGGCTTCTAATTTATATAAACCCTAATGCAATTTTTGAGTTTTAAGATCAGATTTTAAACTCTCACTCTAAAATAAAAAAGTTAGTAAATAAAACTTGATCTAGCACTCTTGATTTTCAATGATCTAGATGGGGATCTTTGTTCTTGGTTGCTCGTACGGATATGCTTAGAGGTCGGACACTTGAACAGCTTGCGAACTCGTTTCCAAAATATCAAACAAAATCTCCATCAACGAAAGGTATAAATCTCTAGCTTGTATGGAGATTATTGTTCTTGTTCTGATAGATCTATAGAAAATATTCTTAGGCTTTAGGTTTTTCGGCATGAAAATTTTAAATTTTTGGTGTGTTTCTATGCAGTAGACTTACATGTGGGAGACATTAGAGGCACAAAATAGGTAGTGTTTTGGGATGCTTCCCCTAGTTTGAATCGGTTAGAGGCTCGACTTGAGAAGCTGCAAGCTCAAAAGGTGGTCGGGAGGGTTCTAAAGACACATTTACAGAGTAGACCACGAAATTAATAGCCTGTTAGAAAATGAGGACGTCTTGTGACACCAATGATCTCGTGCTCTATGGTTGCATGGAGGTGACTGCAACACAACTTTTTTCATGTAAAAGCATCAGAACGGAAGAGGTGCAATTAAATCCTTGACTTGAGGACATTAAGTGGGGTATGGGTTTCACATGAGGAAGGTGTGGAGAGTGAGGTTCTTGCATATTTTAATGATATTTTATCATCGGTTGGAGCGCAAAACCTTGAGGTGGTGCTGAATAATGTTGAAATTCGGTGAACCATGCTATGAATCAGTCCTTGATCTAAGATGTGTCTAATGAGGAGATTTGTGTTGCTTTGTTCCAAATGAACTCGTCCAAATCTCCAAGACTTGATGGTACGCCTGCTTTATTTTGGAGTCTTTTTGGCATATAGCAAGTGCTAATATTGTTGCGATTGTAAAATCTGTTTTTTTTTTTTTCATTCTAGTGTGTTGCCTGCTTCCATTAGTCATTCTCATATTGTGTTAATTCCTGAGACAAAGACTCAAGAGTTTATCACGGAGTATCATCCTATTAGTTTATGTATTGTGTTGTATAAAATCATTTTGGAAAGTGCTAGAAAATTGTTTAAAATCCTTTTTGTCATAGATAATCTTCGTTAATTAGAGAGCTTTATGCCTGATAGATTGATATCAGATAATGTGCTTATAGTGTTTAAGTGTATCCATTATTTGAAGAATAAAAAGATTGAGTGTCTTAGTCAAATGGCTTTTAAGCTTGACATGAGCATAGCCCAAGACTGAGTCGAATGGGTAAATTGGATTGTGAGTTGTATTTCATCTGCAACTTATTCAATTATAATCAACCGTGATAGGAAAGGCTTTATTGCCCCACACTGAGGTCTCTGTCAAGGGCATCCTCTATCGCCTTACTAGTTTGTGTTATGTGCTAAAGGATTCTCGGCCATATTGAGGCATGCATAGGGGTTTGGTGAAATTTATGGTTTATCTATCTGCCAGGGTAGACCTCGTGTCTCGTGCCTTTTTGTTTTACAGATGACAACTTAATGTTGTCTAATGCTTAGGTGGAGAAAGCTGTTAAATCTTATGGAGATTTCGCATTTTTATGAGTGCTTCAAGTTAGAAAATAAATGTTGCTAAATTATTGATATTCTTTGGCAAAAATGTGACTGGATATATTCGAGACAAAATTTTGGCAATCTTAAGGGTCCAGAATACTCATTTTAATGAAAAGTATTGGGTCTTTCGTCTTTGATTGGGAGATTGAAGAAAAAAATAGGCTTTATCAGAGAGGGTATGGGAGAAAGTCAAGGGTTGAAAAAGAAAATTTTCTTTCTCAAGCGGACCTTGAGGTCTTGTTTAAGTCAGTGGTGCAAGCCATTCCGACATATGCCATAAGCTGCTTGCTTTCGATTGTCGGTTTCTCTATACGATGAGATACAAAAGCTTGTGAGGCGATTTTGGTGGGAACACAAAAAAGATGAACACAAGATCCACTGGTTGAGGTGGGATGAATTGTGTAAATCGAAGGAGGTGGGGGCTTGGGTTTTCATTATCTACAATGTTTTAATTTAGCCATGCTTATGAAACAGGGACGATGACTTTTAAATAACAAAAACTCTCTTTTCTTTCAAGTGTTGAAAGCAAAATATTTCCCCTATAAGGAACATTCTTGGAGGCTTCCCTTGGTTATTCTTCGTTCTTCACATGGTAGAGAATTTTGGGGGCGAGATGGTTGCTAGAGTTGGTGGAAGAAAGATATGGTTGGGAATGTGTTCCTACGTCAAAGGGTAGAGCCAAGAATTTTCTTGAGGAAGGGTTGAAATATATTACCAATCCTACGATCACTTGATAAAAAAAATTCTTAATTGCTCAATAATTAGGCTATGTCCAAAAACATAAAAGTTTTATCATATAATATTAATTTTATATATCTTTAATAGATTACACTTCATACAAACTAGAACAAGTGATAACCAATATAATGTATTTTAGAGAAGCATTAAAAACTGTACAAATGTTGTAGGAAGGTAATAAAATGATAAAAGTCATATCAACGTGATTGTTGTAAATAGTGATTACTTCTTTACAAAACGTAAATAAGCTCCAATAAAAAAAAGTAACTTGACAATTGAGAAGTAACATTTTATTTACAACACAAAACTAAGAAATATAATGCATATAAGTAGATAAAACTTTGATAATAATATCTATTTTATTAAAAAAAAATATAAAACTAAATAATATAATAATACTTTATCTAAAGTGAATCCGAAGCCCACTCACAAAAAAAACTATCTATTGTCTCATCAATAGAAAACTGAGTTGTAATGTCATTCTCGATATACATATGCATGCAATCTTTAAAGAAATCATTATCCATTTTTAAATGTGCATAAAATATAATTTAATTGCTGATTATAAGAAAATTCTGACTTGGTTTGGCCTCATTTGGCACGAAACGTGAATGAAATAAAGGGCCTAGAATAGCCAAAGTTTTCCTTGTTTATGCTTGGTTTAAATCACAAATACCGTACTACCACAAGTCCAAAGCTGCATCCCATGTTAATTGGTCTCTAAATGTTGGATCTAGTTGTTTCCTAGTGTAATATAAGAACAATAGCTTGTTATTGAATTAGACTTCAAAATTTTCAGTTCAATAATATTACCTTATAAAACTACCATTACAAAGTTTCTAAAAATGAGCAGAGAATCTCTATGCTAGTTAATTTGTTTGTGCTGGCTTGTTTGTGTATTTACCCATCTGAACCATAACTTGTTTGAAGAATTTCACTCACGACACCTATTCACACACTGATATAAATAATATTGAAGTGTTGTCTTTTGCGTATGTAATCTGTAAATGTTTAGAATACATTTGGCTTGTGAAATTCTGGGCAACAAAAATGAAGATTCTGCTAGATTAGATAATATGGGTTAGGTCTTACTATCTCATATTGTGATGAGAAAATGCATACATATTGTTTTAATATGTATACATGTTGGGTAATCTGTTTTATCAGTCTCAGTTTGAAGTAGTTTCATCAGTTGATATGGATGGTTACCGCCAATGTGGTCTATTCACTAATATTTATAGGGTTATTTCATGTTGTTGTTACGGAACGTTTATCTGGGTTATTACATTCAATCACCTTAACAAAATGGGTATTTGCGTGTTTTTAATTCAGAGGTTGACATAAAACATTTGGTAAAATTTATTTCAATCTAGATTGTCTTTCTAATCAAAAGTGTGCAATGATGAGCCGAAAATCTGGTTGTTGAAATTACCTTTCTTATTAATATGTTGTCTTTTGATTGTTTCGAACAGTTTTCATTATTGTTGATAACAATAGTGGTACTTGAAATTTTGACTAGGTCAAATAATAAAATCAAGTCTACTTTTATGGGAGTGTAAAGAAAATATGAAAATTAAAAATTGCAAAAAACATGTAACTTTCTTAAATTTTCTAAAACATATTTTCAAATTCATATTTACTCAATTGGTGCAGTTATTGACAATATTTAAATTTTGAGCATGTGAAATATATTTCAATGTTGTACTATGCTAATATATGGAGTAAAAGATGAGTGAGATCTTAATATTTTATTATTCATAAAATTTACGTTTTGTGTACTCATTGGGATTAATTATTATTTTATAATAATTTTCATATTTTTCTGGAATTTTTTGGTTCAATAAATATTTATTTATGAGCATATGTGATTAATTTCTTATTTCTCAAAATTTGTGCATATTTTTTGAAATTTTATTTCACAGTAAATTATTTGATATGCTGAAATGTTGTTAAGAATAGGTAATCTCCTAGATTAATTGTCTCATTTATTATATTCTCGTTTAAAAAATGTAGAAAATATGCATGTTGTGAGAAATAATTAATCCAATTATTTAAATATATTGTCCTGTGTTCAAGACTTGTAGTAAGGATACAACTGTTGATTGTTTGGTGACTCATAGAGGTATATATTGTTTAGAGTACCTCTTATTGCATGGTCACATGCATACTTGTCGTTTTGCATCGTCTGAGGTTGTAAAGGGCATTACTGTTTATCCCGGTTTTGGGAAATTTCATGGGTTGATGTGGATGTTAACTGTCAAAATGGCACACTCATTGATACTTGTGGGATTTAATTAAAACAAGTTGCGGGATGATTTCAATTGCATCAAGTAGTTACCTACCCAAAAGTGGTAGTTGTGTGTTGTAATTTGGGGAAATACATGGAACCCTATGTGAAGTGAGTCGGTTTAGAAGGCATGTCTTCTTAAAATGGATAATTTCTTCGAAAACTGAAACATTGTCTTCATATGCTTCATGTGTAGAGTTTCTAAGTGTTGTTGTATTCTTTTCCCAAAATGGGGTTTATAACTATACTCTTAGATTATTTATTTTGGAATATGTTGGTTATTGCCCTTTAACTACCGTGCTGCATACTTGTTTTAAATCAATCTCATTTTCTATGAACAATAACCAAACAACCCTTAAAATCTTGAGTGGTTCGAATTATAAGAAACGGAAAGAGAATGCAAAGACTGCTGTATGGCATAAACACCTAAATCACATTTCTAAATAGAGAATTGAAAGTCTTGTTAGGGATGATATTTTACCTATTCATGATTTTGAGGATATGGAGGACTTGTGTTGATTGTACTAGGGGAACGTTAACCAAAAAAAAAGAATATGGCTCAACTCATAGCTCTGATCTTCTAGAAATAGTGCATATTGATATTAGTGGTACCTAAAATTTAATGAGGTCGTGAATTCTATTGGTTTTGAAGAGAATAGGTAGATCATTGCATATACCTAAAGGTTAGTGGGAGAAAATTTATTTACCTGGTACGTTATGTGACTTACTTATGTAATTATATGTGTTATAAATACAACCATTTAATGGTTTTGATTGCTGAAACTTTAGTGCTTTAATTGCTTAAATGTTTTAATTAATTAATTGATAGTAAGCCAATTTTTACTGTTTAAAAGTTAGATATTGTTTACATGATTTTGACCAACTAAGTAGTAAAAAGTATTTATCTCCTCGGGCGATAAATCAAGCATATGTTATTTCAAGCAGTTTAATAAGTTTAAAATATAAGAGAAAGTTAGCAAGTACTAATTGAATCATTGACTCCTAGGCCCTTGTAATGCTTTAGTCTAGCGTGAGTGGACTCAAATACTTTTATTAAACTTATTCTCATTTAATACATCTTATATTGCATCAAAATAAGTTAATGATTAAAATAAAAGTATAATAATAATTATTTTTAATTTAAAATTACTGATGTTCAAATTAATAATAATTATTTAATAAACTTAAAAAAAACATAAACTCTCTTAAGTTTTGTTTTAAGCCTCAGATTAAAATAATTTTAAGGGTTGAAGTCGATAGTTGCCACCAAAGTGGTATGTTCATTAAAATTTTAAGATTATTTCATACCATCTGAGGCTTGATTAATACATTCAATCGCGTGTCCAAAGGGACTTATTACGTGTGTTAATAATTGATAAACATGAAACTGTTGTTTGAATGCATATTAGTCTAGAATATCTTATCAACCCAAAAGTGTTAGGTATTTTGAAAATTAGTATGCATTCAGTTATTAGTTTCTTGTAGGAAATCCTAAATGTGTATTATATTCTCTACCCTAAGGGGAGTTTGTAATGATACACTTGGGATCCTATTGTTTTACTACCCAAATTCATTATCATGATTGCCTTATATTTTTTCCTGGTTAATTTCATTTGCTGCTAGCAGTGGTAATGCCATAATTAAGATCCTGATTGGATCAAATTATAAGAAATGGAGACAAGATTTAGAGTTTGCTCTTGGAATTGTGTACAATGGTGATATGTTTTTTTTAGCATATTGATACTAGGGCTATGCTTGCAGATCCTTTGATCAAGGGTCTTGGGCCTTCAGATTTTGTCAAACATGTAGACAATATAAATATTGTTAGTTTTTTTTGATATATTTTATTAGTGGAAGTATGAATTTTGTATGTCAATTTATATGTTGTTTCCTTTGGACATCATTATTGTTTTCTATGAATATTTTGTGCACATTTTATATATGACATGTTATGATGTATTAAAATTCTAAGACTTGGTGTTGTCTTAAGAATGACTTTTATGTCATTATTGAGTATGTCTCGTAACACTATATTGCAAACTTGAGTCTTATTGACTGAGACATACTGGCTTCTAGGTGAAACTGTGGGGTTACTCAAGCTTCTAGGTGAAGCTCTAGGTTTTTTCTATCTTCTGAGTGAAGTAGGTTAATAGAAGAACCTAGGATTTTTCTAGCTTCTGAGTGAAGCAGGTAATAGATAAATAGATAACCCCATAGGGTTTTCTCTAGCTTTTGGGTGAAGTAGGTAATAGAGAAACCCTGGATTTCTCTAGCTTATTGGTGAAGCAAGTAATAGAGAAATTGAGGACCAACAATGGAATGACATTTTTGAGATCACATGTTGGTGCTATTTCATTGCCACACTCCCATATCTGGATCTAAGTCGGTGAAGTTATTAGTGTTTGTGATTATGGATTGATTTTATGTCAATTGAGATATAATGGCTGTCATGGTCTTATGTTGATGCCATTATTGGACTAGATCATGTTTAGGTGTTATCTCAGGAACTTGTTTTTCAAAAATTGTGGTCACATATTTAAAATCAGTAATTCAGTCCGAGAGTTGTTTTATAAAAAAAAAATTAAGAGATCTAAAAACTACAAATAATGTTTGCCCAAGTGGGAAAATGTTAGAATATATAAAATGTTCTAATATTATTGATGGGCTTCCATTAGTTTGTAGGGCTTTGTATTTATAAAACGGACTAGATTGGGTTCCTGATATGGACTTTGTGGGCCTGACATCCACTTGATCTTGTGGGTGGACCAGATATACCTAATGGTTTTAGATGTGGTTGGGCAGTTGTGTAGGCTTGAAAAAACTAATGGGTTATTATGGGCAATGTATTGAGTTTATTATAAATATGAGCTAGGTTCCCTCTCCTTTCTTAACCTAGGTAAGTTTTTCCCATTATAAAGCTGTTGTACAGAGAGTAAGGAGTGGAAGAACCTTAACTAGACGGTCTTGCACGCATTAGTGTGTTGAGATCCATGTGGTGTTACCGAAATAACAATATGTCGCAAACATAAAGTATGTGATATTAAATAGATCAAAATTCGTAATACAATGCATGTAATAGATCCTTAGAATTATTAACAGTGGGTGCAAATGAGCTAGGTAGTAATTGAACTTGTGTTTCATCTTAGGCTTATTATATAAATGGGCTGTAATGGGGAACTTAGTTTAATTTGATTTTGTAAGCTCGTGAATCTAGTTGAGTATAGAAACAAAATTTGTTTTAATTCATTTTTAATTTAATAGTCATTTTTTTTGGAGAAGCCTCCTTGCAGTGGAGGGGATTTGATACGGACCCTAATTGGGCATTAACGCGTTTTGTAACGAAAACCACATAAGCCAGATTTGTTTGCTTTTTTGTTTGTTTTTTAAAAATTACTCCTGGAACAGATTTCACTCCTGTTTGACTTCTACTTTGTTGAATGACTGTAATGCATCGAAAATGATCAATGCTTGGCACACAGGTTTTTTTTTTTTTTTTTTTAATATTTTTCATTTGTATTGCATATATACATGCTTGTTTAAAGAGGAATTCATACAGGAAGAGGCAGAACCGCAAGAAGAGAAAAACAAAGCTGCAGCCATGGCAGTAGAACAAAGGCAGAACATGTTGGAGAGAGAAAAGGAAACTATACAGAGGAAACCCTTCATGGAGATACAGAGCGAGACGAAGAGATTCAGACAAGATATTTTCAAGAGGAGGCACAGAGCTAGAGTTCTTAAAAACCAGGGCCTATCTAGTTCCTCCAGTGTAGAGCACTAACAGATAATATAATTATAGAGGGGATATTTTCAAGAGAAAGCAAAGTGCTAGAGCTCTTAAAGACCTTATCTCTTGAATTTTGTAAGAATATCAACAATCCCATACATACAGTTTTGCATCTAACGGTCAATGTAGCCTTATGAAATCTGAAATCCGCAATGAGTTGTCATTTTATTGAGTTTCTAGTGCTCTCGGATTATTGTTGAGTACTTCACAAGTCTATCTTTAAAACAACAATTTACTTTACAATTGGATGTGCGAATTCTATAGAGCAGAGGGGCAAAGAAGAACCAAGGAGGAAAAAACAACTTTAACTTCAATCATTTGCTTTGTTATCTAGACAAGAAACAACAATTACCTTCTAATTACAAACTGCAAAACCAGAGGCATATAGAACTTAAGAGGACTTGCTACACCACATGATCAATTTCACCTCCAAAAGATTCTCCATAAACCAAAATCATCTCTGAAACACAACCACAAATGACACACCTTGGCCAAACAAAAAGAGATACAATATAAGTCAAAGAAAAATACTTATCCACTTCCTTGTAGTGAATAGAAAGATGAACTAACAAATATTAGAAGGGATGAGGAAAATTTTCAGATTAATATCATTTAACTGCGGATTCAGTACCAAGTTCCTTCAGATCTTCAGATTTCATGACCTGAAAATCATCAGAATACAAATTTGCACACACACACACACACATATATATATATGATGAAACCATAATGCTATAACATAATGATGAAACCATAATACTCATCTTATTAGTACCCCAATTCCCTTCGACCAATGAATATCCAAGCGATATGCATGTTAACATTAAGGGTAACATCTTTTATCTTATTTTTTTTGCTCTTTGTTTAGTCATACCATAAGATTACAATTGTCAAAGTAAACAATTCAGTTATAAAACTCATGAATTGTAGTGGATTTTATCAGCCCTATGCTCCCACTACAATAAAACTGTTTATCACTGACGGATTTTTCCCGTTGGTAATACTTATCATCAAGAAAATTCCCTCCGTGATAACTCTATCGGTGTTAAGCTCCTCCATAACAGATTTTTTACCAAGGGCCAAAATATTCCCTCGGTGATAGGTTATCACTGACGGCTATCATCGAGAGAGGAGTCCCTTGGTGATAATGTTTTAAAAAATTTTATTTTTTTGTCCTTTTTAAAATAATAATAAAATAATATGACCATCATCGAGGGATGGCCCGTTGGTAATAATAGTACTTATCACCGAGGGATTAATGAGTTATTTTATAAAAAAAATGGACTTAGCTCAACACCGACGGATGTGTCCCTCGGTGATAATTATCACCGACAGCAGCAATCTCTTGGTATTAATGTGCAATACTATCACCGGGGGATTGATCCTTCGGTGATAGTAATTAATTTCTAAATATTTTTATTTGTTTTCTATTTTCCCTATTAAAACATATTCAACCTGCTTCAAATATATTTTAAAAATATATAATACAACGAAATCAAGAATACAAAATATTGCGTAAATTAATAAAATATAATATATGAATGATAATACAATCGAAAATCGAATATTCCCCCTTAAAAAAATAATCGAATATTGCAAAAATTCTAAATACAAATGTCTAAAAATAAAACTATGAGTCAGTCAAATGTGTGTCACCACCGGGGTCCACATGCTTAGCATCCTTTTCTGTAGCTGGATCCTATGTCTAACAAATAACATGGTCAAATATATATGTAAACCAATACAAAAACTAAATAATTTATGAAAGTAAAACCACTAAGTTATATACTTTGTAAGTCCGCCTCGTCCATTACATTCTACTAAACGGACGTGACGGTAAACTCGCCTCTTCCGTTACCTAAGTTATCTACACTTTTTTACCTTAAAATCACTAAGTTATATACTTTTTGAGTCCGAAACCTCTTGGGTTTGTAACCCGTGATCCAAAATTGATTCTGTTTGTTCCCACAAGTTACATTCTACCAAACAAACGTAACAGTAAACCCGCCTCATCCATTACCTAAGTTATCTACTTTTTTTACTTAAAAACCACTAAGTTATATACTTTTTTAGATCGAAATCTCTCGGGTATGTAACTGATGATCCGAAATGGATTACTTTTTTTCCAACAAGTTAAATTCTACTAAATGAACATGACAGTAAACCCAGCTCGTCCGTTACCTAAGTTATCTACATTTTTACCTTAAAACTGCTAAGTTATATACTTTTTTATACCGAAACCTCTTGGGTTTGGACTTAGTGATCCGAAATGGTTTTCTTTTGTTCCCACAAGTTGCATTCTCCTAAACGGATGTGACAATAAACCCACCTTGTCCGTTACCTAAGTTATCTATTTTTTTTACCTTAAAACCGCTAAGTTGTATACTTTTTCATACTGAAACCTCTAGGGTTTGTAACCAGTGATCCAAAATGATTTCTTTTTGTTCCAACAAGTTACATTCTACTAAACAGACGTGATGGTAAACCCACCTCGTCCATACCTAAGTCATCTACTTTTATCTTAAAACCGCTAAGTTATATACTTTTTAATTTCGAAATCTCTTGGGTTTGTAACCAGTGATCCGAAATGGATTTCGTTTGTTCCCATAAGTTACAATCTACTAAACAGACGTGATGGTAAACTGCCTCGTCTGTTGCCTAAGTTATCTACTTTTTCACCTTAAAACTACCATAGTTGGTAACTAATAATGTAAAAAAGTTCAATATGTTTTACTTACATCGGGTCATGTGGTAGGATCCGCCCTAGAACCTCCTGGGATCAACATCAGTTACAATATCTGCTCCATGGACTCAAGACATGAATGCATGTCATATGCTCTAGCGTTTGGCCGCGCTAACTGTTACTGAAGCTCCTCGATTTTTGACCTATCATCACCATTTGTTGTTGCATAACACTATCATCAACAACAAGTCTGAATCATGATGAAATGGATCTGATGGAGGAACTGCTGCTACCCGAAGAGCTAGTAGCAAAAGGGTGACCGTCTATCATGCCCTCGAATCCATTAAATTGCCCTTTCTTCAGCCCACCTGATGCATGTAACCACTCAGCGGTGTTGATCTCAAGCTATGAGGATGCTTTAATCTAGCCACCACTCTTATCTCAAATACGTTGGTCATATGTTTCCTACATTACAAACAAATGTATATGATTAATAATTTTTTCCCAAACTATATTAAAACCAACAATTATTTTACATAAAAGTAAAAAATACATTTTATACATACCAGCGTGCCCTTGGACTTGTTATCGACGTAATCAACTATCCCTGGTTAGAACTTATGCATCCTATTAAACACCTCAACAAGTGTAACATCTTTGCCCAACTTTTGGGACTTCACATTACAATTTGTTAGGAAAAGTGCATTTACATATATAAGTATAGAGAAAAAAAGAAAATATATACCAATACACCTGCATGGAAGTTCGTGTTGATGGACCCCTAACATGGTGAACACACCAATCATTGCTCGATCGCCTATTCACCAACATAGTGTTGGAGCAATGAGTCCATGTGTTTGATACCCATAAACTAACCAAGGTATGCCAGTTCTCAGTGGGGATCTTGTGGCCTCTCCCCATGTCATCCCCACTCCAACCATATCAGTTTGCTTTTTCCTCACCCTACTGTTGCTTACACTTATCCTGCAATTCATTCATCAAGTTAGTGTGGTGAGCCGCAATGATCCTATCATGGATAGGCCTAGTAGACTCAAGCTCCTCGAGGGTCGCAAAAATGTAGCACATCTAAGAAACAACCAAAATATGATTAGTTTTTCAATTATTTTATATATAGTACAATCATAGAATATATTATAACAGTAAAACTGAAGAAAATTAATTGAGAAAAAAGTAATACCAAAAAATTATCCCAAATAAAGTTATAGATGTCGGTGGTATATTGCTAGTAACTATTCCATGGGCCATTCATGTGCTTCCTCACTCAAGTCGAAATGTTTTTGGAGATATCTTTGCACCAATGAAATTTACTAAATTCATAAAAAAAAAATAATAAATAAGTAAATTAATCAATATGTGACATATATTAATGTAAATTAATGATATGAATAATATGCAATGAACATGTATAAACACTTATCGCTCAATATGATCAAAAACTTTTTTTGAGCTGGTAGAGGCTTCTTTTTGTTTGGTCCTCTGACCCGATGGGTGACTGGAGTGGCCTGAGAAAGCTCGACCTACACCCTTGCATAAGAGAATGTATAATGGAATATTAAATAATAAATTATTTAAGAATTACTTTAAATTAACAGAAGAATGCATAATTAAATAATAACACAAAAGTGGATCCTACCCTCTGGCATAGTATCCTATGGAGTAGTAGCCTCTGGTGGAACAGCCAGGCTCGTGGGACCTTGTCCATGAACCCTGCCCTCTACACTTCCCCCCTATCCTTTACACTGACCATCAGTCATTTCTTCCTTTCTTATTGGAAGGATAAGTCCAATAGTATACTTATATTGCTTGTGAAGCCAACACAAATGGTTCGTCTGAGTTAAGCCTAGATTTATACTTAATATCTATGAGACCATGTCGATCTATTTGAATTTCATTCTCAGAATCAAACCAATCACATTTGAACAATAAAAAAATGTTATTAATCCCTATATACTAGAGCTCTATAACTTCTGTCAACATCCCGCAAAAGACACGTTCATATTCATCGTAACAACTACCTTTTACAAGTACGCCACTGTTCATTATTTTCTTATGTTATCCATACTAATTGGTGTGAAACTTGAATCCATTAACATAATATCCGGGATAAAACTTCACACGATTCATCGGGCTAGCGCCTATCCCTCGTATTTGCTTGTCAATTGTTTTATCCTTAGTGACCTATGATTAAAATATATAATTCAATGATACATATGATATAATAAATATATACTAACAATATTTATAATATATCATCTAGCATGGCTTACAAGATCCCGAATCCATTTTGCGAAGTTCTTCTCATGAAGCTTCTTAATTTGTTCGTCAGTTATGTCTCGGTGTGCACTCATCAAGGACTCGTCATATTGTCTACAACAATGGTGATGAATAATTAATTATTATCTAAGATATTCATATGTGGTGAGAGAATACATTAGATTTAAAAATGACAATAGGACTCACTCCACATATGGTATAACTTCAGCGCAATTAAGAAGAATATAGATCTCTACAACCTTCAACTCTTTGTCATCCAAGACTTTAATAGTCTCATGACCAAAAGTGTAACCTAGATAACTGAAAATAGATAGACACTTTTCTTGATCAACATTCCCCCTGTCATCGTTCTGACCGACTTGATTCATTTTTTTCTGAACATTTGGTTAAAAATATCCAACACAGAAATTTGAGATTTCTTGTATGATGTATGCCTCAACCATGGAACCTTCAACGCGTGCTTTATTTCGAGCCTTTTTCTTTAGGTTGTGTATACACCTATTTTGCATACATATACAAATATATTGAAATTTAATTCACTTATATGAAGTGAGAAGACTCTAACAATTGGCAAAATTATTGATATTACCTCTCAAATAGATACATCCATCGATATTGCACAGGGCCACCGACTTTAGCTTCGTAAGCTAAGTGAATCGGCAAATGCTCCATTAAATCAAAGAACACAAGGAAAATCTTCTCAAGTTTGCATAGGATGACGAAAATTTTTTTCTCAAGCAACTCCACATGCTCAATGCACAATTCAGTTATGCATATGTCTCTGAAGAAGTTACTTAGGTCTATCAACGCAACCCACATAGGATCAGGTAAAAAGTCACGAAACGCTAGGAGAATTAATCTTCCCATGAACAAGTGAAAATCGTGACTCTTCATCCCATAGTACTTTCATTTGTTCATTTTAACACATCATGCTAAATTTGAGGCATACCCGTCTGGGAACTTCAAATTTGAAACTCATTAGGAGACTACCTTTATCTGGGACTTGTTTAATGCATACGTTGCTTTGGGTTTATATTTAGGTTTACCATTGACTTCAACCAACTCCAATTAAGGACGCCTACAAAACTTTTCCATATCTAAACGAGTGTTAGCATTGTTTTTGGTTTTACCTTTGACATCCAAAACAATGTTGAAAATGTAGTCAAACACATTTTTCTCAATATACATAATGTCCAGATTATGGCGAACAAGATTAATTGACCAATATGATAGCTTCTACAAGATACTCCTCTTTGTCTAATTATGATCCTTCCCATATCCACATATTTCTTGTTTTCTACCATTTGAACCGAATGTGATATGTTCAAAAGACATCACTCTAGCTTTCACATATACCCCCAACAATAATGGTGGCGGCGGGCCATGCTCAGATCTATTCTTTATGAAACCCCGTTTTTGCCTTCTAAAAGCATGATCTTCAAGTAAGAACTGACGGTGATAGTCAAACCAAGAATTTTTATGACCATGTGACAGTCGAAACGATTTTGTATGCTCCATACAGTAAGGAAAAGCCAGTAGACCGTGAGTACTCCACCCAGAAAGCATACCATATGCAGGGAAGTTACTGATCATCCATAGAAGTGCAGTCTTCATGTTGATATTTTGTTTCTTAGCTGCAATGTAAGTAGGAACTCCATCCTTCCACAATGTCTTCAACTCGTCTATTAATGGATGTAGATAGACATCTAGATTCTCACCAGGGTTGTTTAGGCCAAGAATTACCAATGATAAGAACAGATTATGCTCTTTCATGCACATACCAAGAGATAAATTATAAGGAGTGGCAAATACCGGCCAACAAGAGTACGAGGACGTTAAATGGCCAAACTGAGTGAAATCGTCAGTTGAGAGTCCCAACCTAACATTACATGGTTCATTGGAAAACTCGGGGTGAGTATCATCAAAATGTTTCCACACCATCTTATTTGTCGAGTGGATGACCATGTCTCGCTTACTACATTTGCCCTTCTTGAGCCATCTCATGTGTCCGGTAGTGTTTTTCAACAAATAAAGCCTTTGAAGTCTAAGTGTCAACTGAAGGTAATGCAACACCTTGTGTGATATGTCTTTTAGCTTCTTATTACTGCTCTTCTTAGGTTTAAAGCAAGGATGTCCACACATATCACACACTTTCTTGTCTTTGTATTCCTTGTAATACAATATACAATCATTCGAGTATGAATGTATCTTCCCATACCCAAGTCCTAACTTTTTCACCACCTTCTTGGACTTGTAAAAGTTTTCAAGCAACTTCTCGTCCCCGGGAAACATACTCTTAATTATTGTCAATAATCGATCGAAACAGTTCTCAGACATATCAATATCAAATTTACAATTCAACAGTTGTGAGATCGCTGATAACTTAGTGTGCTTCTTACAACCCTCCCACAAGGGCTCATCAGCATCTTTCAACATGTCATAGAACTTCGCAACACAAGGATTTGGATCCTCTTCGACATCCCAATTGAAGTTTGGGCCAACAACATCCATTACCATCTCCCTTATGCAATTTGTTTCTTCGGAACCTTCCTTGACATGGTCATCTTATTGGGGCGTTGACCATTCACGTCTCAAATAACTGTCACCGTGTAAAATCCACCTCCTATAATTGGGTGTAAAACCTTAAATTCATGCATAGAAAACAAAGAAACCGAATAGTTCCATCGTTATACAAACGATCCATAAAAACCTCCACTCCTTCTAAAAATTTCATAGTTAAGGCATGATTAACAACTCGACGATCCATCCAGCTACGGTCAGTTGCCATCGTTCTAATTACTAAAATAATAAAAAATTTCTTGTCAATGAGTTGTTAAATATAAATATTCTTTCAATTATGCATATTATTTTTTTATATACATATCAAAATATATGGATTGAAATAGCATGATACAATAGCAATCATATATTTTGTTATCACTTTTCTATCTTCCGAAAATGATTCATTAAATACTTGTGGTTTCTAATTATGCTAACTTATAATGACAATATGACATAACAATCTAAAGTTAACTTAATTTTTTAAAAAATAAAATTAAAGAGCTAAACTAATTAGTATCACGTATTTCATTTAGTTGACTGTATGGTTCATCAGTAAACTGCATGAATGAAGGAAACTTTTTATCCTTCATTTAGTCGATTGAATGACTTCATTCAGTTGTCTAAACCTCATTCAGTCGACTGAACAACAACATTCGGTCGACTAGATGTCCTGAAACAAAATTTTCTGTTTTAAAAAGGTTTTTCCAATAAAAATGATTTTTTGTCAAAAACATTTCAATCAAAATGAGCCATAATGAAAAGCAAAATACTTGTTAGTAGAGATTTACATATCTTAACTACCTTAGAACCTATTCAAGGTCTTTGATCTTGATCTAGTAAACAGTCTTCGTCACGTATGCTTGTTTTGTGTCTTGTCTTTGAATTATATATTGTTTGCAACTTGAACACTTAGCTAAAATTGTTAGCACAAATAAAAGCTAGTGTTTTGCATTAATTAAAATCAAATAAGGTTCAATAGTCGGGCTACATAATGGAGCAGTCATCACTCACCCCCTATCCCTTGGTTAATCCTCTTATCAAAAGTGAAGATAGATCGTTGTCTGACTTCAAAATAATACACGACATTTTTCTTTTTCTTTTTTATTTTCCAGTTTGGAAACTGAAATTAGGTTATAGATTTTATCATTATTATACACTGAAACACATTTTTGATAAATTCTTATGATTAACTAACTAATAAACTAGCCTTCTTTTTGTTAAGTGGTTTGAGTTAATCTTACATTTGAATAAGAGGTTAAGGTTTTAAATACAAAATATGCTCAAAAAGAAAAGGATTTAAATATAGATTTTTTTTGGGGATTTGATCAGTTATTTATTATTTGCAAAGGGGACAGAAATAGGAAATTAACATGTTTTGATCATTTTTTTAACGAAGTATAGTTAAATACCCTCTTCTCATTGTAATACTCTATGTCACTTTTGCTCTCATCTACCTTGTATATAGTTATAAAAATTCAACCGATCCAAAAATTTCTACTTATAATAAAAAATACTAAATTTTCCAAATTTAAAAATTAATAAATTAACATTGTCCTTATAAAAAAATTACAATGTAAAAAAATTCATAAAGCCTAGAAATACATACACAAATATATGCAAATAAATTAAAATAAAAATATTCAATATATTAACAAATGTAACTACACACACACACACACACACACACACATATATATATATATATATATATATGACACAGAGAGAGAGAGAGAGAGAGAGGAAACTTACAAACTTTCTACTTATAACAAAAAGGTTAACTTTTCCAAGTTTAAAAATTAATAAATTAACATTGTCCTTATAAAAAATTAACATTGTACAAAAATAATAAAATCTAGAAATACATATACAAATATATTTGGATTCAGATGTTGTCTCTTAGGAAAAAAAATATATACACAAATATATGCAAATAAATTCAAATAAAAACATTCAATAGATTAACAAATGTAACTAAACATATATATATATATATATATATAAACATACATATATATATATAAACAAATATGTGCGTGAGAAAAGAAACTTATAAAAATGGTAGAGAGAACCCGAATGGAGGTAGAGAAAGCCCAAAAATCGGTGAAGTGGGAAAAATAGGAGAAAAAAGCCTAGAAATAGATGTTGAAGATGGCAATAGACGAAATATGAGAGTGAGAGAGAGAGGGTGAGATTTTCTGTAGGATTTTGGAAATAGAGTCGTGCGGCACTAAGAGAAGAAAGCAGGAGAAGAGAGAAAGTGGGGAAGAAAGGTATACGCATGATATTTAGGTTAGACTATCACCGAGAGACTGGTAATATGTTTTTATCCCTCAGTGAAAGTAGTTTACTTAATTTAAAATTAATTTTATTTTCATTTATCAATATTGAGGGATTAAATTCCCTCGGTAATAATATATTTTCAATTAATACCGAGTGTAAAAAATATTATCACCGGGAGAATTGTCCCTCGGTGATAATATTTCACACTATCCCTGAGGGATACATGTCCCTAGATATTATCCATCGTTGAAAACACTTATCACCGAGGGACACGTATCCCTCAGTGATAGTCCATTGGTGATAAGCGGTTTTCTTGTAGTGTCCATGCAAAGGGTAAGAAGGTTGAGACATGTATACATTATTTTCGTATGCCTACAAATGATATAAAAAGGGGAACACAATCAATATTTTTAATAAGATAATTGAAGAAAACAAAGCAATGTGTATGTGTGTATTTTTATTTCTAAGCTTGGTAATCGGTAGTTTTAAAACCATTCTAATTCTAATTCATTGAGGAGGCTTTGCTACCTCTAATTCCAGCCAAATTCAACATTTTACAGCTTTTGTCTCACAATTTACTTGCCCAAAATATTAACTAACAAAATATGATATATCATAGGGGAAGGATCACATCTAGTTGAACTGCTTTCAATAATAATTAATTAGGTAGAAACTCAAAGCTCCGCGAATGCAATAGTCTAAGCAAATGCAGAAGAAAAAAATTATGATCCTGTTGCACTCATTGGCAGAAAAATTATATGCAGCAAACTCATTAACAATAAACCTGCATAAAAGCACAAGAACAACTCTAGAATGATAAGAAGTGAAACCAAGTCAGAAGTTCTGTGAATTAGCCCATGAATATAAACGTCAAAAATATTTCCATTTAGAATACCATCAGGCCTGGTCTGGGCTTGGAAAATATTTTCCAGATTTGTAATTGCTTTCTAAAAGTACAAATTATTGTCTTGGGATTAACATTGTTCTAATAGAACAAGTCAAATTGGCGGTGGAACAATATGCCCAACATAGATGCAATCAGCCAAAAATACAGCGTTGGACATGCTAAAAGATACTAAAATTAAACATGGCAAAGGTAAGATTTAAAGAATTATAATGCAAATACTTCTCTGTATAGTCAAAATTTATTATTGCATTTTCTTGGTGTAAAAGAATTAAAGAAGTATTGATAGATTTGTGTACGAGAATAGATATCTTTGTATTTCAAACTTTTTAGTTTGTGCATGTAGCTTGATCATTTATAGTAGGACAAGAAAAGAAACAACTAGAACAGGCATCTAGCCAGAAGGGGCTTGGACTTCGATTAGGATAATTTTCCTTCTCCGAAGGTCCAAATACAAGAAAGCACCAGATTTCCCCAGAAAGCGACTTGCTTCTTTTACCAAAATCACATATTTTTATAAACATCCAAATAAAATAGACCGAAATTTCAAAGTTCTTTAAAAATACAAAAATTTGTTACCTAGAGGTGATCCTTCCCATATGATATGTCATATATTGTGTTGGTGTGGGTCTCTTCTATGGGGGGCACCACAAATTAAAATTAATTTTGCTTACGTGGCCCTATGGCCACAGCATATAAAGAGAAGCAATTTTCTTCCTTGGGTGTAGAGACGAGTTTTTGTTTTATTTTATTTGGTGCCGCCAAAATTAGTTTGGGAGGGATAAATATTTTCTTAGGTTTTAGTTACAGTTTTGATCCGATTTAGAGGTCGATTTTATCACAGTTTGAGCTCAAAATTTTGAGTGTTCATTCTACGTGGTAAAAGCTTCAAGTTGATATATTCTGATATTTGCATGTTTTTATTACAAGTTGTTTCGATGAGATCAATTTAATTTTTGTTTGGTAGATTATTGTTGAGATCTTCTAGTTGATTTAGGGAAGATACTCTGTATTCTCATTATTTTATAGTGAATATTTTTGTCTAGACTAGGTCTTGTGGTTTTTCCTTTTCACTTTGAAGGGGTTTTCCACGTAAAAATTCAGTGTCTTGATTTTGGTGGTTTGATTATTATTTTCTACTGTGGTTATTTGGTATTACTATTGTGCCTATTTTATTCACGCAAAGAGAGAAAATAGTTCTTTGTTTCACAACAAAGTGGTATCAGAGCTTTTGGTTGATTGGGTTGTGAATTCTTGTGTGAATTAAAATGGACGAAAATTCAGGTTTTGGTTTTGATTCCGTGATTAAACTCGTTGCCACCAATTACTCAATTTGGAAACCTAGAATGTTAGACTTGTTATATTGTAGGGATATGCATGGCCCTATTGAAGGTGATGGAACTAAACCAACAAATAAAACTGATGAAGATTGGAAGCTTTTGTAGAGGAAAGCTATCGGTGTGATTTGGCAATCGATTGATTAGAATGTATTTCATCATTTAGCCATTGAGATTAATGCAACTACACTTTGGAAGAAGCTAGAATCTATGTATGAAAAAAATTCCGCTCAGAATAAAGCTTTTATCGTCAGAAAACTTGTAAATTTGAAATACAAAGAGGGCCGCTCAGTTGCAAAGCACTTGAATGAGTTTCAAAGTTTATTGAATTAGTTGACAATCTTGAAGCTTGTGTTTGATGATGAGTTATAGGCCTTGTTATTGTTGAGTTTATTGCCAGATAGTTAGGATACATTGGTGGTATCAGTTAGTAATTCTACTGATGATGGAACGTTGATATTGGCACATGTTAAAGATAGCATTGTTAATGAAGAAATAAGAAGAAAGGAGTAGGGAATCTCTTCTGATGCTGAGGCACTATTTACAAAGAGTAGGGAAAGAAGTAAAAGCAGAAAACCTCTTTACAATCATGATAAGCCTAGATGAAGATCAAAGTCTAGAAAAGGAGTTATATGTCATTATTGCAATAAGTCTGGTCATATTAGACCCGAGTTCATGAAAATAAAGAGAGAGCAGAATAAGGAAAAAGGCGAAGAGAAGAAAGTAGACAGTGGTGCAGCTACAGTTGCATCTGATGCTGATGTTATTGTTGTTTATGATGATGTTTCTATTAATTTCACATGTTATGACCCTACTTAGGTAGCTGACACAGGTGCTACATCTCATATTACTTCTCATAGAGATTTATTTTCAACTTATATTGTTGGTGATTTTGGCTTTGTGAAGACAACCAATGGTTCTTCATGTAAAGTTATCAGTATTGGAGATATTTGGTTGGAAACCAACATTGGATGCAAATTACTCATGAAAGATGCTAAACATGTTCTTGATATTCATCTTAATCTAATATCCACTACTCAACTTGATGATGAGGGTTATGAAAGTAACTTCAAAGGTGGAGTATGGAAGCTCTCTAGAGGCTCATTGATTCTTGCAAGGGGAGAGAAGTCTTATCGCCTTTACAGATTGCAAGCTAAGGCATGTCAAAACTAGGTGAATGCAGTTGTAGATGAGTCCATTGAGTTATGGTATAAGGGGCTCGGTCACATGAGTGAGAAAAGGCTCTAGATTCTATCCTGAAAGCAAACATTACCTCCCATGAAAGATATGTCTCTAAAAACTTGTGTTCATTGCTTGGATGGAAAAAAAAAAAAGAAGAATTTCATTTCTTAGAATTCCCTTTTCTAGATGTAATGATGTTTTAGATTTGGTTCATATTGACGTCTATTATAAGAAAGATAGATCCCCTAGTGTTACCCTCTATTTTGTGACTTTTATTGACGATTTCTCTAGAAAAGTGTGGGTTGTTACTTTACATTCTAAGGATCAGGTCTTTGATACATTCAAAGAATTTCATGTGAAAGTTGAAAGAGAGACTAGTCAGAAGCTGAAATGTGTTAAAGCAAATAATGGTGGTGAATACCAGGGTCTTTTTGAGAAGAACTGTAGGGATTTTGGTATCAGGCTTGAGAAAACTGTTCTTAAAATACTGCATGAGAATGGTGTAGCAGAGAGAATGAACAGAACTATAGAAGAAAGAATTTGATGCATGCTCTCTTACGCAAAACTGCCCAAAACCTTTTGGGGTGAAGCAAGGAGGACTGTAGTTGACTTGATTAACCTTTCTCTTTCAGTTACTTTGAATGGTGATGTACCAAAGAAGGTTTGGACTGGGAAAGATTTATCATACAAACATTTGAGAGTGTTTGGGTGTAAAGCTTTTGTTCACATTCCAAAAGACGAGAGATCCAAACATGATAGTAAGACTAAAGAGTGTATCTCTTGGGTTATGCACATGAAGAATTTGGCTACAGATTGTAGGATCCGAAAGAGAAGAAAATTATCAGAAGTAGAGATGTTGTGTTCCTTGAGGACCAAACCATTAAAGACTTACAGAAGATTGTGAAACCTAAGTCGTTCAATAAGGAACTTGTTAACTTGGATCCAATTTCTTCTCCAGTTGCAGCTCATGATGATCACGGAAGAGAAATTCAGGGATAAAATGAAGATGTAAATGATAATGATAATGATATTCCTCTACTTACTAATGATCCTGTAGTTACTGATTTACTTCATGATGATTTTACACAACAAGAAGTTCAGTAAGCCTCTACAGAACCTCAGTTAAGAAGATCCACTAGAGAACATCAAACAACTAGACGGTATTCTCCTCATGATGATTTGCTAGAATGTTTTGATGAAGCTATGAAAAATGATTATAAAGAAGAGTGGCTGAAAGCAATGAAAGATAAGATGAAATCATTGCATTAAAACCACACGTATGACTTGGTGAAACTGCCTAAGGGTAAAAGATCACTAAAAAACAAATGGGTCTACAGGGTGAAGACTAAAGATAAGAGTTCGCAACCTAGGTACAAGGCAAGACTTGTTGTGAAAGGATTCAGTCAGAAGAAAGGAATTGATTTTGAGAAAATTTTCTCACTTATAGTCAAGATGTCTTCTACCCGAGTTGTTCTTGGCATTCATACTTAGAGATAGAACAATTGATGTGAAAACTGCCTTCTTCCATGGTGACCTAGAGGAAGAGATTTACATGGAGCAGTTGATAGACCATTAGTTTAGTCATCAACAAACCCTGCAAAAGGTTGTAGTAAAGTGATTAGTAGGGTATCGTTATTGGCCGGGGATTGTCGGTACTCTTATAATAAAGAGTCAATAATAATAATTTGGTTGGTTTAATTAACAGATTATAAACAAATATAAATCTACATCTATTAACATATTACACAAAATTAGGGAGTTTTCATTATCTGATTTTTTTTACGAATTTTACTAAGGAAATTAAAGAAACATTATTTACAATTGATTATTTTCTCTCATAATTCAGAAAATCAAATTTACTAAATGACTAATCAAATTGTTTCAATGTAGACAACGAATTTATACCTCAATCTCATATCATAATTGAATCAAAGTACAAGCCTAAAGAGATCATGCACTTTATAAATTCCTTCTTAGATAATCACTAAGCTTAGGAAAAGTCCATCAGCTAGCTATTTTATTTAAGAAATCAAGTTAATGCTCAGTGCATCCTTACAATTACTTAAACAAATCATTAAGATCAAAAGGAATTATGACTCAATAACTTGTTCCTTATTCATATGAAAAAGTCCATGGATAAAGAACATGCAATTCCCATAACATTGGCTATTGTTCATAGCTTTTACCACTTTAAATAGTACTCCAGATCAATTAGGTGATCAAAAGTGCGATTATTGGCTTCAATGATTTGCAATATCAAATTTTTCAATATAACATAACTGAAAATTCAACATATGTAATAGAGATCATGAATTCATATATCTACATATCATGAACAATTCGAAAACATAAAATAATAAATCTGAAAATTAACCAACTCATTGAATTAACAATAAACACCAACATAAAAATCAAATTAAATATTCTTTAATCCAATAACAACCAAGTCTGAAATAATTAAAAAGAATAGCCGTAGGGGTTACACTTTTCTAACACACTCAAGGAAGCTTGAGATGTTATAGAGAAGTCCTTATGTGCTCACAACTGGAGATGGAAAGGTGGAGTGTTTCAGCCTCTTGCTTTTTGAGTTTGAGTAGAGAGCTCTCCGAAAAGATGATGAGAAAAGATGATCCCCCAACTAAGGTTTTCGGCTTTGTATATATAGAAGAGAAACTAGGGTTTCGGCTGTGCACATGTGGGAGGAAAATTGAGGTGGCCGGCTAGGCTTGTTTAGAATGTAAATTAGGGTTGCGGCTGGGCTTTATTTGGATAGAATTTTGGGTGGCCAGCTAGGCTTTAATTAGAAGGAAAATAATAGGTGGCCGACTTGTGCAAAATTAGGAGAGAAATTAGGGTTTTGGGCTGTGCACAATTGGAAATAAAAAAATAGGGTTTCAGTTGGGCTTATTTAGAAGGTAAATTAATGACATGGCTATGTCCAACCTAACATGGGCCTATCCAACAAAAATCACATAATACTTTTGTCAACTAAGCAAGGTACAAGGTCCAAGCCCGAAGTGGACGAAAATTCGGATGCAACAGCCTACTTAGGTTTAGGCCTATCATAACATGCTCAAAAAACATCCTTTTTGAGACTTTCTTAAGTCCAAATTGAAGTTCAAGACGTCATCTTTCCAACCCAATAAGTTTCAGCCCATTTGGAGATGTGTGCAAGAAGATATGACCATTTTAATTCTGGTCGTTGGGTCCTTATGAAATTCCAAGGTGAAAATTCCCTACAAAGAAATCAGAAAATAATAAATAAGGAAAGTTTCCATAAAAGAAAAGATATCAAAAAGGTAAGTTTCCAAATTAGAAAAGTTTCTTAGAATGATAAGACTATTTTCTTGATCCACTTAGATTTCCTAAAGTAACTAGGAAAACTCATTTTTGCACATTCTTTTGTCATTCCCACGTTCACAAGCTCTCTAAACACTAAGAATAGAAACCAAGCTCAAAATAATAAAATTAAGAGAATTACAAAGCCAAATAGGGTAAGAAAGGTATTAAAAACATCACACAAAGTGTTCCTATCAAATTCCCCCACACTTAGCTTTTGCTAGTCCCTTAGCAAAATAAAACAGTATATATCCTAGTAGAATCTCAAGGGAAACGGCCGAAACTAATTAAATGGCACCACAATGTCATAACACAAATTAAATGACTCTAATCCTTCCAACTTACATCTCAAAGATCCTTTAGGCAATATGGCATAATAAAGTAGGGAGAGCACACGTTTACCTCAAAAACAAGCCACAATGTTATTAAAATTATATAACATTCGTACTTTGAGTGTGTGTGTGAATAATCAGCCAAGTATAAGTGTAATATGCCACCCTCGAGTTAATGCACAAATAGTATCAAATTTTACTTCTCACAATGCATCACTCTGGTTTTCATTCATTTAAATATGGTGCTAGCTATACTAATCACTCAATCACCTGTGAAAACAATTTAAACAATAGGCTTGCTTGTGCACCCACTCTCCACATCAAAAACTGAATGTCAAAGGATCAGGAAGTCTTTAAAAAGGTTGTAATGGGGCTATGGGGTCAAGGTTTCGTAAGAAAGAAGAGAAAGGATGTCACAAAATTTCCTCAGAACTAGAAAGCATTCACAAACGTTAGAAATAGATCATCATTATTAAGTACCACATTTCCATCATTCTAGGGCAGATTTCGTCACTTTGGCTTTCAACTTACTTTAAAGACTCATAATGCTCCCAATTCTTCAGAACTTATATTCTTGAATCACAAAACTTCTTTTCATGTCCCTACTACTCCTTTTATCTCGTTTTCTTTTTTTTTCTTTTTTTTTCTCTTTTTTTTTTGAATTCTCAACCACCTTAGAACCACATGAAATTCCCCCACACTTATGCTTTTTCACCATCCCCTCGTTACAAATCAACATAAATAAGATCCAAGCTCACTAGTTCCAAGGCAAAAGGGTAGGTATAGTGTTTAAGTTCATAAGGGTAAGTGAATGTAGGTTAATGAAGAAAATAGGCTAATTCAGGCTCAAAAGGCTATCTAGGGGTCAAATCACGATCAGGACAAAGGCCATTTAGTCATGGTGGTAAAATCCTAATTTGCCTCCGTCTTCTCCAAATCTGAACATGTACAATCATCTCAAGCGGTTTAAAAGCAAGTTCTAGAAAACATTATATTCACAAGATGCACTCAGAAGAGAATTTGAATTGATATGCATAATGAATCAATTATAAGGCTAAAAAAACTCACAAATATTGCGGGATTATACAAGTATCATTCAATATGTCTCCATGCTTCACTCTAAGACAACAGATTACTCAAATCAAGGCTAATGTGCATCAAAATTTCCAAGTATGACTACAATATAAGCAAATTAACTCTATTTCTTGTTTTATCTTTAAAAGTATGCTCAAACTCTTTTAGAACATCTATCTAAAGAATCAGTTTCATCATTGAGTTGGAGGAGTCCTAAAAAAAACAACAACAATATGACTTAAAAAGATATAAATCCTAGCCTCTTGCTTTTGAGTTTGAGTAGAGAGCTCTCTGAAAAGATGATGAGAAAAGATGATCCCCCAACTAGAGTTTTCGGCTTTGTATATATAGAAGAGAAACTAGGGTTTCGACTGTGCACATGTGGGAGGACAATTGAGTTGGCCGGCTAGGCTTGTTTAGAATGTAAATTAGGGTTGCGGCTGGGCTTTACTTGGAGAGAATTTTGGGTGGCCAGCTGGGCTTTAATTAGAAGGAAAATAATAGGCGGCTGGCTTGTGCAAAATTAGGAGAGAAATTTGGGTTTTGGGCTGTGCACAATTGGAAATAGAAAAAATAGGGTTTCGGTTGAGCTTATTTAGAAGGTAAATTAATGACATGGGTATGTCCAACCTAACATGGGCCTATCCAACAAAAATCACATAATACTTTTGTCAACTAAGCAAGGTACAAGGTCCAAGCCCGAAGTGGACGAAAATTCGGATGCAACAGTCTACTAGGTTTAGGCCTATCATAACATGCTCAAACGATATCCTTTTTGAGACTTTCTTAGGTCCAAATTGAAGTTCAAGACATCATCTTTCCAACCCAATAAGTTTCAGTCCATTTGGAGATGCGGAAAAGAAGATATAATTCTGGTCATTGGGTCCTCCTGAAATTCCAAAGTGGAAATTCCCTACAAAGAAATCAAAAAATAATAAATAAGGAAAGTTTCATTAAAAGGAAAGATATTGAAAAGGCAAGTTTCCAAATTAGAAAAATTTCTTAGAATGATAAGACTATTTTCTTAATCCACTGAGATTTCCTAAAGTAACTAGGAAAACTCATTTTTGCACCTTCTTTTGCCATTCCCACATTCACAAGCTCTCTAAACACTAAGAATAGAAACCAAGCTCAAAATAATAAAATTAAGAGAATTACAAAGCCAAATAGGGTAGGAAATGTATTAAAAACATCACACAAAGTGTTCCTATCAGCAGTCTGAGGGGTTCAAAGTCAAAGGTAAAGAATAACTGGTGTCCAGGTTGAAAAAGAGTTTGTATGGGCTCGAACAGGCACCTAGACAGTGGTATAAGAAATTTGATTCTTTCATGGAGAATCATGGTTACAGTCAGAGTACTTCGAAACATTGTGTATTTGTTAAGAACTTTTCAGATGGTAACTTTATTCTTCTCTTACTTTATGGGGATGACATGTTGATTGTTGGTCATGATGTTAGCAAGATCGATGAATGTAAGAAGAACCTTAATAAATCCTTTGCTATGAAGGATTTGGGACCAGCAAAATTCTTGGTATGAAGATCTCCAGTAATAGAAAGCATGGGAAGCTGTAGTTGTCTCAAAAAGGTTACATTGAGAAGATTCTTGAGAGATTCTGAAACCTGTTATTACTCCACTTGTAGGTCACTTCAAACTTAGTACCAAGCAGTGCCCTACTAGTGAGAAAGATAAATAAGAAATGAAGAAAGTTCCTTATGCTTTAGCATTTGACAGTTTGATGTAGGCCATGGTTTGCACAAGGCCAGATATCGCTCACACAGTTGGTGTTGTCAATTGGTTTCTCTCTAATCCAGAAAAAGAGCATTGGTTAGCTGCTAAATGGATTCTTAGATACCTCATTGGTATTTCTAAGACGTGTCTGTGTTTTGGTGATGGCAAACCTGTGCTAAATGGTTATGTAGATGCCAACATGGCTCGTGATATTGACTCTCGAAAGTCTACTTCAGGGTACTTAATGACTTTTGCAGGGGGAGTTGTGTCTTGGCAGTCTATACTTCAAAAATGGGTTGCTTTGTCTTCCACTGAGGTTGAATATTGTAATATTTGTGTACTTAAAGTAAGGGTAAATAAGTAATTTAATAGATATTACATGGAATTAAAATAATATGTACATGAAAGATTTATTATTGATGAAAAAAATAGACACCTGGACGCGCGTCCAAGTGTAACCGTTTGCTACCACAAAGGAAAAGAAAATAGGGACAAACACCTGGACGTCCAGGTGTAATCTATAGAAAGATAAGTGTCTTGCATGCAAGAAACCTAAGGAACAAAAAAGAGAAAAAAAAAATCCGTTAAGAATGGTTATCAATTTAGCCCGGTTTTGGTATATTAGTTTTGTTAAAAATTAGTTTACAACAAATTTCTTTCTCACTCTAAAATTTTATTCTCTCTCATATTTTTCTCTTTATTTAAATACCTTGGGACTGAAGAAAATGTTGAAAGATTGAAATTTTGAAGAAGTTTATAGGAGAATTTTAATGAAATTCGAGGGAAGCTTTAAGAAAAAAAATGTAATAATGTAAATTTTTTTATAGTTGAAATTATGCATACATAAACTTACCTAGAATTTGATGTCGAAACTTAAAGGTATGAATTACGAAAGAATTGAAGAATAAATTATAAATTATAATATAAATATTATGTCAGGTGTTGACAATCAATAATCGGGTGAAATTGCTGAAAGGAGCAGGAAAGGCAATGAGGTGATCTACATGTAGCTTTAAGTGCTACGTGGTGAGTTAGATTTACTTTTAGCAATCAAGACTAATAAAAATATGACTTTGTGATATTTGAATAAACAATTGAAACATAATTATTTAATGATGTATTTTTCAATAAGTATGCTAATTTATTGATTAGGGATTAAATAGTATGTTGAATATTAATTATATAAAAATTTATATTTTAAAAAGGATGGATTAATGAAAAAATATATTGAGAAGTTATATGAAATTTCTGAACATATGATTGAAAAGTTAATATGATATATGAGGACACAATTTAATAAATGTGATAAAAATACTGATTTTGAGAAAGAGCTAGATAATGGACTTGTATGCTTTGATGTACGCATGCATGTATGTTATTGCTCATATGCATAATAGGCAAGACCAAGAAGGCAGCTGGTTTGGCTGAGAATAGTAGGAAGACAGTTGGTCTGGTTGAAAAGACCAAGAAGGCAGTTGGTCTGGCTGAGAAGATGATGAGTGCTAAATATCCCATATTTTGGCCCCTTAATTTACATTTGTTAATTCTTTAGTTGTGTCCTAATCTGATGTTTTGTATTAGTTCTATGATTTTTAATGTTTTATAGGATTGCAACAGAAATTGGGGATTTAATGTGAAAAAAATGCAAAAGCTGGAATCTACTGTTGTGATCGAGCACATGAGACATGCGATCGAGCACAACAGCGCTCAAGTATTTATTTATATGTTTAGCTTAGGAATTTGTTACTTTGAGTTGTTTTTTCGTTGTTTTACAGGTTTACAAGCACTTGTAAAGGAGTTTCACTAAAATTGCCAGAATTGCCCATACAGATCGGTCATTTTTGCGGATTAAACTGTATTGATTCAGGAAGAACCAGGAGATGAGCCTATATGCTTGGAAAGATCCAGATGTCTATTTTCTAGAGAATTTACGGCTCATAAATATGATTTTTCTAGAGAAAGTTATGGCAGTTTTAGTAGACAAAGGTCAGGTTGTGCGTGATTTCAATGATGCAGAAGTGATTTTTGCGGATTAAACTATAATGATTCAGGAAGAAACATAAGATAAGCCATATATTCTTGGAAAGATCCGAACGTCTATTTTCTGGAGAATTTTATGGCTCGTAAATATGATTTTTCTAGAGAAAGTTATGGCAGTTTTAGTAGACAAAGGTCAGGTTGTGCATGATTTCAGCGTGGGCAGAAGTTTTAAAGGGCATGTGAAGGCTTAAATCCCACATCCCACATCGGTTGGAAACATATTCTACATCCCACATCCCACATCGGATTGGAAACACATTGCACTCATGGAGTTCCCCTATAAAAGCCTCATTGCACTTCATCAAATGGGTGTGCAATCTCGGAGGCTTTGTTACCAAGGGGTGCAATCTGGAGGATTTGGCTACCAATTGGAGGAAGCGCTGCACAGTAGCTGCGAGTGGAATTTCTCTCTCCATGTATTATTAGTTTTAATTTATTTCTTTTAAGTTTTAAAGTTTAATGTTTAGCACTTTAATGTTTGCTCTAATTTTTCCCTTAAGATTTTTGTTGTCCATTATATTTATAGGTAACTAAATTCTCAAGTGGGGCTAGAGATGAACTTGCACAGTAGATGGTATTTTTGTTTATTTTTTTAATTTATGTATTTGATTTTCAATTACTAAAACTCTCTTGTTTTATCATTCTTAATTCATTGGTGATGTTTTCTTCTCTGCATAATCGTAGAATTTATTCTGTTTATGGATTCAGTCATACTTTCTCTATTGAATGGATTAGCTTTTTGATTATGTTTGGATCAATTATTTATCTATATTGATTTAATTCTTTGCTGCAATATCGCTTCCTGAGTATATTGTCGTCGTTGGATTTTCTCAACGGTGATAATAATTTACGTATTTTAAAAGTGGTGAGCGATTTTTCAAAGGGTTACATTTGGTTTAATCTTGTTTTATAAATCTACACCTTCTGATTGAGAATTTTGGGAATTGAGTTCTCAATTGAGTTATTCAATGAATTAAGAATATTTAAAATACCAGATTTGTACAAGGGATTCCCGACACTTTATTGTTTGTCAAATTTGAGTACTTTCTTCGTTAGTCACTTTGTTTCACTGTAATTTGCATTTAAAATTAATCTTTGTTCTCCATTAATCATATAATATTTTTCTTTAGTTTCTTTGTTCCTTCTACTATTCTTTAAATTTGTCTCTCTGTGGAATCGACACCCCAAAGCTGTGATACAACTACCGCGTTATTCTTTGGGCGTAATCAAATTTTGGTGCTGTTGCCAGAGAGACAGTAGAAGAATTGTTAGATAGTTTTTCTTTTCAGCAGGTTGTAAAGGCAGTAACTTCGTTCCTTCTTTTAGCTTGCTACATTATTTTCTTTTCTTTTCTTTTTCCCTTCTTTCTTTTTATAGTATTTTTTTTACTATTTTGTTACCTTGCATGCACAGATATAGAGACGCCTTAGGTAGATTTGCTTCTAAGTCTGTGCTAGAGTCAAAATCAAACTTTTTAAATCCTTTATTTGACAATCCATCTAGTCTTAAAGAAATGAGTGAACACGGAGATCAACCCACTAGGACCCTCCAGGATTACCTCCACCCTACACGCATAGCCACACCATCATGCATCATGTTTCTAGCTAATACTCGCCAACTGGATTTTAAAACAGGGATGATACAGTTACTCCCTACGTTCCATGGCTTAGAAAATGAAAACCCATATGTGCACGTTAGGGAGTTTGAGGAAGTAGTTGCGACTTTTCACAGTCAAAATGCAATTGATGACATTGTGAAACTTAAGTTCTTTCCTTTCTCTTTAAAGGATAGAGCTAAAAGTTGGCTATACTCACTGAGACCACAATCTATTGGGTCGTGGAATGAGATGACTCAGGTTTTCTTTAGTAAATACTTTCCCCAACATAAGACCAACACTTTAAAAAGGCAAATCTCCACCTTTTCACAAAAGGACAGTGAGACTTTGTATCAGTCGTGGGAGAGATTTAAGGAGTTGTTGAGTATGTTTCCTCACCATGGGTATGAGAATTGGCGCTTAGTGAACTATTTTTATGAGGGACTTACCCTTAGAGAGTGCCAATTTGTGGAGATAATATGTAATGGTGAGTTCTTACAGAAAGATCCTGATGAGACCATAGAATACCTCAATGAGCTTGTTGAAAAAGCTCACACTTGGACTAGACCTAGTGCTACTGAGAGCACAAATAGGTCACACCTTACAGTAAACCCAAATGGTGGTGAAATTTACCATCTCAGGGAAGAGGATAACCTAAAGGCTAAGGTCGAGATGCTCACTAGGGAGCTAGATGTGCTAAAGACTAAGGACTTAAAGCCAACACACGTGGCTAATCATGCATAATCTTTTGGACCATGTTTTGTGTGTGGCGGGATAGATCATCTCGCTCAAGAGTGTCCCACATTTGTTGAGATGAGAGGGATGTATGAGGAACAATGTAATGCCTTAGGTATGTACAAGAAGCCTTTTTCACCTTTCTCTGATACCTATAATCTGGGGTGGCGCAATTACCCCAATTTTAGCTGGAAGTCTGAAAACCAGCCGCCTGCACAACCCCTTAGATCATATCCTGCACCATATCATGCACCTTCATCTTCTAGGAGTCCTTTAGAAGACACTTTGCATGCTTTTATTGAGGCACAGGGTAAGACTAACCAAAAATGTGAATCTTTGATTACGCAGGTTGTTGAAGAAAATAAGGAGATAAAGAGTCAAGTGTCCAAATTGATGAGCTCCTTGAGTGTTAATGAGCGAGGTAAGTTCCCTTCTCAAGCTCAGTCCACACCCCATGGTCAACACATGGCGCAAAAGAATCTAAAGGATGTGAATGTCATTGTGATACGAAGTGATAAGTCATTACACATCCCAACAATGAACAAATCGGAGGATGTGGAAAAAGGTCAAGATAGTAGTGATGCTGAGCTGCCCAAGGAACTTGAGGTGACAAAGAGTCCTGTTAAGGTACCATTCCATCAAGCTTTAAAATCAAGCAAGCGAACTCTGGATCCAAACAATGAAATCCTAGAGAATCTAAGGCAACTAAAAATCAATCTTCATCTTTTGCATGTGATTAAACAAGTTCTTACTTATGCAAAAGTTCTCAAGGATTTGTGTACAGTTAAGAGGAAGCACCATGTGAAGAAGACAGCGTTCTTGACAGAGCAAGTTAGTGCTCTAATTGAGCAATAGATTCCTCCCAAGTACAAGGATCCTGGTTGTCCAACCATTGCATGCAGCATTAGAAATCATGAGGTTGGGCAAGCTTTACTAGATTTAGGAGCAAGCGTGAATCTAATGCCATATTCTATTTATTTGCAGTTGGGGTTAGGAGAAATCAAACAACCACTGTGGTATTACAATTAGCTGACCGTTCAGTCAAAGTACCCTGGGGTGTAATAGAGGATGTTCTAATTCAAATTGACAAATTTTATTATCATGTTGATTTCCTAATCCTTGACACTAGCTCTGTTGTTGATACTACTTCTAAAATTCATTTGATTTTAGGTAGGCCTTTCCTTACCACTGCTAATGATCTTATTAATTGCAGGAATAGGTTCATGAAGTTGTCTTTTGAAAACATGACACTCGAGGTGAATATTTTTCGTATTGTAAAACAGCCAGAAGATGATGATGAGAGCCACTAGACATACATGATTGACTCACTCATGGATAGGGAAGTTTCTATAACTCATGATCTTAATCCCCTTGAGTATTTTCTTGTTAATTCTGAGTTTGGTTCTACGAATGATCCATCTGATGTAGTTGATATTTATGCTATTTTTTATAGAACTCAAAATTATGGCACTCGGGCATAGAAACCAGAGTTTGAGTAGTTGCCTGAGAGAAATGAAAAACAAATTCCTTTAAGTGTGGAAGCACCCAAAGTTGAATTGCAGCCTCTACCTAAGGGTTTAAAGCATGTTTTCCTTGGTCCAAATGATATTTTTCCTGTTATTATCTCATCTGAATTGTCTGAGTCTCAAGGTGAGAAATTAATTCGGACCCTAAGTGAGAATAAGTTAGCCTTAGGTTGGAACATGGCTGATATAAAAGGTGTTAGTCCCTTGGTTTATTCTCATAAAATTAATTTGGAGGAAGGAACTGGCCCTCATAGAGACCCCTAGCGTAGGCTTAATCCCACTATGAAAGAAGTGGTGAAGAATGAAGTGTTGAAACTATTAGATGCGGGAATCATATATCCTATTGCTGATAGTAAATGGGTAAGTCCTACACAGGTTGTTCCTAAAAAGTCAGGTGTTACTATGGTGAAGAATGACCTAGGAGAGTTAGTCCCTATAAAACTTGTGACTAGGTAGCGGATGTGCATTGATTACAGAAAATTGAATGCTGCCACCCAGAAAGACCATTTTCCCTCCCTTTTATTGATCAAATTCTTGAGTGTGTTGCTGATCATCCTTTCTATTGTTTTTTGGATGGTTATTCTGGTTATTATCAAATTGAAATTGCATTAGAAGACCAAGATAAAACCACTTTCACTTCTTTTGGTACTTATACTTTTCATAGAATGCCATTTGGATTGTGTAATGCACCTGCTACTTTTCAACGTTGTATGATGAGCATTTTTAGTGACATGGTTGAAAATTGCATGGAAGTTTTTATGGATGACTTGACTGTTTTTAAATCTTCTTTTGATGCATGCTTATTGAATTTAGAGAGAGTATTGACTCGTTGTGAGGAGAAGGAATTAGTTTTGGATTGGGAAAAATTCCACTTTATGGTACCTTCAGGTATTGTCTTAGGGCATATTATTTCTTCTAGAGGAATAGAGGTTGATCAATCTAAGATTGAATTAATCTCTAAGTTGCCTACACCTAGGATAGTAAAGGATGTGAGATCCTTTCTTGGTCATGCAGGCTTTTATGGGAAGTTCATACAGAATTTTTCCACCATATCTAGACCACTATGTGTCCTCCTAGCTAAAGATGCCCCATTTGAGTGGACACAAGCTTGTCAAGAGGTCTTTAAAATACTAATTGGAAAGCTTACCTTAGCACCCATAATGTAGTCACCTGATTGGACTTTACCTTTTGAGATCATGTGTGATGCTAGTGACTTTGCTGTAGGTGTTGTTCTTTGACAGTGAACGGAGGGGAAGCCTTTTGTCATTTACTATGCTAGTAGAACTCTAAATAGTGCTAAGATGAATTACTCCACCACTGAAAAAAGAGTTTCTAGCTATAGTGTTTGCTTTGGATAAGTTTCATACTTACTTGATTGGTTTTCCTATTATTATTTTCACAGATCATGCAACCCTTAAGTACATTTTTACAAAGAATGATGCTAAGGTGCAACTAATACGGTGGATTTTACTTTTGCAGGAATTTGACAACACAATCAAAGATAAGAAAGGAGTAGAGAACGTAGTGGTTGACCATCTCTCGAGGCTCACATTTGAGGAAACCTCTGACCACCTGCCAATTAGGGATGGTTTTCCCGATGAGAATTTACTTTCTATTACCTCTCTACCATGGTTTGCTCATATTGTGAATTATTTGGCTGCAGGTGAGATACCGGTGGATTAGAGCACTCAGGATAAGAGGAAGTTAATGACTGAGGTACGTAATTTCTATTGGAATGACCTTTTTCTTTTCAAATACTATCCTGACCAAATTTTAAGGCGTTGCATCCCTGATAAAGAGATTGCTAGTGTCTTGGAATTTTGTCACTCCCAAGCTTGTGGGGGCCATTTCTCAATGAAGAAAACCGTTGCAAAAATTCTGCAGTGTGGATTTTATTGGCCTACCTTGTTTAAGGATGCAAACATCTATTGTCGCTCATGTAAAAAGTATCAAAAGTTAGGAGTTATGTCCCAACGTCATATGATGCCCTTAAACCCAATTTTAGTGATTGAAATTTTTGATTGTTGGGGCATTGATTTTATAGGACCATTCCCTCATTCTTTTGGATATCAATATATTATTGTGGCAGTAGATTATGTGTCAAAATGGGTAGAGGCAGTAGCTTGTAGGAGCAATGATAATAGGACGATAATTAAATTTCCCAAAGAAAATGTGTTATCTCGATTTGGTACACCACGTGCTATCATTAGTGACCGGGGTACGCATTTTTGCAACCGCTCTTTTGAAGCTTTAATGAAAAAAAATAAGGGGTGGTGCATAAGATCTCTACTGCCTACCACCCCCAGACAAGTGGACAGGTAAAACTTGCAAACAGGGAAATTAAGCAAATTTTAGAAAAAATGGTCAACCCGGATCACAAAGATTGGTCTTTGAGACTAGTTGATGCGCTTTAGGCCTACCGGACAGCTTTAAAAACCCTCTTAAGTATGTCACCTTATAGGCTTGTTTTTGGAAAGCCTTGCCACTTACCTGTGGAGCTCGAGCATCGAGCTTATTGGGCCATCAAGCATTTCAATTTTGACATGGGAGAAGCAGGTAAGCTTAGAAAATTTCAGTTGACCGAGTTAGAGGAGTTGAGAAATGATGCTTATGAGAACTCTAGAATCTATAAAGCTAAAATGAAAGCGTTTCATGATAAAAATATTTTGAGAAAAACATTTAAGCCCAATGATCAAATGTTCTTATATGATTCTAGACTCTATAAGCACCCAAGAAAACTTTGGTCTAGGTTGGCCGGCTCTTTTGTAGTGAAGAATGTTTTTGCAAATGGGGTGGTAGAAATAGAGGACCCGAAAGATGGTCGGATCTTTAAAGTAAATGGTCAACACCTTAAAGTATTAATTGATAGGTAAGGTCCAAAAGTAAAAGACATTCCACTTATAAATTCGGTCTATCAACCTTGACCACACCACGTAGGTATTTTTTTTTCTTTCTTCATTTGTTTTGTTTTTATTGTTTTTTCATATTTCTTATTACTGTTTATTTTTAATATTTTTTTTGTTTTCCAATATTACTTTGGTATTTCTTTTTCAGGGACAATGTGTGCATCAGTTCAAGTTTGGGGGTGTACTATGAGCCATGCCAATCCAGCTAGTTCTCCATCTCCCAGGTCAGCTCTTTTCATGTTATTCACACATTGGGGACACTGTGTACTTTAAGTTTGGGGGTATGAGAGACACATTCACACACACTTTGTCCCAGTTTATATATATATATATATATATATATATATATATATATTATTGAAAAGATAAATGCATGTTCATAATTGTTTTGAAATTTTGGTTGATCTAAACAATATTGTGATGTGATTTCATTGGAAAGCTTAAAATCATGAACACATGATCTAAGGTAGAATTTTAAAGTTTAATTACTTACTTTAGGCATTTGAGAATTCACATGTTTGATCTAATCCGACACGAGCACATTAGCACATAATCGTGTGAGGTATGACATGTGATTTTAATGTGTATGTTGCCATAGTTTAGCTGATTCCGGATGACTTGTTGGATGGACGCTTTGGCATAGAGAAGTTAAAAAAAATGCTTATAATGATCATTGACAAACTTTCCACTGAGTAACTGGACCTCTTGCCTCAATAAGCAGTGACTATTCATGTCAAAAGGTGTGAATTTTTCTCATGATGATCATTGACAAACTTTCCACTGAGTAACTGGACCTTTTGCCTAAGTAAGCAGTGAGTGTTCATGTCAAAAGGTGAGAATTTTGCTTAGTTTCGTAGCCTTTTTTACTCGAGTTAGTAAGTCCTTAGGGGTGTATTTACACCTATTGCCTTAAAACTATCTAGTTTGGGAGTCATTGACTCAACACTCGCTACATGGGTCAATTAAAAAGCTTAAGGGAACTAAACATGGCGAGCCTCATAATAAAAGAAAGAAGGAAATAAAACTATGCCATTGTTGTTCATTCTGATGGGAAATTCGGTGAATCTTGCGACATGAAGACATTACACATTGGAGTTATTTGGAAGCTTCATTTTTATGTGCTAGTTCACTTTACACGGATTCGAGCTTGTGATGCCTTAGCTGGCCTCTCGTAAGTAATTAGATTTTAAAATTCCTATTCATTGCGAAGATGGGTTTATATTTTAAGCTTGCTCATGAATGAGTATCATGGTTTTGTGTGCTACTTAAATTTTTGGACACCATGAATGATTGATTTATCTTTGTGTTCTTTGCTTTTCATTTAGTTTTTATTTATTTTTTTTTGCTATGGGACTAGCAAAATGTAAATTTGGAGGTATTTGATGAGTGCCAAATATTGCATATTTTGGCCCTTTAATTTACATTTTTTAATTATTTAGTTGTGTCCTAATCTGATATTTTGTGTTAGTTCTATGATTTTTAATGTTTATAGGATTGCAACGGAAATTGGGAATTTAATGTGAAAAAAATGCAAAAGCTATAATATGCTGTTGCAATAGAGCACAAGAGACTTGCGATCGAGTGCAACAACGCTCAAGTATTTATTTATATGTTTCGCTTACAAATTTGTTACTTTGAGTTGTTTTTTTCGTTGTTTTACAGGTTTACAAGTACTTGGAAAGGAGTTTCACTAAAATTGCCAGACTTGCCCGTACAGATCAGTCATTTTTGTGGATTAAACTGTATTGATTCAGAAAAAATCAGGAGATAAACCATATATGCTTGGAAAGATCCAGATGTCTATTTTCTAGAGAATTTTACAGCTCATAAATATAATTATTCTAGAGAAAATTATGGCAGTTTTAGTAGACAAAGGTCAGGCTGTGCGTGATTTCAGCGTGGCATAAGTGATTTTTGAGGATTAAACTGTAATGATTCAGGAAGAAACAAGAGATGAGCCATATATGCTTGGAAAGATCCAGATGTCTATTTTCTGGAGAATTTTACACCTCATAAATATGATTTTTTTAGAGAAAGTTATGGCAGTTTTAGTAGACAAAGGTCAGGCTACGCATGACTTTAGCGTAGGCAGAAGTTTTGAAGGGCATGTGAAGGCTTAAATCCCACATCCTACATCGGATTGGAAACACATTATACTCATGGAGTTCCCCTATAAAAGCCTTATTTCACTTCATCAAATGTGTGTGCAATCTCGGAGGCTTTGCTACCAATATGGACAAGCGCCGCACAGCAGCTGCGAGTGAAATTTCTCTCTCCATATATTGTTAGTTTTAATTTATTTCTTTTAAGTTTTAAAGTTTAATGTTTGCTCTAATTTTTCCCTTGAGATTTTTGTTGTCCATTATATTTATGGATAACTAAATTCTCAAGTGGGGCTAGGGATGAACTTGCACAGTAGATGATATTTTTGTTTATTTTTTAATTTATATATTTGATTTTCAATTACTAAAACTCTTTTGTTTTATCATTCTCAATTCATTGGTAATGTTTTCTTCTCCGAATAATAGTAGAATTTCTTCTGTTTATATATTCAGTCATGCTTTCTCTATTGAATGGATTAGCTCTTTGATTATGTTTGGATCAATTATTTATCTATATTGATTTAATTCTTTACTGTAATACCGCTTCCTGAGTATATCGTCGTCATTAGATTTTCTCAATAGTGATAATAATTTATGTATTTTAAAAGTGGTGAGTGATTTTTCAAAGGGTTATATTTGGTTTAATCTTGGTTTATAAATCTACATCTTCCGATTGGGAATTTTGGGAATTGAGTTCCCATTTCAGTTATTCAATGAATTAAGAATAATTAAAATACCAGATTTGTGCAAGGGATTTTTGACGCTTTACTATTTGTCAAATTTGAGTACTTTCTCCGTTAATCACTTTACTTCACTTTAATTTGCATTTAAAATTAATATTTGCTCTCCATTAATCATTTAATATTTTTCTTTAGTTTCTTTGTTCATTCTACTATTCTTTAAATTTGTCTCTCTGTGGAATCGACACCCCAAGACTGTGCTACAACTACCACGTTATTCTTTGGTCATAATCAGAAGACCAGGAAGGTAACTGGTCTGGTTGAAACAAGTCAACATGTGAAAAAAAAGTTCCCAGATGATAATATAAAATGATCTGATGAGAAAGAAAGAAAGAAAATTTAAATTCATGCATTATGTTTGTTTTGAATATTTATTATTATTGCCTGAGATGTTAAATAATCAATTTTGAGTATGGAATGATTAATTGATAAATGAGTCTCATAATGAAACCATTTTGATGATAAATAAATAGAAAGAATGACATAATAAAGAATTTTATTATTGATTGTTTATATGATGTGAATTTTATGATGATATTGAATTAGATATATGAAATTGGTAAAAATATATGAGACATATGTACTAAAAGAGAATAGCTTGATAATTTATTTCTTAAGAGAAATTGATAAATGATTGAATTAGAATGTGAGAAAATTAGATGATTAATTATGCTAATTTAACAATGAATGAATATAACTAGAAGTATACAAATAGAGTACTTCCGGTAAATTTAATTCACTGAGCTTGTGAAGCTCACTCCTCATTGTTAAATAATTTCAGGTAGCGGGCATGACAGATAGATTTGTGAGGTGAGATTCAGATTGAGTTATTATCTGTAAGTCTTGTGGTCCACATCTTCAGACTAATGGAAGAAGGAAAAAAAAATTGTAAATATCCCTGCATAATATGTTGTATATATTGTTTGAGTTGGGATTTTAATAATGTTACTCCCCTATTGAGGGTTAAGGATTTATGTATATATATTTTCAATCGATATATATATTTTTATATTGTTGCATATATGTGTCGTGCTGGGATTTCAAAACGTGACGACACCGTCTCGGGGGTGGCTAGCCCGAGATGGATCGTTACAAATATATTGCCTTGATTGAAGCTTGTAAGAAGTTACTATGGCTGAAAAATTTCTTACAAGAATTGGGCATAAAGCAAGAAAAACATGTGTTGTACTGGGACAGCCAAAGTGCTACCCATCTCAGCAAAAATCTGACATTTTATTATCATTCTAAGTATACTGATGTGCGTTACTATTGGATTCATGATGCTCTAAAGATGAAATTATTACAACTTGAGAAAATCCATACCGATGATAATGGATTGGATATGATGACTAAAGCTTTGTCTTCGCTGAAGTTTGAATTATGCCAAAGTTAGCAAGTATGGTAGTGCCCTCCACATGAGTCGAGAGGAGGAGATTGTTGGTGTGGATCCCTTGTATGTGGGGGTCATCACCAACTAAAATTAATTTTGCTTACGTGGCCCTAAGACCACAGTATATAAAGAGAATCAATTTTCTTCCCTAGGTGTACAGATCTTATGACTTTTTTTAAAGGATGAAAAAAAGAAAAAGGACACTCTTTTCTGATTATATGTTGAGGAATCTGCTGGGTTAGTACTTACGTTTTACACTTTGAATATCTAAAGATTATGGTTTTTTAGTTTTAACCCATCTTTTGGTTTGTGGAAGAAATTAGATTGTCCACCAATTAAGAGGGATGAACATCACCCAACTCAGTTTGAACAAGGGCATTAGAGACCAAATTGACTGTTTTAAGCATCTCTGTTTGGAATGTTGTTTTGAACATCACACCAACTCAGTTATTTGACTTAATACATAACATGAATCAGTAATGTGCAAAAGCTGCTGGGAGATCACATGGGTCACAAAATTAACTGTATGAGGAAGCAAGAAAACAGGGTATAGGCAAATGTGAAGAAACTATTGCATTAATTTCTATCCAGCTTATGCCAGGCACCAGAAAAGCATCAATTAGTCAGAGATGCTTCTTTTATCGTTTGAAAAATTTTAAACTTTCAAACACAGCTCTTATTGCTCAACAAAATATAGTGTCTTGGGTTTTTTTTCTTCTTTTTCTGGGTTCAGATTTCGTAATAAATGAATCGTTTAATAACTAGACTATTTGAGAGCAATGGACTTGAAATCAATCATGCCAATGATTAGTAACAACTTTATCTCTAAATGGATTTAAATGCACACGTTAAAATCTTAAAACCTATGGCCCTATGCCGCATCCCCTTAAGAGCAACGATGGATTTGGGGAAGTAATAAAGGGAAAAAGCAACATGGAATTCTAATTTAAAGATTAGGGAATAGCTGCTCATTTGTACTGATGCAGCCAAGTCAGCGTTGTGCCCTGTTGGTTAAAACTTTTTACAACTTATAATTAAGGCCAAGGCAAATGTTACATATTATTTGCATGTACGCAGTCAACTGTCCGTTTCACCAAATGATACAAAATTTAAATCCCTTCATTATTGATCCTTCAAAACGTGGATTGCTAAAATGACTACTTAAATCATTCAAACTTTTGACTTTTTTCCATGGGTCCAAGCACGATTGTTTTTTTAAATGTGATTATACAAAACCAACCTTTCTTTTATTGACTCATCTTTTGTGCTTAATTTTTGTTTTGTTATTTCAAAAAATCTATTAATCATTAATTTCCTTCCAAAAAAGAAAATCAATCAAACCAAACTTATATGATTCATGTTTTTTTTTTTACTCAACTCTTTCTTCTTCAACTTTATGTTTTAAGGGATAAATATATTTGCCTCCTTGAGGTTTGATAAAAATTACACTTACACTCTTATAATTTGGAAAATGACAATGACCCTCTTTGTTTTATTGATAGTTTAAGTTTTGCAAGACACTAGCACCCTTAATGTTAAAGAAATTTTTAGTCAACAGTTAAAAAATGGTCAACCGGCGCAATATATCATCTTGATTTGTGTTTAATCCCATATTACCCTTATCGTATTTTATGTACTTTATATAAAATAATATTTTAATAATTACTAACTTATTTTCTTTACTCATTTTTCTCATTTTAGATCAAACACCTACAAATTTATTTCTTCATAAATCTAGAATAATCTCATTCTTCTCGGTAATAAACTAAGATGACACGCACATCTAAAATGATGAATATCATAGAAAACCTTACGATAGTCTCTATAATTCTTTGGTTTAATCTTTAATTAGTTAAGGTTAAGCTTTAGTTACATATTTTTCATCAAAGTTCACGAATCCTAATTTCATCAAATTTTATGGAAATTTTTTCTATGAAAATATGATTTTTCCCAAGGGGAAAAAAAAATATTTTGTTAGGATATCTACATACGAGTTATCCTACATCTGAAAGAAATAAAAAAAAATAAGAGCAATTTATATACATGGTTTGGGCCGAAAACTCTTGAGCTTAAGCTTTTGAGTCATATCGGTGCCCATCCATGTATATCAAACCCGCGTTCGTGTGATTTCTCGTTGTGTGAAGTACTCCTGACCTTAACAAATTGGTATTAGAGCTTGGTTCGAATTTTTCACGATCCTGTGAATCCCACGATGTTGTCCCATAGTTGAGTATGAGAGGCGTTTGTGTTCCCACGGTTGTCTGTCTTATGAGGAATCCCATGGTTGAGTTTGGTTTAGTTTCTCTTGTTGATCGTGTGACCAGTGGTTCCATTCAAGGGAAAGTTTGCTATATAACTCACACGTGAGGGAAAGATTTGTTAGTGCTGAGATTTTACCCTTAAAATCCACCTACTCAAACTTATAATAATAAATAGGCAAATAAACAAACAAATATCAAACACAATAATTTAATGTGGTTCGGAAACCTTCTTGCCTATGCCACTAACAAATTCACAATTTTATTAATCCTTAACAAAAACTTTAGGAAAAACAAAATTATTATCATCACAACCCAAAATCCCCAATACACCTAAAGTTCTCCCCTAGCTTTAGTTATAATATTGGAATTATGAGTGTGCCTCAAAAACTTCTCTAGAACCTTTTTTATAAAGAGGATATTTTCTTAATACTATTAGGAAAAGAACAAAAAAATCATAATAGACTACTACTACTACTTATACAAGGAACAATCTAATAGGAAACTAGTACTACTCCTACTAGAATAACCAACTATAAAATAGGAAATTACTTTTCCCAAACCAATTAGAATTCTTCTTTGTGAAGATTTGAGCCAAAATCCTAACAAATCTCCACATTAACTCAAATTCTCCACACATCATCAGCAAATCTAACTTTCTTCTTGGTTGGTGCGATCCTTCTTTTTGGTTCTTCCATATTTCCTCCAACTAATTTTCCAAGCAAAATATTCTTATCCAACACATACAAGCCATTCTTGTTCATAGTAGCCTTTAACACTATATTTGATCAATTAAGAACTTGCATCTTTTTATTGCCCGCAGTCCATATATATCTCATCTTATTAACCTCCCCTAAAGAGATAATATTTGTAGTGAGAGATGAAACAAACTTTACCTTCTCAAGTGTCTTCATGCTTTCATTATGGAGCTTTAACCTTAAGTTTCCTTTATCATCAATTACTTTATGTTTTCCATATGCGGTAGCAATTGTGACATGAGTAGGTTCCTTCAGACAATCAAATTACTTCTTCTTATTGAATATGTGAATGGAAGATGCCAAATCAAGTAGCACCATATTACTCTCATCAACTTTTTCATCAATGTGGTCAATAGCTAGCACCTTTTCATCACTTCCCTCGGTGATAGTAGCACTTTTACTATTCGTTCCATCATGACTCTTCTTCCCACTCATCATTCTCAACTCTTTAAATCATCCTTCATGGTCTTACAATAATATTGTATGTGTCTTATCATTGTCATCTCTAGGCCTAGATTTGGATCTCTACCTTGAGCCATTGTTCACTCTCCATTGGCTCTTCCATCGATTAGGACTCTTCATAGCAAGTGCTTAACTATCACTAGACAAGCTCTTGCTTCCCATCAACCTCTCATTCTCTCGCATGAGCGCGGTCACATTGTCTAAGCTCAATGTCAACTTGCCCACTAACAATATTTGCACCAATGGCTTGTAAGATTTTGGTAAAGATGATAATAATAGTAATACATTCTCCTCGTCCTTCAGTGTTTCTTCTATATTCAACAATTGAGACATCAGCTTGTTGAATTCATTCAAATGATCATGAATACTTGTACTTTTTCCATCTTTAGAAAGTAGAGGTTCATCTTAAGACATAATCTATTAGTCAAAGACTTTGATGCATAGATACTCTTGAGCTTATCCCATAAACCCTTGGGTCTAGTTTCCTTCAACACAACATACTTGATCTCGAGAGCAAGAACCAACTTGATTGTGCTCACAACCTTCTTTTGAATCGATTGTCACTTTCTATCTGTCACATCTTCTAGCTTTTCTTCCCCTAAAATCTAATCAAGATCTTGTTGTACTAAAAGATCTTGAATTGTACTCCGCCACATAGTAAAATTATTTCTTCCATTAAATAAAGGAATATCAAATTTAGGTATACATATTGACATGATGATGCATGCGGTACAAACAGCAGCAAACAGCTTCTCCAAATAGATGACTAGGCTCTGATACCACTTGTTGGGATTTTACCCTTAAAATCCACATGCTCAAACTTATAATAATAAATAGGCAAATAAATGAAAAAATATCAAGCACAAAAATTTAATGTAGTTCGGTAATCTTCTTGCCTATGCCATCAACAAACTCACAATTTTATTAATTCTTAATAACAACTTTAAGAAAAACAAAATTATTACCCTCACAACCCAAAATTCTCAATACACCCAAAGCTCTCCACCTAGATCTAGTTATAATATTGAAATTATTAGTGTGTCTCAAAAACATCTCTAAGACCCCTTTTATGTAGAAGATATTTTTTTAATACTATTAGAAAAAGAAGAATAACATGATAGTAGACTACTACTACTACTTATACAAGGAATAATCTAATAGGAAACTAATATTACTCCTATTAGAACAACCAACTATAAAATAGGAACTACTTTTTCCATACCAATTAGAATTCTTCTTTGTGAGGATTTGAGTCAAAATCCTAACAGTTAGGATATCTATATATGAGTTATCTCACATCCGAAAGAAATAAAAAATAAGAGTGACTTATATATATGGTTTGAACCCAAGACTCTTGAGCTTAAGCTTTTGAGTTATATTGGTGCACATCCATGTATATCAAGCTCACGTTCGTGTGATCTCCCATCGTGTGAAGTACTTCCGACCTTAACACATTCATTCTCCAAACTTGACCTAAAAATGGACTGTGAGAGTAGCCAATAACACATGTTTTGACCAATATTTTGTGAAATTAAGATTAAGTTGTAATCTTTCAATAAAGAAAGAAAAATAGAGTGAGTATGATTTCATCAAATAATAAAGAAAACAAAGCGTCAAATAATATTTGCACCAAAGGTCGCGCTAGATCTTCTGAATCTGGCATTTCCTAGGCAAATATTTTCATCAAAGGTCGCTCCAGTAGAAGAAGAATGAAGAGTACACGGATCTAGGTGTTTTGAGGAGGAGGAAAAAGAAGACAAAAAAGAAGAAAAAGATGAAGAAGAAGAATTATGGGAAAATGCACTGAAAGTCTAGACATTGGGCTTAGCTGGAAGTCGCATAGGCTGAATCTCGAGATCTGTTGAAGAAGAAGAAGAAGAAGATGATGAAAGAAATCTGAGATTTTATTTTATTTTATTTTTTTAATTTTAATTTTTAGTTGTTTTTATTTTAACTTAAATTTATTTTGGGTAAAAAGTTTTTATTAATGTAAAAATTGAAAGAAAAAAATAATGGATTGATTTGGATAAAAAAAATGTTTGAAATAGTTAGTTGTTTTACCCTTTTATGAAAAGGTATCATTGTCTTTTCATCAAATCTGCTATAAATTAATATAATCTATTAGCTCAACGTCAATCAAAGAGAATGACTATCTTTTCTCAAACTATAAAGGTGAAAGTGTATCTTTTATAAAATCTAGAGGAAGCAAATGTATTCAGCCCATGTTTCAATGGGTGATCCTTCCATGAGTTTTAAAATTTTAAAACTCTAACCGCGTATGCGTTATGGTTTTCAACACTGTAATACTACAATATTACAAAATTGATTTTTTTTAAAGAGAAAAAGAGAAATCTATCCATTTTGACCGATTATATATTTTGATGCTAGACCATCACGTCTGGAAAATCTTTAGGCTTCCATAAGCAAAGTCAAAGAAAACTTGAGATCTAAATGCCTATTTATTTAATTGAATCTAATGATAAAGGGTACCTCCCGAAGGTTCATTTTTTAAGACTTCAATGAAAATGCCCACTTCCAAGGAAACAACAACTCTCCTCATCAGGCTCATCATGATTTGCCTTTAGTGGAGCAAATATTTCAACGGTTACGTAAAATCTATGAGACCAGATGATATATAAATGGAGAAAATGTAGAACAAGCAATGGCACTCTGGATATGATACAGTTTGGTGTGTCATCATCCCTAATGTCACTTGCAGTTGAAATGAAAAGCTTGCCTCAAAAGTCAAAACTCATTTAAAGATAAGAGTTGAGTAATAAAAAAGGGAACATAAATCATATAAGTTTGGTTGATTGATTTTCTTTTTTGGAAACAAATTAATGATCAAAGGAATTTTTGAAATAACAAAAGATCAAGCACGAAAAATAAGTCAATAAAAGAAATGACTGCTTTGTAAAATCACATTTAAAAAAAACAATCTTGCTCTGGCCTTAACAAATCTTTCTTTGGCAATATCGCTAGCCTTTTCCATGATGAAAATGGTTGGAAGAAATCTTGTTACAATGTTTCATTTATTTATTTACTAAAATGAAATAGGGTTATCCCATGGACTCATATCCGTGGTAACTACCGCAGACTCGAGAACATTCACTAATAACTACGTGAAGATAGAGTAGTAACTATATAAAAAAAAATTATACCAAAATTACCAGTCTATATCCACACAGTTACTAGTGGACCTCCCCATATTTGTGGGATCAACATTCATGAAAAGGAACAGGAAAATTTCACTGCCATTATGGGGCTAGACAATCCCCACATTCTTTGGAGTAGATTTGGGAGGGATTTCATCCACATGAAATGCATACGAGATTTAATTCCTAGTCAAGTTTAGACTTGGGGTCTGGGATTGCCTTCCACTATCATTCCCCGAATCCGATATATATCATATGAGATTACACTTATGAAATCATATATTTCTTAATTATTTTATAATGTTGTGTCATACTAGTTTTAATAAATTAAGCATATTTGAAATCAAATAAAATTGGTAATTGTCTCATAGAAAATCTCAAAATTTGTAATGAGAAATCCCCATATCCAACCGATAAAAAAAGGCTGAGACAAGGATAGAGGTAACAAAAAAATTCTCCCAATATGTGTTCCTAACAATGATCTAAGGGTGAGCATTGGTCAGTTTGGATTAGGTTGACTTAAAAATTCAACCCAACCCATTCATACCAGGTTAAAAATATCTCAACCCAGTCTAACCCATCGAATCTCAACTCAACCCAACCTATTCAAATAGGTTTGGATCACAAGGTTAATATTTTTTTTACTAAACAATTAAATCATACATATTACATAACTTTTTTCAAAGTTGCAGAAGCTCTTGAAGATGAATCCTTGGAGTTATCTGGCACATTTGACATGAGATACAAAAGGTTTTTAACATGAGCCATATGTACCCATGAAAATTGAAATAGTCAAATAAACATAGTAGACTAATTTTTTAAAATAAATAAAATAAAAAAGACATATAACTAAGTTTTGTCAAGCACTTATATAATGCAAAGAGAATGAGAGAATTTCTCTTCAGAAAACCATGACTAAGCATAACCCTTAATTGTATAGACACCAAAACGACTTCAATTTACTTTATAAAAGGGAATATAAATTTGTGATCTAACATTTATCTTATTCTAAGTAATTTTCCTAAGTCTGCATATGATTTATAAGACCGTGTAAAAACCATCTCACAACATTAAAAACATGGGATAGAATTATGATATAAAACATTATTAAAGAAGCAAGTAGACTCTTTTTTTAAATAAAAAAAAAAACAAAAAGCAAGTTTACACAAACAAAAACGATCAATTGAAGGGTTCCATACTACCATTATACTTATTATTAACAAAAATTATCATACTGGAAATAAAGAAACTAGTATGAATTATCTAATAATTGTAGTTTTCTTTAGGTAGAGTATATGACTTTCATCCTCGTTCGGAATCAAAGGCCCTAAAAAAATTAAATTAAGGAAATAATAAGTAGATTGGGGAAGTTAAAACAAGTAATTAATGATCTTAAATCGAACTTGCAAATAGAGTGAGAGAACGCTCTGCTAACTTAGCTGCAAAAAGAGAAGATAAGAGACCAAAAAGATTGAGTGATACTGTGATAAGGTTTCAAATCTCAAGTGAGCCAATGATATATCACTCATTGGTAAATTTTATTTCTCAAAATACTCATTACACTTTTATCAAATTATATCAGGCTATGACCTGCTATATATTTTATACATTAGTTGGGCGATGAGCGGAATAGCGTAGGCGTTTTATAATTATATATAAAAACACCCCTAAAAGCTCTTATCTCTTCTCTATGAAATCATATAACATGTCACAGCACTGGAAGAGTTTTTTGGTGTTTATGGTATATTATGGTTGTTGCTATGTGGGCTTCTAGCACTGGAAAAGATTTTTTGTGAGTTTCAGGGTTTTAGAGTTTGAGTACTCTTCTTCGTTCTCTGGGGGGCTCTTCACCAAGAGCAAGAAAAGAGAAAGAGGCAAAGGAAAGTTACTATTTTGAAAGAGTTGAGCTAAGGAAGGAGACAAGCGTGTTGCATAGAGTGAACAGACACTAGTCAGATTCTCGATCTTTGAAAAATACAACTTTGGTATGCGCTAAAAAAATATATTTAATAAATATGAGCGGTCAATCGCGATCTAAACTCAGTATTTGGTGTATGCTAAAAAATATATTTAGTAAATATGAAGAATAAAATTAATGTAGATTTTAAATTTAAAATCAAAACTGAAAACTAAGAATAATTACAAGCATGTATATTCAAACAGTTTCTATTTTCAAAACCGTTTTCAAAATAAGATTTTATCCAAACAATATTTCACTGTTTTCTATTTTGAAAACAAATTTTGATCTACAGTTATCCAAACATGTTTTTTTTATAAATCTATTTTAAGATTTTATTTTTAAAAACCAAAAATAAAAAACTATTTGTACGTTGAAATTGCAAATAAAGATACTCAGGTCAACCTAAATGAAAAAAACCGGGCTACAAAACTCAAAAAAGAACCGATCCCTAGAAAACCGCAATATATCGCGGTCGTCTTTATACCTTCGATCAAACTTTTCAGTTTTCACTATTACCCATCTTCTTCATCATTAACGCATAACTGCCCATTAACACACGTGGTCCCTACGCTAAAGTATCAACAAATCATGTGCCGACACGTTACCGTTCCTGTCACCTAGATGCAGCATCCACGTGCTCTTGTCTCTGCCCTCGTGTGGGACCAACTAGTCACAGATCGTACGCTTTTGCATTAAATGACATCACGTGATGGTGCCTGCAACGTAAGATGAGTGGAGAATCTCAGCCGTCGATTCTGCCCAATGCTTTGACCCAAGATTGTTCAAGTACTACTCCGTAAAAGAAAATGGAAAGAGAAAAACTGATGGGTCCACGTCAGTGGCGATAAATTGCTGTTTTGGTTTTCTTCTCCTCGTTAATCGGTCTTTTTTCCTCGTTTCCCGATCCTACGCTCCCGCTGACACCGACATGTCCGGTTTCCAGGTAAAATATTAATTGCCGTTGGATTGAGAATATTGGACGGTTCAGATGTCGGATTCCTTAATCGCCGTCTTTCCCATGACGTGTTTTACGGAAGATACTGTTAGAAGCCACAGCTATGCCCGAAATAACTACTCACTCGGCACCATATTTAAATTCAAATTTCAAATTTAAGAGATGAAAAAAATATAATAAATAGAAGGGCAAAATGTACAGAAATGTTAGCAATAAATTAAGAGTTATTAAGTTAGTTGATGGCTAGTTGATGACTACTTTCTAGGTGTTGATAGAAAAGAAAAAGAAAATAATTTAATGTATTTATGTAAGATTGTGATATTGGCACTTCAAAAAGAGTTTATTAACATTTTATTTATTGTTTTAATTGTTAAAATTTATAATAATATTCTTAATTAAAATTAGATATTTATTGACTTTTAAAATAAAAAATCTACCATATATTCTCTTTACAATGAAATTTTCATAACACTCTAATTAAAGTTAGATACTATTTTGATTGCACTGATTAAAAACATATTATTGGTGGGAATTCAAACAAATAATATCATATCAGTTTTGATCTCTTGGTAGTATAGGGATTTTATTTATTTCTCTGTATGATAAATATATACTTTGTGGAGTATCAATCTATTGTCTTTCATGTATACATATATATGAAAATATTTTGCACATTTATCTGTAGTATGATCGATCTTTTCACATTAAAGTTGAATTTGTGTTATTATTAATGAAGATTAAAGGGAAATGGAGGAAAACAAAAGAGAGAGAGAAATGAAGAAAGATAGTGGAGGAAGGAAAGAATTTTATTGTTGTTATGTCCTTAATGTAATTCTCTAAAATGTGTTAAAATGAATTTTCTTTTCTCATAAGAAAAGAATAGGCCATGCAAATTAAGTTTTTGATATGCAACTAAACAGTAAGATAGGCACAAAACTCACTAAATTGAAACTCCATTGATCATATAGCAACAACCATAATATACCACAAACACTAACCTTACACCTCAGCTATCCAAAGTGCAAAATAAGTAAATAAAAAAGCCAAATATTCATTTCAGACCATCATGAGATACAAATAAATTGAGAATTTTTTATGTGGAAAAAAAAAAAAACAAAGCATCCTATTGGATATGGTATTTAGGTGAAATTGTGCGCGCTCAACTAAGCAATTGTGCTTTTTAATCTCATTTTTTGCAGACAAAGCTACTTAGTGCTTGTATTTCTTATAAAGCATTGGCAATGCACAACAAAACAAACTTGTTTTTTATATATCAACACATGATGTCAAGTAAACTGTTAAGTGAGAAAATGAATTTGTTTTTTTTTTTAAAAAGAAAGAAAATCAGTGAATACTACAACACAATATTTTTAACTTACCTTTACAGAACATGACAAGGTATAAAATTGATTCATAAGGTACTAATCAAACAAAGTTCTATATAAAAGACAAAAAAAAAAATTATCATAGAATTGCTAGTTCCACAAGAAAGTTGTGCAAGAATTAGAAAATGAAATCAATGAACACTTTTAATTGCATCAACACATTATAGAATTTAAATGAAATCAATGTGATAAAAAATAATTTAGACGAAGAAATTACCAATATTAATTGTGTCCAAACAAGAGAGATAATCATTGAAACCATTTGTTTCCAAAAGATAAAAAAACTCTTCAAGTTTTGAAATTTCTTTAGGATTAACATCCATTGCTATGAAAAAATGAAGAATAAAGTAAAAAAAAGGAAAAGTTTTGGCTGAATATTAAAGTGAAGAGGATAAAGAGTTGGAGATGAAAAGAATGTGTTAATAGAAGTTTAGTGTTATTGAAACTTAATTGTAAAGAGAATATATTGTAGATTTTGTATTTCAAAAGGCAAAAGAGTATCTAACTTTAATTAGGGGTATTATTGTAAGTTTTAGCAACCAAAAAAATAATTGAAGTGCCAATAAACTTTTTTGGAGTGCTAATATCATTACCCATTTATATATTTTGGGCTAAATACAGATTTTTGTAATAAATTTTATATTTTTAAAAGTAAAACATGTACTTTTGATAGTATTTTTTTTTTGTTTTTACTATCAATATATTTGTTTTTATCATCAAAAATATGGATTATTGTTCTTTCAATCTTAAGAGGGAACTTTAAACTCAAGTTAAACGCATCTTAACTTTTCAATTGTTTTGGAATGACAAGATTTTGCAATCAAATACAAAACAATGTCATGTCAACAATATACTTAACCACATTTTATAGGATTCCTAAAAGATAACATGATATTGTTTTTATTTTATGGCAAAATTTTATTCTTCCAAAACAATTGAAGGGTTAAGATGGACTTAACTCAAATCTAAAGTTCCCTCTAAAGAACCGAAATAAATTTGGGATAAAAAAAGTGCATTTTACAACAAAATGTATAAATATGACAAATTTTTTTTTTTTTTTATCACCAAGTCACCATAGAATTCACCATTAAGTTATAAGTATAATTGTTTTTTTATTTATAATATTATAACTTCCTATCTATTTCTTCAAATGACCGTAGAAACAATTTATGGTTTATGAAATAGTTTTTAAAATGTTGTATAATAAAATAGCAGTGAAACTATAAACTAATATTGTTTACTAAAATAGTAGTGAGAATTGTTTTTTTTAACACTAATTTAGTTACAAAAACCATAATTCATAAAATGTTTTTAAAGTTGAACTAGCTTCTGTTAACCCAAATAAAAACTATTACATAAATTTTCATAAACAGTACATTTGCTTTAACAACATAAAAAAAAAATCAATTACTTTATCAAATGGTAGAAACTTTTCAATAAAAAAAAGTGGGAATTATGTTTAGTTCTATCCATGAAGAGGTTTTGTTTAACCGCATCCATTAATCGGATTCAATAACTTTAAAGTACATATTTTGTACTTATAGCATATAGATATAATGTTAGGGAGAGTGTTGATCCAAACCCAGCATTCTTAGTAGCCACGAGAAATCTAATTATTTAGAACCCCAAATATATTGTACATATCATCTTACCATAGATAAGGGTGTTGCTTGAATAGTGATTTAAGTCAATTTAAAGCAATTTTGCTTTTAAACACTTTAAATTGACTTAAATAACTATTTAAGCAACGCAAAGTATACCTGCATAAGATAGAGAATGTCTAGCCACTTATATGTTACTTCATATGAATACAAACCACTTAGAATCAAACAAGTTCATTTTTTTCTTCATATTCTGAAGAATATGTCCCCCAAGTTAATTTTTTTTTTTCTATAGACATTATATTTAGATGAAATCATAATACAATTGAGGTATTTTTTTTTATGCATATATGTATTCATTAGCCCCATAATTAAGATCATTTATGTTGACAAAACCCTAATCTCATAAGCTCATTATGTCTTTAACTTGGATATGAAATTATTATATCTCTCATTGATGAATGCTACTAGATAGTTGTGAAGTAGAAGTGCTTTACAATACAAATTAAGAATTTATGCGCCAAGGAAGTGATAATCATATCATCTCATACATATAAAAATTTAGGATGTGTTTGTTGGATGAGATATTATATTTTATTCTATATGGTATGATTTGTTTTATAGGCCAGACGAGGAGAGAAATTAAAATGAATCGAAGATTCTCATCAAGCGATGACATGATAAACTCATTCATCTTTAAAAAATAAAATGAGACATCTCATTTTCTTATTTATTTCATCTTATCGTTTCTTTCATATATCTTGTCTATCAAATGCACTCTTAAACAATATTTGAAAACTAATTAATTAAAGCATGTTTAAATCAGTTCAATGCAAAAATTGTTTAAATTTACTGATTTAAGCATGCTCTTAAATCAGTTCCTAAACATTACCTTAATATCACGCATAATTCAGTAAAAAGAATCAGACCAAAAACATTTAGTACAATTTTTGGAGAAAAATGTGGAAGTTTATAAGTACTAACTAGGAGGAGGGAATGAGAGGTATTAGAGAAAGAAATATGAGATTAGTGAGATGATCTACCTATCTAAGAGTTTAATTTGTTTGAAACTTATTACTCTATTCCTCAATTTTAAAAAAGAGAGGGAAGAAATAAGTTGTAAATAGGGGTACAGTATATCTTTTAAATTTTTTTAATTACAAATGAAAATCAGTTGCAAGATGGAGATTGACATTTATAATTCTGGTTATCATTTCCCTATGAATTAAATTAATGAGAAGACAAAAAAACTGTTTTGTCATTGTCATAGTAAGTACCCATGGAAATAAGATATTCCTCCTATAGCAATTTACAGAAATATAGCACTCCATCAATTTCAAAGATGGACAAAATTAATTAAAAGGGGGAAAAATGAAAGAAAAGAAATACTCCGTAGTAAGAGAAAATTTAAATTCAGGCAGGTCGTGCGTGTATTGGATCGTACAGGGGGGAAGCTAACAATAATATGGTAATGATGTCAAAAGAATGGCATTAAAAGACGAGTTGTGTCGTGTCAAGTGTTGTTTTGAATAAATACCCATTTTGTCTTGTTGTGTGTACAGTACATATTTACACACTGCACTCTACAGTCTACCGTCTACATGTTTGTTTGACCCAAAGGGAGGAAGCAACTGGTGGTAGCAGGTAACAGGTAACAGGTAATTAACAACAAAAAATAACTATGCTGTAGGTAAAGCATACTCAATTAATTATAAAAATAACAATGACTGATCACCTAGGAAATGAAAGAAATTAAGAAAAAGGGTGGTATTCTTAATTATTTCCTAGTGCCTAGTAGGCTAGTAGGAGTAATGCTTTGTGGGTACAGGTGGTTTGGGCGTGTTCTAGTTTTAAAATGCCATTTTGCATAAAGCTAATTTAGGAAGAAATATCTAAGTGTAGAATTAGTGAGTGAGTTGGAGTGTATATATATGGGGGGTGTTGAGGGTTATATATGAAGAAGCTAGAGAAAAGAGATGTGTTGGGAGGAATGTTGGCTGGCTCGAGGCTTAAACAAAAGAGGTTCTGGAGCAAGAAAGAACAGTCTAATGTATGAAGGCTTTGGACGAGGCTTCATTCCCCTCAAAACATACGTATTAAGTATAAATCTAGTATTCATACATTCTTCTTACACATGATATAATGAATTTGTGAGGGTTTGGTTGAGAGGAATGTTGTCTGGCTCGAGGTTATGGAGTTTTTGACTGTTTTACGAGGATCAATATATCTTGGTCTCCTTAAAATTCAGTGAATCCTAACTGACTCTCGGACCAGGCTTCATTCCCCCCACCCAACCTTCGCAGCAACCTTCATGTTTCTCATTTTGTGTATCAATCCTCAAGAAAACGAGATAGGTAAATTAAAGCATGCGTATGCTAATTATCAAGGTTTTTTTTTTTTTTTTTTTTTTTTGTAATTTGTGAATAAATTTCCTTTTTCTTTTTATATGGTAATTAGATAGAATGAACCTTTTATCTCTTATATGAAGATTCTTAAAGTAACTACTAGAGCATCTTGGCCGGGTTAATTTTGATAAGAAATCACATTATTCTTTTAGCTCTAGTACTTCCAAAGTTTTTGCATGGATTTTTTCTTTCCTTTTTTTACCTAGTTAATTGCTCGTCTACTAATAAAGTTCATTAAGTAATGTTTTATGTATGTTAGATGCTTCAATTCTAAGTCTGTCAAAGACACACTATAAGTTAATGGTTTTGATTTGATTTTCTTGAATTCAGGTTAATTTCCATCTGATGGTGTGCTTACCCATCTCTTTCCTCAGCCGTGAATGGAACACAAAATCCCACAATCAGTCAGCTAGCTACTACTAGTATTTTCCTCTTCTTTTTTTCTTTGTTGTTGTTTCACCACATGCTCCTCTTTTGTTTCTTAATTTGCACCTCTCTTTCACGAACACACATAAACACGCAAATACACATACAGTAGCTAGGCCTAGGGCAGACAAAACCACCTCAGCTTTTCTGTTTCGTAATTAAGTCAAAATAATACTAATAAAGTGTATATATATATAACACATATAAATCATTTGTCTATTGTCGATCATCACAACCTCGAATGTTCATATCACGTGGACAAGATAGTGCTTGAAGCCTTGAAGCCAAATTCTCTCCTGTATGTAGCTTTATCTTTTATCCGTAGGATTTCAAAGCTACGTACCATTTAATCCCATTTTTATAATAACTATTAATCTATGTTATTTTGACTCGGTTAATCTATTAGATATAAATATGTGTTTGAATGTTAAATTTGTTTATGATTTATAAATTTTTCATGATTTTTTTTTTAATTTAAAATACCCAATACTATTTGTTATCTTAATATCAAAAAAACCGACATAAATAGAATAGAGTAAAGTGTAAAGCTCATGTGATATAGTTACTAAAGAGGTCGAAGAGATACCTATTCGATCATGTTCTCCAAAATAGATGATGTATCGCGGGATATTCACAAGCTACCTATAGCTAGCACTGTCACTGAAACGTAACTGTTAAATTTATTAATTATTGTTTGTTTTGTAGTGAAATCCTAAGGCAGGGGGAAGTTGGAAGAGATGCCTTTGTTAGGTAGAGATCGAAAACAAAAGCAGCGAGTTTCTCGGTTACTAGATCTGATCTGTTCTTGTTCATTGGATATCAATTCATGAAAGATATTATTAGTATATAAATTTATGATCGTTACCCAAATACCTGGCATTGGCAAGCTAAACCTTGAAAAAGAATCAATTAATAAGGCTTTTCAAGTTGTTGAAAAATCTGTTACTACTATCCTTGGCTAAAACAGCCTCAGGTCATGAGCAATGGGAGCTAGCGACCTCTTTTTCTCTGATAAGATCTTTTGGATTTTTAATTAAAAACAACGTTCAACATCAAATTCTAGACACTAAATTATATATATATCACGACTATCTGACAATTATTGGGAAATGAATCATCAAGCGGATAGAAAATTAATGTGTTTAAGAGTTAAGACAGTAAATGTATGTACTTCTCTGTTGACAGCTTCTATCATCACCTATATTTATTATCAATGCACTGCTTTTCCTTACACTTGTGGTAACTATTTGTATAAAGTTTGTTGGAAATTTTTTTTTTGTCTAATACGATATACATTACATAAAAATTTATTTCACATTTGAATTTATTTTTAAATAAAAATAAAATATTTTTTTATATCATTTAACAGTAAAATTGATTATTGTATCATGTATCTCTTATGACACTGTACCAAACAATAACTTTTTCGTTTGTCTAATCTTTGTAAAATTTAAAGGAAAATGTTTCAGTAATTAAAAATGGAGCTTCCATAAACTCAAGCTCACCAAATCAGTTCTCAAATTTTAATGTAAATTTTTTTTTTCTTTTTATCCTTCTTGTAATGTACATATGATAGTAGTAGATCATGAGTAACTAATCTTCGTTTGGTATGACATTAAGTATAGAATAAAATGAATTGAAACTAAAATTCATTTACAAATGAATTCATACTTTATTTTTAAATAAATTTTCATATTTGATAGAATTTAAATGAATTTTGTGTTTGAATCAATAAAAATTCAATTTATTTTATAAACTTTATTTAAATATCTTTAATATTATTATATAGTTTTATAACACCATTAGAGCCTAACAAAAATACATAGCTTATAAATATGCCTTGCAATCAGAATGTTAAGGTAACAAAATCATCAAGACCCTTTAAATTTATTTGCTTTGTCATTTGTTAAAAGGCTGTAGTGTTTCGTCATCACCATCATTCAAAAGTTGAATATTTTGCCTTTCAAAATAAATGAGTACTTCAATGGAGTTGTTGTGTGTCGTGAGTCTTATCCATTCTCTTCCTCGTGTGCATCTTTCTCTTTTTCGGTGGACGTGTTTCTTTAAATAATGTAAAAAAATCAAGGGAAATTTACACATCATCTTTGAGGTATGGTTAAAATAACAATAACATCTCAAATTTTTAAAAAGTGACAACTCCTCTCAAGAGCCTCAACGGCTTAACAAAATCCAACATAACATTCGTTATTTAATGTCAAAAATACTTCTAAATCATAAGTTTTTCACCAAGACCAGTTGTTGTTCATCTTTTTCATGGATACTATGAAAAAAATCTCAATCATTCAAATTTCATTTTGACATAAAATCCTAATAACAAAAATAATATCTTTCATTTAATAATATATTGATCAAATTAAAGTAAATTATATAAAAAAAGTTTCAGTTACTTCTATGTTCTTTTAGCCTTCAAGTAAAAATATAAAAGTCGATGGTAAAAACAATAAATCAACACCTGTCATCTTTATTTGTTAGGCTTAATTAATTACTACAATAACATTTGATTCAGAATAAAGAAACTAATGTTTCAAGGAAAAGTTGAATGATTGACAAGCTTCTGCAACCAACATGGATAATACAAGCAAAGGGAAAAATTTTCTTTTCAGTATTCTAAGTCTACTTTCATCAATAATTGCATATGATTGTTGTTTTCAAAAAAGTTGGGATACACTTGTCATAATGACCAAACTTAAGGAATGTACTTATAATTTACTTAAAAATTAATTATTGTAAAGTAGGTTGCCCTTTAAGATTATTATAATTTTTGGTTGTTTATTTTTTTAAATATGTTGTTATTGCGTATTCCCATCTGAAAATTATATATGAAAGAAATAAAATCCATTTCCTTTCACAAAAATGTTTTCCATGTCAAATTGTTAAAAAAAAATAGTAGAATAAATTAAGGTTGTGGAACAAGAGCGAAGACCAAAGACTTCATGTTGCATGGCTGTAGGGCTAGAGAATGAACATTAATTCTGTAGGCATAAGATTTATCTGTTGCCCACCATTTCTTTCATTGTATGCTGTAGCATTCTTGTGTCTTTTCATTTAATCAACACATATTTCAGCAAATTGAATGATTATACTCTCTTAATGATCAATCCCAGACCAAATTAAATGTATTATTCCTACACTTTTTTTAACATGTATCATTCCTAATATCTAATTAACTAGTACAGTAGTATTTTCCCCTATTTTGTTTCCTCCAAGGTTTAATGACACCTCTAACTAATTAGGAATTGGAGTTACAATATCTTGTGTATTGCAGAGAGAGATTGTATATTGCATGGAGAGAGAGTGACACCTCTAATTAATTAGGAATTGGAGTTACAATATCTTGTGTATTGAGAGAGAGAGAGAGACACAGAGATACACGTAGATGGGTTGTTGCGGCCATGTTCACATGTTAAAATGAGCTGATGAGCCATAAGAGTGACGACAGTATGCATATGGGTCCCACCCTATCATATCAATCCCATCTGTAAATTTCAATTTCTTGATATATAAGAGGAATTCTTGGTGAGACTTTCCGAAAGTTTTTTTGTTGATGACGGAAATAGGTTGAGTCGGTCTAAATCGGATTGCGTCGGTTGTTGGAGTTGGGTTTGGTTCGGTCTATTTGGGCGGATATTAGTTTAGACTGGTTTATTCTAAGTTGAATTCAAGATACCAGAAAAGGAAGCTGACCCTAAAGTGTTTTACTTTAGGGTAAATAAGTAATTTAATAAATATGGTATGAAATTAAAATAAAATATATATGCAAAAGATTGAATCTTTATAAAAGAATTCTAAAAAAAACGGACGCATGGACAGTAAAGAAAGAGAAAAAAAATTCGTGGAAAAAAAAAACAAAAAAAAAAACCACAGCTTGCAACACCTGAACTCTAGGTGTTGCTTTAACAATTTAAGGTTGATGCATGTTATGCAACTCTTGAAATGTAAACGGTGGAAAGCAATGACGGTGCCGCGTAAAAAGTTTTATATATTGAATTGTTTTATTAGTTTTACCAAATCCTATTTAGTTTTCTTCAATCTCAAATCTAAATTACTCTATTTCTTTAAACACTTAGAGACCGAAAGAAAAGTTGAAATAGTAAAATTTAGAAGGGGTTTACGGGAGAATTTCATAGAGAATCACGGGAAGCTCTAAGAATAACAGAAGGTAATAACGTGAAGTTTATTTTTGAAATTTAGCATACATGAAATTCCTTGAATTCAAAGTGGGAATTTTCAAAAGGTGTAAGTTATGGAAGAATTGAAGAATAAATTAGAATTTAATATGAATATTATGTCAAGTGTTGACGATCGGCAACCGGGGGAAATTACTGAGAGAAGCAGGAAAGGTAAGGAGGTGATCCATTGATAGCTTTAAGTGCTACGTGGTGAGTTAGATTTACTTTAAATAATCAAGATGAATATGAAATATATAGTGATAATATTTGAATAAATTACTAACCTATAATTTGATAATAGATGAAAGTTGTCTGATGGGTATGATAGGTATAATAGGTATATGGAAAGTTATTATATGAGAAGTAATATTATTGGAATATGAGTCGATTTAATAATGAAGGTGATAAATGAAATTCTTGACGAGTTATGGTTGATAAATTGATATGATATATAAGGAGAAAAAATTAGTGAAATTGATCAAATAGTAATTTGAGAAAAGGCAGGATAGTTAAATTTAATGTCTCAATACATGCTTGTTTTTATATTATTATTCATATGCATATGCATGAAATAAAAGAACCGGGAGAGGGTCGGTCTAAATGAAAAACCGTGACAGCTAGTATATGCTGGAAATAAATGAAAACCGTGATAGTCGGTTTATGCTAGAAATAAAAGAACTGGGAAGGGGCCAATCTAAATGGAATAAAAGAACTGGGAGGGGGCTGGTCTAAGATAAAAATATGTCGACATATGGGAAGACGTTCCCTAATAATAAATTATGCATTGCATCTGTTCTAAATACTGATTTTATTATTGAAATGCTGAAATGTTGTTTTGTTATTGTAAATTTATTTATAGATGAATGAGTCTTACAGAGAGACAGTTATAGTGAGAAAAAAACATGGAAGCATAATATCAAAAGAACTATCTAAATGGTAGACTATATACTGTGAACCTCATAACGAGGTAATTATGAGATAATTGATGGTCTTAAGGTGAACAAATATATAAGAACAAGAGATTGATAGAGAATGAGACTTATGATATGTGTAGTGATAGTAGAATGCTATTATCAAGTTATATGAGATATAACTGATTAAATATTAAAAAGACTATTTATGCGAATTTAATACTTCTAGTAAATTTAATTCACTGAGCTTGCGAAGCTCTTTTTTCAATGTTAAATGATTTCAGGCAGCAAACAGGACAAATAGTTGGTAACCTGAGATTCAGACGAATTTATTATCTGTAAGCCACGTGGTCCACCTCCTCAGACTAATGCGAAAAAAACAAAAAAATATTTGTAAATATTCATGCATATTATGTTGTATACAATGTTTAAGTGGAGATCTGAATAATGTATCTCCCCTGTTAAGGGTTGAGGATTGATGTAAATAATTATAGCTGATAAATTTTTTTATTGTCGCATATATGTCTCGTGTTGAGATTTTTCAAAATGTGATGACACCGTCTTAGGGGTAGCCAACCCGGGATGGGTCGTTACAGGAGGGCCCTTCGATGCTTAATTCAAACTAGGAAGTGATGAGTAGTGGGCCTTATTTTGGACGATCCGTCTTAGTCTTCAGCCTAGGCAGATCCGCTGTGGCCTTCATCTGTGGTGACTTGTTTTAGGCCTTGGTCCTAACAACCCACCTCATACCTCGACTTGTTTTGGTCCGAGGTGGTTTTTGTTTTGAACGACCCACCTCAGACCTCGGCCTTGTTAGGTCTGAGGTGATTTTCCACTTGGACCACCCATTTTGATCCTCGATTTGTTTGGGTTCGAGGTGGTGTGATTTGGAGAATAATGGGCACCCACCTCGGATCTCGGTCTGTTTGGGTCTGGAGTGGTTGGTCTTTAGAGAAAGTGGGCACCCACATCTGCCTATTTTTGTCCAAGGTGGTTTCAAGTTTAGAGAAAGTGTGAACCCACCTTAGATTTCAGTCTGTTTGGGTCAGAGGTGGTTGGATTTGGAGAAAATGGGTACCCTCCTCGGACTTCAGCCTATTTTTTTTCAAGGAGGTTTCAAGTTTGGTACTTTCACCTCGATAATCGAACCTTGAGGGAGACTGAGGTTGTTTCGAGTTTGGCACTCCCACCTCAGTACTCGGACCTTTAGGGAGACTGAGGTGGTTTCGAGTTTGCCACTCCCACCTCGATACTCGGACCTTCAAAGAGACCGAGGTGGTTTCGAATTTGGCACTCTCACCTCGGTACTTAGAACTTAAGGGATCGAGATGGTTTCAAGTTTGGCACTCCCACCTCAGTCTTCGAGCCCTTGAGTTTTTAGAGCTCTTTTTAATGATGATCTATCTTATCCCTTGGCCTATTTGGGTCAGAGAGAAGAGGTGCTTGCTCACTTGTGTATTTTTTTAGGTCTTTTTGTCACACATATTAATTGTGATGTGACCTTTGCATTACCCGATAAGTGTTTTGCACTTCTTAATGTGACCTTTGGACTACTCAATAAGACTGTTGCACAGTTTCAAGTGTCTTTCATGCTTTTCAAGGCAATCAAAGTTCTATATAAGAGAGGTGAGGGGTGTCTTAACACCCATAACCTCATTTCTCTCAATCCTCAAGAGCCTAGAGCCACCTCGACCTCGTTCTTTCCAACTCGGCCCTTCTTTTCTTCTGACTCATCCTCGTCTTCATTCAGTTCATCTTCATCCTCGGATCGTCATCCTCTTTATTCAGTTCATATTTTTCTTCATTCTAGCTCATCCTCAAGTTCAGCTAGTACTCTCTTCGACCCAGTCACTTGTTTTTTTTTTTTTTTTGCTCATTTTTTCGATCTCCCATTTTCATAATGTCTTATAATTCTGATGAGGATGAAGAGGCCATCGTCTCTCTAATAGCGAGGTTTCTTCTTTTGAGAGGACCTTGTCTAGTGAGGGTTTGAGTCATAGGTTCGAAGAAGACCATATAGATTCTAACTTAAAAATTGGGACCAATACCTATGCTTTGGAAGAGGTCTGTGTTGAAATGTCATAGGATCACGACTACTTGTCATATATGTGTGCCATCTCATTGAAGTCATTTTCTAATTTTCGCCGCAGAAATTGTATTCCTACTGATTTTGGGATCCAACTCCCTACTTTTTAGGAGAGGACATTTAGCCTGATCCACGGTGAGTCACCCTATGAGTCACAATAAAGGATCCTGGAACAAGGAAATACCATTTTCAATTGTCTCAACAACTAGATCAGAATAAAGAATCAAAATAGATTCTAAATGAGACAAACAAAAAGAAAGGGGGTTAGAGACTACTCAATAAATGAAATGCTTAACTAAGGATTTTCTGTTAAGCTATTTGAGACTTATCCAACTCGAGTTATGAGAGTACAAATGCTTCTTTTCTTTTCCAAAAAAGAAGAACAAAGTATTTAGGACTAAAATGTCTGTTGGAAATCACCTTAGCAAGATGCCCAGGTGGTGATCTTCCAAACACCCAAGTCTTGAATGACTTGTAGAAATAATTTCAGCAATTGAACACAAGAACAGAAAATCAAAGAAAGAAAGAAGACAAGTAATTTGTTGTCGAGGTTCGGCAATGTGCCTACGTCCCCGTGAGTTCCTCCGAACTCTCTGCACTATTTCAATGGTTCTTACAAAGTTACAGTAATCCCCTTCAAGAATCCAAGTTCTTGAAGAAACAAGAAGAGAAGGAAGAAGATGAGAACTTTAACAATGTTCTCTAATCTAATCTAGACTCTCTCTATCTTATTACAACCAGCCTCACTACAAGAGTCCCTCTTGTGTTTGTCACTCTTACACAATTCTCTCTAAGTGTTTACAATGATCTCACAATGTCACAAATCTCTCTTGTATGTGTGTTGTATATTATGGTAGAAATGAGGCCTTTAGAACCCCTTTTATAGCCTCTTAATTCTTGGACATTCTTGAGATTCATTGTTGACCCTTTGATCTTGTTTTCCCTTAGATCTTAGCCTTTAATCATCTCCAAGTGAAGCTGTGCATTTTATCCTTGCACTCACACACTTAAAAGGGTCTTAAAACAGGCTGTCCATGTGTGCAGCCCTTTGCCTGGCGCCTAGGCGCTCAACAGGGGGCGCCATGGTGCTAGGTAGAGCACCTTTGCACACCTTCTGGGCGCCATGGTGCTGGTTCTGGGCGCCATGGCGCTGATCCGGTCCTTCAACACACTATTTTGGATGCCATGGTGCTGGTGTTGGGCGCCATGACGCTGATGCGGTCCTTCAGCACATCATTCTAGATGCCATGGTGCTGGTTTTAGGCGCCATGGTGCTGATGATGCTGCTGCTGTGCGCACACTTCCCTGATTGTGTGCAGAAGTGCGCACACTAGTGCGCATGGCCTTCTCTTGCTCCAAATTGATGCACACACATGTGTGCAGTCTTCTAACTTGCTGAACTTTGATAATCCATCTTTGGTTTGGACTTTAACCATTTTTAAACCATAGTTGGACCTGTTTGAACCTTAGATAAATAACAACAATCTCTACCTTTGTCTAAGTGTTCAAAAACCTGAACCATTGTGCAGAAAGCTTCGGGATCCAAACTCATCTGGAGTTACCAATTAACCAACTCCATTCCTAAGAAGTCCAAGGTTATGATTGGACCTTCTTAGAGGTAGAACCTTGGTGCCTAAATCTGCAGGACTTTTCTCCGTGGTCTTCTTGTCAACATGAATGCATCATTTCGTACCATTTTCTAGAATGTAATGATACCGAACATCCATATGCTCTGTCTCCTCATGGAACACTAGATTCCTCCATAAGTGTCCTGCACTTTGGTTATCCAAAGACACCACCACCTGCTCTTTTAGGACCTCCCACTCGTCCAACAACCCTTTGCACCCCATAGCCTCCTTTATGGCTTCCGTAACCGCTATGCATTCTGCCCTGGTTGTTATGAGTGCTACTACTGGCTGCCACTGAGCCTCCATGTACCTCAACAACCACTTCATCCCAAGCCAACGCTCTTTTCCAGGATTACTCACACATTTGCTGAAAACATCCATTGCCCAAGAAACATTTGATCTGTTTCTCTTCCTTTCCCGGATGATTCTCCTCATCCCAAGGATATTTTGTGCAAGGCTGAGATCCTTCCTCTCGAACTCCTCACTGAGTTGAGATGTAAACCTTTCCATCCTCTTCCTGCTGTTCCAAACTAACAGCCCATCAATGACATAGGTAAGGATACTCACCATCTTCTCTACCTTGTGTCCAGGTGAGAATGTTTTTATGAAACCTATGTCTCCTCTTCTCATGAACCCATTCGTCACCAGCCTAGCCTTGTTCCGGACTTCATCTCTTGGAGGGCACCCTTCTTTGATCTTGTAAGTGCACTTACATTCCACAACTTTCTGATTTCTTGGAATTTTCACCAATTCCCAGAAGTTGTTCTTCCTCAAAGAATCCATTTCTTCCTCCATAGCTAGCTGCCACTTTGATGAATCCTTACACTCCATGGCCACCGTGTAAGTTTCTTGTTCACTCATCTCTCCTTCTGTTCAAGGAGTTACTGCATCCACAGCATCTGCAAACCCGCATCTTGAAGGTGGTCCGACCAGCCTTCTTTCCCGGTCTCTTATGAGCTGAATGTCCTTCTGACTTGCTGCAGCATCCTCTTCTTGTTCAGCCTCTTCTTGAGTTTCTTGAGCTTGGTAATCATCCAAGGGCTCTACCTGGTTCGAACCCTCTTGCCTCCTTTGCTCTACCTGAACAGAATCTCCCTTGATGCTATGCTCAAAAATTTCTGAATTGGTTTGCTCACTAGCCCCTGCAGGGTTAGTTTTCTCCAAGTAAGGAAATAATAATTCATTAAAGACAACATCCCTACTTATTATGAGTTTAAATCCTTCTTTTTCTATGGACAATAACCTGTACCCCTTAGCCCCTTCCCCATATCCTAGAAACACATATTTTCTAGATCCTGGGCTAAACTTATCCTCCTTTTGGAGTGCATACGCAGCACACCCAAAAGTCCTAAGGTTGTCCAACTTAGGGGGTTTTCCACTCCACAACTCTTCAGGAGTCTTATGGTATACAATCCTAGAGGGTGATCTATTAATCAAATATGCAGCTGTAGACACCGCTTCCCCCCAAAAACATTTGGGTAATCCGGATTTATTTAACATACACCTAACCTTTTCCTTATGGGTCTTATTCATCCACTCAGCAACTCCACTTTGCTGAGGGGTTTCCACAACCGTCCTATGTCTTAGAATGCCATTTAACCTATAGAATTGATCAAGTTCTTGGTTAAAAATTTCTAAGCCATTATTGGTTCTTATCCCCTTAACTACTCTACCTATTTGAGTCTCAACCAGCTCTTTCCACACCACTAACTTATTTAATGCATCTGATTTATTTTTCACCAAATAAACCCACACTTTTCTTGAATAATCATCAATTAAAGACAGAAAGTAAATGTTACCTCCCTGTGTAGGTGTCCTTGCTGGTCCCCAAAGGTCCGTATGAATGTAGTCAAGAATGCCCTTATCCTTGTGCACTCCGGTGTTGAAGCTGACCCGGTGTTGCTTCTCAAGAATGCAACTCTTACAGAAATCCAGTTTTTCTACTTTGTCACCACCAAGTAGACCTTCCTTGCTAAGCACTTGCAAGCTCTTTTCGCTCATGTGTCCCAAGCGAGTGTGCCAAAGGGCTGCCTTGTCCAGCTCAGCCATCAAGCTTGCTGCTTGATCATTGGTTTCTGTTTCTCCTATCATCTCATAGAGTCCATCGTTTCTTGCTGCCTTGATCACTACCAAAGATCCCTTGGCCACCTTGATCTTTCCTCTCTCTATCTTGCATGTATAGCCCATGGAATCCAACTGCCCCAATGAGATCAAGTTCCTCTTCAAATCTGGAATATACCTCACTTTTTCCAGCAGCCTTGTGACTCCATCAAACATCCTCAATTGGATGTCTCCAATCCCTCTCACTTGGCAAGAATTATCATTCCCCAAGAAGACCCTTCCATGATTGATCTTCTTAAAATTCTTGAACCATTCTTCGTGAGGGCTCATATGATGAGTGCACCCGGAATCAAGAATTCACTTTCCGTTGCCTTGCCTCTTGCTCACATCCGAGCACAAAACAAGAACATCATCACCTTGCTGTTCTCCTATGGCAACCGAAGCCTCTCTATTGTTGGCATGGCTTCTCTTCTCATCCCACATCCTCTTCTTGCAATCTTTCTTGAAATGGCCCTCCTTGTTGCAGTAGAAGCAACTCCTTCCTCCAACTCTTGGTTTAGAGTGTGCTCTCTTATGGCTTTCTCCTCTACCATTGTCCCGGTAGTAGCCATTGTTACTGCCATTCTGAGCTGCTGGCCTTCCTCTTATGAACAGCCCTCACCACTTGATGTCTCCTTCATCTTGACTTTGAAATCATGTGCCCTTATGGAATTGATCACAATCTCCTTTGTTGAAGAATCCCTTCCATACTCAATTGCATTAATCAAATTATCAAAGCAATCTGGAAGTGAATTTAATAAAATGACAGCCAATTGTTCATTCGGAAAAGTAATGCTACAGCTATTCAAATCTTGAACTAGCTTGTTAAAGACATCAAAATTATCTTGCAACTCTTTATTAGGGTCCATTTTAAAAGCAAAGATTCTTTTAAGAAGATAAATTTTGTTAGGGAGAGTTTTGGTAAGAAACAACTCATCTAGTTTCTTCCATATGACAGCCGGATCCTCCGAGTCTCTGCACTCCCTTGTGACACTATCCGACATGTGCAAGAAAATGGTGTTGTAAGCCATCTTCTTCATCTCGGTCCGCTGGTCCTTCGTGACACCTGCTAGAAAAGCATCATCTTCTCCAATAGCCAAGTCCACTTTCTGCTGCATTAGAACCGCCTTGATCTTCCGCTTCCATAGGGCAAAGTCCCCATTTTCATCAAACTTCTCCACACAGAAATTTGAAGCCATCTTTTGCAGACAAGATCCCAGATTTGTACACTAACCACAACTGTTTTCTTCAACTTCAAGAATACAGATCGAAGATGGATCTTTAACACCGTTCTTGAATCAACCTTCAAGAACACGACCGGATCTTGATCTTTACACCGTTATTGAATCACCCAAGAAGTTTGATATTTGATTCTTGGAGTCTTGGCTCCGTACCTTCTACTTCTTGCTCCGATAACCAGCTGCTTAGCTCTGATACCACTGCTGGAAATCACCTTAGCAAGATGCCTAGGTGGTGATCTTCCAAACACCCAAGTCTTGAATGACTTGTAGAAATAATTTCAGCAATCGAACACAAGAACAGAAAATCAAAGAAAGAAAGAAGACAAGTAATTTGTTGTCGAGGTTCGGCAATGTGCCTACGTCCCCGTGAGTTCCTCTGAACTCTTTGCACTATCTCAATGGTTCTTACAAAGTTACAGTTATCCCCTTCAAGAATCCAAGTTCTTGAAGAAACAAGAAAAGAAGGAAGAAGATGAGAACTTCAACAATGTTCTCTAATCTAATCTAGACTCTCTCTATCTTATTACAACCAGCCTCACTACAAGAGTCCCTCTTGTGTTTGTCACTCTTACACAATTCTCTCTAAGTGTTTACAATGATCTCGCAATATCACAAATCTCTCTTGTATGCGTGTTGTATATTATGGTAGAAATGAGGCCTTTAGAGCCCCTTTTATAGCCTTTTAATTCTTGGACATTCTTGAGATTCATGTTGACCCTTTGATCTTGTTCTCCCTTAGATTTTAACCCTTAATCATTTCCAAGTGAAGCTGTGCATTTTATCCTTGCACTTACACACTTAAAAGGGTCTTAAAATAGGTTGTCCATGTGTGCAGCCCTTTGCCTAGCGCCTAGGCGCTCAACAGGGGGCGCCATGGTGCTAGGCAGAGCACCTTTGCACACTTTCTGGGCACCATGGTGCTGGTTCTGGGCGCCATGGCGCTGATCCAGTCCTTCAGCACACCATTGTGGACGCCATGGTGCTGGTGCTGGGCGCCATGGCACTGATGCGGTCCTTCAGCACATCATTCTGGATGCCATGGTGCTGGTTTTGGGCGCCATGGTGCTGATGATGCTGCTGTTGTGTGCACACTTCCCTGATTGTGTGCAGAAGTGGTACACTAGTGCGTATGGCCTTCCCTTGCTCCAAATTGATGCACACATATGTGTGCAGTCTTCTAACTTGTTGAACTTTGATAATCCATCTTTGGTTTGGACTTTAACCATTTTTAAACCATGGTTGGACCTGTTTGAACCTTAGACAAATAACAACAATGTCTAATTGATTTGATGAGTTTATGAATCTATTTGACATTCTAATTTTATACCTAGACATAACTTCTAATCATTTTTTTTCCCGAGCTGTACGAGGAGAAAACCTCTTATACGTTTCTAGGGGGTATTATTCATCTACATCTATCCCGATGGGCCGTTTATCAAATCGTTGCAATTGATGTCCGATCCCGAAGAGAAGGAAAAGATCTTCGAAAAGTGGGTTTTTATAATCCGATAAATAATTAAACACTTTTAAATGTGCATGATATTCTATATTTCCTTAAAGAAAGGCGCTCAACCTACGGGAACTGTTCATGATATTTCAAAGAAGGCAGGGGTTTTTATGGAACTTAGTCTTAATCAAACGAAATTCAATTAATGAAATAAAAAAAGAGGGTGTGGATGACTCATATATAGTTTTGTATAAAATTTTCTCTATCTCTACTCTCTCCCCCTCTTTTGCTCTATTCATACATATTTATTTTTCCTATTTAGTATTCCTACTAGAGAATACCATACTCTATAACGACAAAAAAAGATTTTACAAAAATCAATCTTGTTGATATAATTTTATTGATATAAAATACATAGAAAAAAATCAAGAGAATAAATGAAGTAATTGGTCTAAAAAAAATAGAATTTTTTTTTTTACATTATTCTCACTGGGGTGGTTTTCTCTCATTGGAAATCTATTAACAACTAACAAAACAAGGGATTCCATTTTTTTATTATATTCTAATTATATTCTATTTCTTTTTTATATTCTTTTCGTCATATTCAACATTCACAATCATATTGACAACAGTGTATCGAACAAATATAATTTGATCGCAGATAAATATACCTATTTATCCCCAATCCATAGGTTTTGTTTTTTACTTCACTCAAATGATAGGTTCTTTGACTTTGCTGTGATACAAGAAATTGTTTTGGTATGATACAAGAAGTCTTTTTGTTTATTGATAGTGAAAAAAAATGGATAAATAACATAAGAATAAGAGGTAGTGTATAAATTTTGATTACTTTATCTATGTTTTTATCTGAGAATTTCTTGTATATTTATTTGATATGTTCAGAATCAATTCGAAAATTTGAGTTTCCATTTTTTAGATTTTTTTCTAGTTTAATGTTTTAATTGCGTCGTAAAATTGAATCTCTTGAATATTTTTTATTCCGATTATATATACACATTCTAATTATTTTTATTTGGGTTACTAACTTAATGGTAGAGTACTCGGATTTTAAGTGCGACTAGCATCTTTTAAACATTTGTATGAAGCAAAGGATTCATCCATACCAGCGGTAAAGTTTGTAAGACCACGACTGATCTTGAAAGGAATGAATGGCAAAAAAAACATGTCGTATCAATGGAGAATTAGGGTAACATATTTTTTGCTTCTTTCCGGATCGGTACAAAGCCATTTTTTAATTCTCGGTGAGGAACACAATTAATTTAATTCAAAGTTGGGTCGAGTGAATAAATGGATAGACCCCTATGACCCCAATTAGAGGGAAACCAAAAGCAATGAGATTCTATTCGTAATTTGAATGATTACCCGATCTAATTAAATGTTAAAAATAGATTAGTGCCTAATGCGGGAAGGGCTTTTCTCATGAGTGGATTATCAATTTTTTTAATGAGTCCTAACTATTAGTTTTTCCCTATTTTGGGTTGGAGATGAATGTGTAGAAGAAGTAGTATATTGATTAATAAAATATAATATATATATTTCCGAAATCAAAATAGCGATTGGGTTGAAAAAATAAAGGATTTCTAATCATCTTGTTTTGTTATCCTATAATGAACATAAACCAATTAGATGGAAAAAAAAAAGAGGATAGAGAATCTGCTGACGAGTCTACTTGTCTCCGAGGTATCTATTTATTTCTTACTATAATACCTTGTTTCGACTGTATCGATCTATGTATCATTTGATAACCCAATAAACACTCTACTTTCAGTTCAAATCAAATTTAAATTCAAATGGAGGAATTTCAAGTATATTTAGAGGTAGATAGATCTCGACAACACAACTTCCTATACCCACTTATTTTTCGGGAGTATATTTATGCACTTGCTCATGATCGTGGTTTAAATAAAAATAGATCCATTTTGTTGGAAAATGGGGGTTATGACAATAAATCTAGTTCACTAATTGTGAAATGTTTAATTTTTCGAATGTATCAACAGAAGCATTTGATTATTTTCGCTAATGATTCTAACCAAAATCAAATTTTTGGACACACCAACAATTTGTATTATCAAATGATATCGGCGGTATTTGCAATTATTGTAGAAATTCCAATTTCCCTAAGATTAGCATCTTCATTAGAAGGAAAAGAGCAGCTAGCAAAATCTCAAAATTTACAATCAATTCATTCAACATTTCCCTTTTTAGAGGACAAATTCTCACATTTAAATTATGTGTTGGATGTACTAATACCTCACTCCATCCATCTGGAAATCTTGGTTCAAACCTTTCGTTACTGGGTAAAAGATGCCTCTTCTTTGCATTTATTATGGTTCTGTCTCTATGAGTATTGTAATTGGCATTGGAAGAGTCTTATTATTCCAAAGAAATATATTTTTAATCCAAGAGTTTTCTTGTTCTTATATAATTCTCATGTATGTGAATGCGAATCTATCTTCTTTTTTTATTTCCACAGCCTGGCCTGGTCAGTACCCAGCCGGGCCTTTTTATTTATTTTTTTTGTTACAATGAAACATACCATTGAATCATAGATAAAATGATTTATTTGATTTGAACAAAAAAGTCCTTGTTATTGGGGTGAAACAACAATCAGAAGCATAAGAAGGACTATTTCCATTCCTAGGATAAAGAATCGATGTGTCATTTATATTTTTTTTATTTACATTTTCTATTTACATTAAATTTTTATTTTTAAAAATTAATTTACATTTATTATATTACAAATTTTAAATATTAAAATAAAGAAAAAGAAAAGAACTATGGATTCTTGCCAATACATTTTTATGTTATGACTTAAGCCCTTTTGTCAAGCCCTATCTGTCAAAATTCCTCCAACAAAATAAAAACAAAGACTTTTTTATTTAGTTATTAAAATGAATAAATGAAATGAGTCATCTTTTCCTAATTTCATTAGGTCTCTTGACAAAACGCATCAACGCTATAATTTTCATGATTTTTTTCTGATCCTATTTTGATTACGCCAGATTACCTTGTTCCACAAAAGGTCCATTTATATACAATAATCGCATTGTAGCGGGTATAGTTTAGTGGTAAAAGTGTGATTCGTTCTATTAACCCCTTTACTAGTTAAGGGGCCCTTCGGTTTGATTTATCTTCCAATCAAAAACTTTATTTCTTAAAAGGATTTACTCCTTTACCTCTCAATGAAAGATTCGAGGAAGAATATACATTCTCGTGATTTATATCCAAGGGTCAATTAGAAATTTAAAAATGGGATTATGAAATTACGAAACGTAATTTTTGAATTGGATCACTATTTCCAATTGAATAAGTATGAAAAAGATCCATGGATAAAGATAGAAAATTGTTTTTCTAATCATAACTAAATCTTCAATTCAATTTTTGTTTTGTATAGAAAAAATTGAAGCAAAATAGTTATTAAATGATAACTTTGGTTTACTAGAGACATCGACATATTGTTTTAGCTTGGTGGAAACAAAATACTTTTTCTAAGGATTCTCTTAAATAGAAATAGAGAACGAAGTAACTAGAAAGATTGTTATAATCCCCCTCTTCTAGAGGGATCCTCTAGAAAGCAAATTGTTCTGAATACATCCAGATAGAAAAACTAACATAGATGTTATGGGTCAAATTTGGATTTCGTTCCCATCTTATTATATCTGGGAATTTATCCATCTTCCATAAAGGAGCCGAATGAAACCAAAGTCTCATGTTCGGTTTTGAATTAGAGACGTTAAAAATGATGAAGCGAGGTCGACTATAACCCCTAGCCTTCCAAGCTAACGAGGCGGGTTCGATTCTCGCTACCCGCTTTAGATTCCCCATTCTAGATTATATAGAATGCTATTTATTTGAATATTTATTAATTCACTTCAATGATGTAGTCAATTTTTGATTGCATCATTGAAGTGAATTAATACACAATTCCTAAAATTCTCTCAAATATTCTTTATTTTTTTCAAACAAAAGATAGAAAGGTAAAAAAAATGCGAAAAAAATTGAAAAGAAAAGCATCCATTGTCTAATGGATAGGACAAAGGTCTTCTAAACCTTTAGTATAGGTTCAAATCCTACTGGACGCAATTTATTTCCATATAATATATATTTTGATTTCTATGTTAAGAAAAGAAAGAAATTTTGAATGATTTGAATAAGAGATGCTTACTTATGTTATATATATATATATATATATATATTAAGTATTAAGTACTTATTATATACTTATTATAAACTTTATAAACTTATATTATGAATTTATTAATTCTATTAAAAATTTGGAATGAAATTTAAAAATCAAATTAATTAAATTTAAATTAAAGAATAAAGATTAAGAATGATTTATTTCGATTATTTATTTATAATTGTTCCTGAAGTAGAAAGCGTTCTATTTGTTCCTGAATAGCTTATTTCAAAATAGTTTATGCTTCCTCAGTGAATATCTTGGTAGAGGATATGTTTTCTTGGAATTGAGGTTTATTCGTTTTAAGTAAGTACTTAACTCAACGAGAAATTTCCTTACCTGTCCAATTTCTAATGAATCAAGATAACCATTCATTCCAGTATAAATAGTCATTATCTGTTCTTCCACTGTGAGAGGGGCTGATTGGGATTGTTTGAGTAACTCATGTAATCGTTGACCTCTTGCCAATTGAGTAGCTTTATTGAGATCAGAAGAGAATTGTGCAAAGGCTTCTAATTCAGAGAATTGAGCCAATTCCAATTTTAATTTGCCAGCTACTTGTTTCATAACTTTAATTTGAGCTACAGATCCTACTCTGGAGATAGAAATATCTACATTAATAACATGTTTGATTCTAGCATTGAATAGATCCGTGAATAAGAATATTTGTCCATCTGTAATGAAAATGGTATTTCCTTGTTCCAGGATCCTTTATTTAAGAAGATTTCTTTAAGGGTGGGTTTTGCTTTCTTATGGATCCGAAGGTAGCCCAAGTGTTTAATTTTGTTCAACATTGACCCTAACTAGCTACCTCCGAACTTTATGAGGATGGTTATCGGCTTTTTTATTAGTCTTAAGAAGTATTGTAGGAATGTACATTTTTCAATGAACTTGTTTCAGAGCTTTTACATCATTAAGAAGCTTCAGGACACTGGTTGGTATACACTGACTTTGAGAATCAGGAGAAAGATAGTGACCAAGAACCCATTATCTATCCGTGGATGGAAGATAGGGTATTTTTTTTGGTTCGTCATGAAGAGCCCTTCCTTATCGAGAGGGATTAGGAAAATGGCATCTTCAATGGTCAAAGGGTTCTTATTCCAATGACCGAAGCTGGTGAGGATTTGATCAGCACTCCCTATTTATGCCTCCAAGTTGCTAAAGGAGGATGTCCTCATTCAGTATAGTCCGAGCCAGGCTACTTCTAGTACTTAATTTATACTTAATTTTTTTTGTCCTATTACTTTTTTGGTCTATTTAAATTTTAGTTTCCTTATCTTCCTAGTATTGACATGTCTTTTTCTATTTGTAAAGATGGTCAAATACATATCTTCTCCGTATAGTGGCCTCAAAGTAAATGAAGTCTTCTTCTGCCAATCCTTAGTCAGATTCAGAAGCTCTTCCTCATTCTTTCAGCCAAAAGAAGAGTCCAAAGAAGATGAAAGCTCAGGTCTAGGGTCCAATCCCAATTACTTATTGGTGGCTCATCTGCACCAGGAGTTGGGGAAGGGATTCATTCTTTGAATTCTGTTCCACATGGTAAGGGCAACATTGGTTTAGCCTTTTAGGTTTTCTGCGGCCGTTGGTTTATTCTACCTACTAACTTGGCCTTTACTAACCCGATGATCATTAGCTAATCTGAAAGTCTAATCTGCCCAAAGATGAGGTTGAGATCCTAAAATATACTATTGAGATCTTAGTTGGGATCATAAGCTAATTTGCACAGAAGGTATTTCTTTTTTCCATACTTAGAATTTTTTCCATTTTTTTTAATTACCGTTTGATCTTCTTACTTTGGTTATTCAGGTGGGCATGTTTTGTGCCATAGTAGCTGAGCTATATTTTCATGCGGTGGCGGAGGTCAGTCGTGTTACTAAGGAAAGGGACGATTTGAAGACCTAGCTGCGTTCTTGGGTTGAACATATCTCTGAGCTGAGGGAGGAGTGACATAGTATTCGTGAGGAGTTTTAGACTTTGTCTGCGAAGTTAGAGTCTGCTAATATCAAGATAGAGAGGCTCAAAGCTGAACTGGTCAGGTTCAAGAAGGTAGCCATAGAGGAGTTAAGGTGTAATACCCGTATTTGTAAAATAAAGGTAAAAAAGTACTTTAATAAATATGATATAGAGTTAAAATAATATATATATATATATGTATATATTTAAATGCCAAAAGCTAAATTTAATTTTTTTTTTTTTAAAAAATGGGACTCAGGTGGCAACACCTGTTGCCAAGAAAATTGCCTTGCTGTATGTAAGGCTATATATATATATATATATATATATATATATATATATATATATATATATATATATATATATATATATATACACATAAATTTATATTATTACTTACCAAATCCTGTTTGGTTTTTCTTCAATTACTCGATTTCTTTAAACACTTGGGGACTGAAAGAAATGTGGAAAGAGGAAAATTTGAAGAGGTTTACGGAAGAATTTTATAAAGAGTCACAAGAAACTATAAGAAAAATAAAAGGTAATAATGTGATGTTTATTTTTAAATTTTTAGCATACATTAAAATCCCCGGAATTCAAAGTGAAAATTTTCAAAGGGTGTAAATTATGGAAGAATTGAAGAAATAATTAGAATTTTTAATATAAATATTATATCAAGTCTTGACGGTCAGCAACCGGGGGAAATTTCTAAGAAGAGTAGGAAAAGTAAGGAGGTGATCCACGGGTAGCTCTAAGTGCTACGTGATGAGTTAGATTTACTTTAAGTAATCTAGATAAAAATGAAATATCTAGTGATAATATTAAAATAAATTATTAGCTTAGGCTTTGGTGGTAGATGAAAAATTGATTGATAGGAATTTTAGGAAATGTAGAAAATTATTATGTGAGAAATCATATTTTTGGAATAATAAGTTGATTTAATAATAAAAGCGATAAGTGAAATTCTTGATGAGCTATGGTTGATGTTTTTATACGAATTATGAGGAGATAAAATTTAGTGGATCTTGACAAGCTATGATGGATGATTTGATGTGATTTATGAGGAAATGAATTTAGTGGAATATCTTTCAATAATAATTGAGAATAATTATGATAGCCAATTTAAATGTTTGAATTCATGTTTGTTTTTATGTTATTGTTCATATACATATTTCATATCATTGTTCATATGCATACACATTAAATAAAAGAACCGGGAAGGAGTCAGTCTAATTGAAAAACCGTGACAACTAGTATATGCTGGAAATAAAGGAAAACCGTGATAGCCAGTACATGCTGGAAATAAATGAAAACCGTGACCACTGGAATATGCTGGAAATAAATGAAAACTGTGAGGGGGCTGGTCTAAGATAAAAACATGTCGACATGTGGGAAGACGTTCCCTAATAATAATTCATGCATTGCATCTGTTTTAAATATTGATTACATTACTGAAATGTTGAAATGTTGTTTGTTATTGTGAATTTTATTTATAGGTAAATGAGTCTCACAGAGAGACAGTTATGGTGAGAAAAAAACATACAAGTATGATAACATAAGAATCATCTAAATGGTAGACTTTATGTTGTGAAACTCATTACGAGGTAATTATGAGATAATTGATGGTTTTAAGGTGAACCAATATATAAGAAGAAGAGATTGATAGAGAATGAGACTTATGATATGTGTAGTGATAGTAGAATGCCATTATTAAGTTATGTGAAATATAATTGATTTAATATTGAAAGACCATTTATACAAATTGAGTACTTCTAGTAAATTTAATTCACTGAGCTTGTGAGCTTATTCCTCATTGTACAATGATTTCAAGTAGCAGGCATGACAAATAATTTGGTGAGTTGAGGTTCAGACGAAATCATTATCTGTAAGCCACGTACGTATCCACATCCTTAGACTAATGAGAAAATAAAATAAAATTTTATTTGTAAATATTCATGCATTTTACATTGTATATTATGTTTAAGTCAAGATCATATTGATGTAAAGGTTGAGGATTGAAGTGAAACTTTCTGTTAGTACTACTTTTATTGTTGCATATATGTGTCATGCTGGGATTTTCAAAATGTGATAACACCATCTTGGGGGTGGCCAACCCGGGATGGGTATTACAATTTTGGTATTAGAGCATTAGGTTTTATGATTCTGTAGACTGTATAAAAAGTAAGAATGTGGAAGGTTAAAATAAATTATATTTTAATAATTTGAGGATGACACGTGGACGTGCTAGAATTAGAGTTAGAGTTGTTGATTTGAGAGGGCGTGATAGGTCCCCAATATTTGGACAAGTCGAGATTGAGTCTGAATCTGTGGTTCCTAGAAAGGAACATTTTGACAGTATAATCAATATCAGTAAAGGTGTGAGAGAATCTAAAGTTGAAAAAGATGAGCTAACATAAGCTCTTACACATGCTCTTGAGAAAAATGAATGTAACAGATGATAGAGTTGATAGCTTATAGCATAAACTTGATAAATAGGCTAGATCAGTGCTTGAGGTTGTTAATTCAGTAACGATAGACGTTTAAAAAAGGGGAAAAGTGAGTTTATGCATGAGATACTGGGAGATATATTAAGCTGAATGCCTTGTTGTTTAAAGAATCTATGAATCCTTTTAAGCTTGAGTTTTTTGGAGAAACATATAGAGAGATTTATTTGGTATTTTACCAATGACTGTCAGACAGAGGGTCGTCTTTGCTACGTTCAAGTTAGAGAGAGGCCTTAGAATGGTGGGAGGATATTTCTTCCCAGGGTAAGTGCAGATGTTGATAGACTATTAACCTGGAATAGGTTGAAGTTTTCCTTGATAAATACTTTCTTTAGATCTTTAGAGCCCAACAAGATAGAGATTTTATTTATTTGAGGCAAATAGGTTGACTGTGGCTCAGTATGATAGCAAATTTTTGGTCTTGTCAGTGGTTGTACCGAAAATGGTAGACCTAAAGGAGAAGAAGTGTAAGAGGTTCAAATATGAACTATGTTTTAAGATTTGATCAAAACTATCTTACATGAGGCATATGAATTATGTCAGATTAGTGGATATAACACTTCATATAGAGAAGGATGTGATGGAAATCAGAGGTAAGAAGAATCAGCGGAAGAGGTTTAGATTTGAAGAACCCAGAGATGGTACCAGTATGAATGTGCAGGGTGGGAGTCCACCCAGATGAGGCATTCCTTGTCACAGAGAACTTTATTAGAGAGCCAGAGGTAAGCAGAATCTGTTGCTTCTATAGCTTAGAGTAATATCGATGGGACCCTTAGATTTCGGGGACAAGTTATGGGAACTGGGAGTCATGTCAGAGGAAGTAAGTATGCCACCAAGGGGAAATGGTAATCTGATGTATGATCGAGAGACAAAAGTTTGTTATAGATATATTCATATAAGATATTTATCCCACAATTGTTCTAATTTGAGGTGCTTTGTATATAGAAAATGTGGACATATCAATGTTGGTTAATCCTGGTGCAACCCATTCTTTTGCATCCAATATTCATATGAAGTTGATTTATTACCTTTGAGTATGATGGATCTTCATTCGATTTTGGGAAAGAATTGGTTACCGACATAGTATGTCTGGGTTGATTGTTCTAGAAAGAATGTAGTGTTCAAGATATGGACATGAAGAGTGTAACTTTTAGAGAGAACATAAAATACTCTCGAACTAACTTATTTTACTCTGACTACTACTAGATGGTTGAAGAAAGGATGTGAGGCATATTTGGCATACATAATGAATTCTAAAAAAGAAAATAGGAAGTTAGAAGAAATATTAGTAGTGCTAGATTTTTCTAATGTGTTTTGTGATGAGTTTTCTAGGTTGCCTCCTAGTAAAGAGATTTAATTCTCTATTGATGTGATACGAGGTTAATCACATATATCTAATAGTACCCTACAGAGTGACACCCACTGGGTTAAGAGAGTTGAAAGTTCAAGAGTTGTTAGATAAACAATTTATTCGATTTAATATGTCACCATAAGGAGCCCACGTAATGGTTGTGAAGAAAGAAAGATAAAACAATGAAGCTATGTATAGACTACAAATAGTTGAATAAGAACAAATATTTTTTACCCAGGATAAACGAATTGTTTGAGCAGTTGCAAGGAGTGAGAGTGTTTTCTAAGATAAACCTGAGATCAAGTTATCACCAGTTAAGGATAAAGGAGGGAGATGTGCCTAAGACTGCTTTTAGGACATGTTATGTTCATAAGTTTCTTGTGATGTCATTTGGATTGACTAATGTTCCAAAAACATTCATAGACTTGATGAATAAAATATCTAAACCATTTCTTGAAATTCTTGTGGTTGTGTTCATTAATGACATCTTGGTGTATTCTAAGAAGGAAAAACAACATGTGAAACATTAAACAGTGTGTTAGAGATTTTGAGGAGAGAGAAATTATATGCAAAGTTCTCTAAGTATGACAAATAACTTTCTTGGAACATGTAATTTCGGGAAATGGCATAATAGTTGACCTACAAAAGGTAGAGGCAGTGTTAAGTTGGGAGAGATCAACTAATGTGACTGATATTAGAATCTTCTTGGGGTTAGCTAGTTATTATTGAAGATTCTTTCAGAATTTTTCTATTATTATAATACTGTTGAATAGAATGATCAGGAAAGAGGTGAGATTTGTATGGTGAGGAAAGTGTGAGAAATTTGTTTCCAAATACTAAAGGAGAAATTGACTACAGCTCCAGTATTGATGTTTTCTTCTAGTGATGAAGGATTTGTGGTATATAGTGATGCGTCACATCAATGGTTGGGATACGTGTAACATAGGAAAGCTGTGGCCCATACTTCTAGGCAATTGAAGATTCATGATAGAAATTACCCTACTCATGACTTAGAGTTAGCTGCTATAATGTTTACTTTAAAGATTGGAGACATCATCTATATGGAACCATTTGTGAGATATTCATGGGTTATAAGAGTTTGACATACTTACCTAACCAGAGAGAGTTGAATTTGAAGCAAAGATGACGGATAGAGTTGATTAGTAACTATGATTGTACAATTCACTATCATCTAGAAAATGCGAACGTGATAGAATATGCATTGAGTAGAAAGTCTACAAGAAGGTTAACTGCTATAGGGAGTCTTGATGTGAAATTGATGATAGATTTAAGAAAAATAAGAATGAAGTTGAATATCAATGAGAGAGGATCATGGTTGAAGAATATGGTTGTATGGTCATCCATAGTAAATGTTTCAGAGATGCAAGGTAGAGATGAAGAGATAGAAAATATTAAGCATTGAGTGCTTACTAGAAAGAAATATGAGTTTAAAAATTTGAAATGAGGGTATTTTGGTATTGTAACATGGAAAATTGTGTTCCTAATAATGCGAAGTTGAGAATGGAGATAATGAGAGAGGAATATGATGTACTAGATTTGATGCAACCAAGTAACAATAAGATATATAGAGGATGGAGACAAAATTTCTGGTGGTCAGGATTGAAGAAGGATGTAGCTGAGATTGTGAGGTTGTATGGAGCACCATTAAGCATAGTGTCAAATAGAGATGCTAGATTTACATCTTGGTTTTGGAGAGGCTTTCAGAAAGCCATGGGTACACAGTTACAATTTAATATAATTTTTCATGCTCAAACAGAAAGGATTATTAGAGTACTAGAAGATATGTTAAGGGCAAATGTGATGAGTTTCTTAGTAAGTCGGGATGTTTTCATGCCATCGATTGAAATTATTTATAATAATTAGTATCAAACTAGTATTGGGATGACACCGATTGAGACATTGTATGGTAAGAGGTGTAGAACTCCTATATGTTGGGAAGAAATGGTAGAGAGAAATATATCTAGTCCATCAACTTTTGAGTTAACAACTGAGAGGATCAAATTGGTTAGAGAGAACCATAAAGCAGCACAGGGTAGACTGAATAATTATGCTGATAATAAAAGAATACCTCTTGAGTTTCAAGTAGGTGATTTGGTGTATTGAAAAATATCTCAATGAAAAGGTGTATTGAGATTTAAATAGTAAAGGAAAGCTTAATCCGAGGTATGTGGGACCCTATGAGGTTATTGAGAAAGTTGGGCTAGTTGTGAGTAGCCTGGAGTTGCCTCTAGAATTAAAACATTTATATAATGTATTTCATGTTTTACTTTTAAAAAAGTGTTTAGTGATAAATACTATAATATTTCGAGCTAAACTATAGAAATTCAGAAAGATTGGGCTTATATATAAGTACCAGTGAGAATTTTAGACAAAAAGAACAAGTCTTGTATAATAAAATAATTTCATTAGTTCAAGTTTTGTGGCAGAATAAGGATATTGAAGAGATTACGTGAAAGTGTGAGAAAATTATGAAAAAATATTATTCACATTTGTTTCTGGAGTTAGGTAAAGAAATTTCAGGGATGAAAATTTTATGAGGTGGGTAGATTTGTAATACTCGTATTTGTAAAGTAAGGGTAAAGAAGTACTTTAATAAATATGAAATAGAGTTAAAATAATATATATATATATATATATATATATATTTAAATGCGAGTATTACAAATCTAAATTTATTTAAATGTGTATATATATATATATATATATATATATATATATATTTAAATGTGAAAAGCTAAATTTAAATTTAAAAAAGAAAGGGCAACAGGTCGCAACACCTTTTGCTAAGAAAATTGCCTTGTTGCATGTAAGGCAGTAAGGCAAAATGTGGAGGCTTTGTGGGGGAGTTAAGATGCTGAGAATACACTTTTAAATGGGCTGCCAATTTCAACTGTTTCCTATATATATAAATGCGAAAAGCTAAATTTAAATTTAAAAAAGAAAGGGCAATAGGTCGCAACACCTGTTGCTAAGAAAATTGCCTTGCTGTATGTAAGGCAGCAAAGCAAAACGTTGAGGCTTTGTGAGGGAGTTAAGATGCTGTGAATACACTTTTAAATGGGCTGCCAATTTCAACTGTTTCCTATATATATATATACACGTAAATTTATATAATTCCTTACCAAATCTTGTTTGGTTTTCCTTCAATTATTTCATTTCTTTAAACACTTGGGGACTCAAAAAAAGATGGAACGAGCAAAATTTTGAAGGGGTTCATGGAAGAATTTTATAAAGAGTCACGGGAAGCTATAAGAAAAACAGAAGGTAATAATGTGATGTTTATTTTTGAATTTTTAGCATACACGAAATTTCTCGGAATTTAAAGTGGGAATTTTCAAATGGTGTAAATTATGGAAGAATTGAAGAAATAATTAGAATTTTTAATATAAATATTATATCAAGTGTTGACGGTCAGCAACCGAGGGAAATTTATAAGAGGAGCAGAAAAATCAAGGAGGTGATCCACGGGTAGCTCTAAGTGCTACATGGTAAGTTGATTTACTTTAAGTAATCTAGATAAAAATGAAATATCTAGTGATAATATTAAAATAAATTATTAGCTTAGGCTTTGGTAGTAGATAAAAAATTGATTGATAGGAATTTTAGGACATTTAGAAAATTATTATGTGAGAAATGATATTTTTGGAATAATAAGCTGATTTAATAATAAAAGTGGTAAGTGAAATTCTTGATGAGTTATGGTTGATATTTTCATACGAATTATGAGGAGATGAAATTTAGTAGAATTTCTTTCAATAATAATTGAGAATAATCAGGATAGCCAATTTAAATGTTTAAATTCATGTTTGTTTTTATGTTATTGCTCATTTATCATTGTTCATATGCATCTTCATTAAATAAAAGAACCGGGAGGGGTCGATCTAATTGAAAAATCGTGACAACCGATATATGCTGGAAATAAAAGAACCAAGAGGGGGTCGGTCTAAGATAAAAACATGTCGACATGTGGGAAGACGTTCCCTAATAATAATTCATGCATTGCATCTGTTTTAAATATTGATTGCATTACTGAAATGTTGAAGTGTTGTTTGTTATTGTGAATTTTATTTATAGGTGAATAAGTCTCACAGAGAGACAGTTATGGTGAGAAAAAAACATACAAGTATGATAAGATAAGAACCATCTAAATGGTAGATTTTATACTGTGAACCTCATTACGAGGTAATTATGAGATAATTGATGGTCTTAATGTGAATCAATATATAAGAAGAAGAGATTGATAGAGAATGAGACTTATGATATATGTAGTGACAGTAGAATGCTATTATCAAGTTACATGAAATATAATTGATTTAATATTGAAAGACCATTTATACAAATTGAGTATTTCTAGTAAATTTAATTCACTGAGCTTGTGAAGCTCACTCCTTATTGTACAATGATTTCAGGTAGCAGGCATGACAAATAGTTTGGTGAGTTGAGGTTCAGACGAAATTATTATCTGTAAGCCACGTACGTGTCCACATCCTTAGACTAATGAGAAAATAAAGTAAAAATTTATTTGTAAATATTCATGCATTTTACGTTGTATACTATGTTTAAGTCAAGATCAGATTGATGTATCTCTCCTCTTGAGGGTTGAGGATTGAAGTGAAACTTTCTGTTAGTACTACTTTTATTGTTGCATATATGTGTCGTGCTAGGATTTTCAAAATGTAACAACACCATCTCGGGGGTGGCCAACCCGGGATGGGTCGCTATATAAAGCAATCTTCGGCCTTTGACAACTTGGTCTATGGGAAGGCTGCTAAGGAGTATGCCATAGACTTTAATCAAGCCAACGCAAAGGTGGCCAAGCTGTGTCGTCAACTGGACTTGGACTAGGTGCACATTCCTCTACTTAAGATCATGCTTTCTCCTGAGACTAGTGGTGGTGACACTGTTACTGGGGATGATAGTGCTTAGTATCGCCCTCAAGAGGATTAGGTCATCGTCACTAGTTCTAATGGCCGAATTATTGCAAAGTATGTCGAGGATCATAACAAGTAGGAGGATCACGCTCAGGATTTTTTTTTTACTTTTTTATACTTGGCCAAGAAGCCCACTTTTGTATTGTTTATTTTTAATGAAATAAAATTTTGTGTTTGTTTCTTTCATTAGTTTGGATATGGGTTGAAATTTTTTTCTTATATATAGTATTTTTATCTTTGTTCTTGTATTGGGATTTTTTTTCTTTGGACCTCATACCTTTTTCGGGTCTTAAGATTTCTCCTTTTTCGAGAGCCTAAATTTTCTCTTCTTTATGGCTTAAGGCGCGCCTTTGAGAGCTAACATTTAGCGCTTGGAAAGATTCCCACTTAATGTTATGTACCCGAGTTAGGGCTTCGTTTTCTGGAGCCTCAACTTTTCTAAAGTCTTCATGCTCGAGTTGGGATTTCTCTTTTGAAACATCGACTTCTTTTCTTGGGTCTTTGTGAGTTTCACTCTAGTCCTCAGCTATGAAGTTCATCTGAGGTGAAGGCCATTTTAGGCACTTCTCTTCGGTCCTCGACCAAGGAGGTTACCCGAGGTTCTTTTTTGCATTTATGACTTGTCCAAGTTTTGAAAACTAAAAATTAATGAAGATATTGAAAATATTCATTTGATTCATATAGTTATATTGATTACATTGATTGCTTGGCTCTCAGGCCGGTTTATATTTCTGAGTCACTGGTGGAACTTTCTCAAGTTCTCATTTGTACAATGCATTTTTTTTAACTCGAAAGGTTCCAGATTTGATTATGCTTTTGATGTGGTACGAGCATTCCTAGTTAGCTGAGAGTTTTCTTATGTCTTGAGAATTTGAGACTTCTTTCTTATAGAGGACCAGCTCTTCGAGCTTGAATGCTCTTTGTTTTCACATTGGAGTTGTAATATTTGGTCACCCTCTCTTGGTACATTATGACCCTTAGTAGTTTCTCATTGATATAAGATTTGTTTATTGCTCAAGCTCGTTTTTAGACCTTTCTCGTTGCTGCTTGGGTTAAAGATTTGAACTCTGAGGGTTCTCCCACCTCATCTAGGACTTTAGATCCAGAGGCTAGGAAGAATGGTATTTCTTCCGTTGAAGATCGAGGCATGGTCTTAGAAGCCGATAATTTGTGTGGTAACTCTTTGACCTAAAGCCCTTGGGCTTCTTAAAGTTATTTCTTTAAGGTCTGCAATATGGTTCTATTTGTGACTTCAGCCTACCTGTTGGTTTGTGGGTACCCAACTGAAGTGAATTGTTGATCGATTTGAAGGTCTTGACAGAACCTTTTAAATTGTGCTCCTTCAAATTGCTTTCCATTATCGGTTACCAGCACTCTTGGGATCCCATGCCGATATGCCATTGACTTCCAAACAAAGTCTTTGGCCTTCTCTTCTATTATCCTTGCAAGTGGTTCTGCCTCTTGGTGGAATAATTTGTTGCCATGATTAGAAATTTTAACTGTCTAGGTGCTCGGGGGAAGGGTCCAAGTATGTCCATGCCCCACATTGCGAATGGTACGGGGCTAGTAATGACATTTAGTGGGTTTAGGGAGACCTAGGAATAGGGGCGAACTTCTAACACTTGATGCATTTCTTGAAAAATTCTAAAGCCTCATTTTGGAGTCTTGGCCAGTAGTAACCTTACCCGAGAATCTTATGGGCTAGAGCTCACCCACGTAAGTGATTTCCGCAAATCCCCTCTTGGACCTCCCTCAGGGTGTAATTTGCCTTTTGAGGTTTAATAAGTGGGGGATCGTTGATATAGATAAGTTCCAATCATATAATAGCAAGCCACTCTAGATAAGAGCTTTTTGGCCTCGTTTCTTGACTATGGTAGTTCATCATTCTTTAGGTATTTGATGATTGGGTCCATCTAGCTTGGCCCATCATCGATGTTCTATTCAACTTCCTCTACACTTGGGCAAGGCAAGATTTTGACATATACTGCTATCGGGAGTTCGAAGGTCCTAAAGGATGCAAGTCGTGCTAAGCCATGGGCTTTGACATTCTTTGCTCTTAGCATCCTATTGACCTTTATTTCTTTGACGTACTCATCAAATGCCTTACTTTAGCTAAGTATTTGACCATTCGTGCCTCTTTTGCTTCATAGTCTCCGGTTACTTGATTTACCACTAGTTGGGAGTCATTGAACACTTCCAAAGCTTCTACCTCTAGAGACTAAGCTAATTTTAATTCAGCCAAATCGGCTTCATATTCTACCTCATTATTTAATACATTGAAGTGAATTTCAAGGCACACTCGACTGTGAATTCTTTAGGGTTGATTAGGATGAAACCCACACCACTCCCTATGATGTTGGAAGAGCCATCAATGAAGAGCTTCCAACTTTACGACTCTTGTTGTTCTTTTATCTTTTTCTCCTTCATGGCTCCTTCAGGGAATGTGCGCTCGACTATGAAGTTGGCAAGTGCTTGAGCCTTGATTGTTGCACGTTGATGAGGTGTGATTAGAAGTATGGCCATAGCTTTCGGGCTGATATGACAATAGTGAATGCCAAATTTTCAAGGGGATGGTATCGCGTTTCTGCTTCTTGAAGCACTCGGCTGACCTAGTAAATCGGTCTTTGTACCCTATTTCCTTCGCTTATAAGGATTGAAGCTACGACTACCTCACTTGCCGTTAGATACATGTAGAGCTCTTCCCCTTTCATTTGGCTTAGAGAGGAATAGTGGCGAACTTAAATATTTTTTCAACTCTTCGAACAAATTTTGGTATTCTTTTGTCCACTAGAAATCTGAAATCTTTTTCAACGCCTTGAAGAAAGACAAGTATTTTTTAGCTGACCTAGACATGAATTAGCCTAAGGCTATGATTTTACCGGTGAACTTTTGAATTTCTTTCATATTTCTTGGAACTTCCATATCTAGAACAGTCTTGATCATTTTTTGGTTTACTTTTATCCCCCTCTAAAGGACTATAAAGCCAAGGAATTTGCCTGATATTACCCCAAAGGCACATTTCGAGGGGTTGACCTTCATTTGATGCTTCTTCAGCACTGAGAAACATTCTTCTAGATCAACTATGTGGTGAGTTGCTTGCATGCTTTTATGAGCATGTTGTGAGTTTTAAATTACTCGCAAGTGCACGAGTCATTTGCAATATAGTGTTATGTAAGTGCGAGGTCGAATCCACAGGGAATTGCGTTGTGAAAATATTTTTATTTAAACTAAGCTTATTTTAACCTAGTTTTGAATTTTGGATTGTATCTTGTAAAGAAATATAAAGTAAACTAAATTAATTTAAGAACAACTGACAAAATTGATTTAAGAACAACTGATAAAAACACTAAGGTTTTCTAAATCTACCCCACCAAAGTAAAGCATATATCTTCATGTTCTATATAAAAGTAATCTATTAAATCATTCCATGAATCCACCATTATACAAATCATGACGAATACCCAAACTAAACCAAAACCATCCAATGTATCCGTTTAATTCACAAATCACAATGGATATCCAATCTAATTTGAATGATCTGCCATATCCGGCAGATGAAACACAAAGAATATCCAATTTAATAATTTAAAAACAATCAATCATAAGAGTTTACTCAAACAATTGAAATAGAACATTTATACTAAAAATATCATAATTGTACAAACATATATGAAAATATAATGCTAAACAATGGCGAGGCTTCATCTTCGACCTTAGATGAAGATTTTAGCTTCGTATAATTATGAACATAATTTTCACAATTACAGTGCTAAACATTTAAACTTTAAAACTTAAAATAAATTAAAACTAAAAATACATGGATAGAGAGATTCCACTCACAGCTGTCGTGCGGCGCTTCCCCTCTTGGTAGCAAAGCCTTCAAGATCCACCAGAATGCTAGCAGAAGTCCTCCAAATTGCACACCTTTTTGATGAAGTGAAATTGGGCTTTTATAGGAGAACTCCATGAGTGAAATGTGTTTCCAATCCAATGTGGGATGTGGGATTTAAGCCTTCACATGCCCTTCAAAACTTCTGCCCACGCTGAAATCTCACACTGTCTGAATTCTGTCTACTAAAACTGCCATAACTTTCTCTAGAAAAATCATATTTACGAGCCGTAAATTCCCCAAAAAATAGACATATGGATCTTTCCAAGCATATATGGCTCATTTCTTGGTTCTTCCTGAATCATTACAGTTTAATCCACAAAAATCACTTCTGCCATGCTGAAATCACGTACAGCCTGACCTTTGTCTACTAAAACTACCATAACTTTCTCTAAGAAAATCATATTTATGAGCCATCAAATTCCCCAGAAAATAGACATTCGGATCTTTTCAAGAATATATTGCTCATCTCCTGGTTCTTCCTGAATCAATACAGTTTAATCCACAAAGATGATTGATCTGTATAGGCAATTCTGGCAATTTAGTGAAACCCCTTTTCAAGTTCTTGTAAATCTGTAAAACAACGAAAAACAACTCAAAGTAACAAATTCCTAGGCTAATAAATGTAAATTAATGGGCCAAAATATGCAATATTTGGCACTCATCAGAGCATGCCATCGAAATATATATCCATGTTTCTTCCAACTTGATTATTGAATAGCTTATTAACTAGTCTATGATATGTCCTCTAACGTTCTTTAGTCCAAAGAGTATCACATTGTAACAATAAAGACACTTTTATATTACAAAAGCTATATCTGGTTGATTTGGCTCATACATCTTAATTTGGTTGTACCTGGAGTATGGATATATAAAACTCAACATCTTGTACCCAAAGGTTGCATCCATTAACTAATCGATCCTTGGAAGAAGAAAGCTTTATTTTTTATAAGCTTTGTTCAAGTCAATGAAGTTAATGCAAATCCTCCACTTTCTATTGGTCTTCTTTACCATTACCACATTGGCCTGCCATTGAGGGCAATCAATTTCTTTAATGAACCCGACTTTTAGGAGCTTACTAACTTCAATGTTGATTTCTTGTTGTCTCTCTATTATGAAAGCTCTTTTCTTCTGTATGATTGGCTCCTGACTAGGGTTGACATCAGACGATACACCATCGTCTTTGGGTAGATTCTTGGCATGTCCGTAGCTGACCAAGTGAACACGTCTTAGCTTTCTTTAAGGATAAAAGATCAATCATTCTCGAAGTTCTCCTTTTAAACATGCACTAATCTGTATTACTTTTTCTGGTTTTTCTTCTATGAGAAATATTAATATGAACTCTTCTATGGGTTTATCTCTTTAGGTCTTGGAATAATCCCTTAGGTCTTCTATCTGGTGGACACTTGACTTATCTTTTTCCTTGATGGCGGCCAAGTAGAAAGTTTGACCTACAGCTTGGTTACCTTTGACCTCTCCTATGCCATTCTCTGTTGGGAACTTCATCTTTAAGGAAAGCTATTTTTTTTTTTTTGTATAACTGGCTTCTAGTTGGGGTCGACATTTGGATGGTGCACCATCATCTTAGGGTCAATTCCTGACATGTTTGCAACTAACCAAGCGAACACATCTCAGCTTTCTTTAAGGAACAAGATCAGTCATGCTCGAAGATCTCCTTCCAAACATGCATTGATCTGTATTAATTTTTTGGTTCTTCTTCTATGAGGGGTACTAATACCAACTCCTCCATGGGTCTACCTCTTTGAGTCTTGGAGTCATTCCATAGGTCTTCTATTTGGTGGACACCTGTCTTGCCTTTATCCTTGATGGAGGCCAAGTAGCAAGTTTGACTTACAACTTGGTTGCCATTGACCTCTTCTATGCCATTCTCTGTTGGAAACTTCATTTTTAAGTTTTATGTTGAGACCGCCACTCCCATGGCATTCATTCTTGGTCGTTCAAGGATCGTATTGTACAAAAAGTTGAGGTCTATAACCAAGAAGGTACTCAGGATAGTTATTTAATAAGATGAGGTACTAGCAATTACTAGGAGCTCTATACTTCCTTTCGGGTATACTTGATCACCCGAGAACTCGTACAGAAGATAGTGTGCTAGCTTAAGAAGGTCTTCTGATAGCTTCATCTTCTAGAAAGCTTCATAGTACAATATATCTTGAGATAACTTGTTATCTACTAGAATTCTTTCAATTGAGAAATTTAAGATGACCAAGGTTATGACAACAGCGTCATCATGGAGAAACTTTACCTTCGAGGTCCTCGTCCATAAAACTGATGGTTTGATCGATCTGGGTTTTCTTTATGGGTCTTTCAACTAATCTAACAAAATAGGCATAAGCCTTTCGTGAGTTTGAGGATTTACCTCTAAAAGCTGTCACGCCAATAATGGGGACATTCTCCAACTTCTTCGGGGTTCAGTGTCTTCTGTTGTTTTCTCTTCTGTTTGGGCTCTGTCTTGATCTTTTTCTTTCTCTGAGGTCAAGATTTCTTCGATATGAGCTTCTTCTTAACTCTATTTTGATGAACTTCTTCAAGTATCTTCTTTGTATCAAGCCTTTGATTTCATCCATCGAATGTTTGTATTCATCTATGTCATGGTCATGGTTCTTATGGAAACGATAGAAACAACTTATGTTTCTTTTTTCAGCGGGTTTTTTGATCTTAGTAGGCCATTTAATGATGTATTGATTTGCTATTTTCATCATAAGATCGGTCCTTGAGGTATTGATGGGAGTGTAGATCTCTAATCCCCGAGGAACCCTTTATTTTAAACCCTTTTTGGCTATCATTTTAACCTCTTTTCTTTTGATTGCCTTTGGGTTTGTGCTTTTCGGGCTCTTTGCTTTTCTTATTTGTTAAGGATTTCTCTCTTCTTTTGTAGAGGCTTGGTCTTCTTTTTCGATTACAAATTTGTTTGCTTTGGCTAAAAAAACTAGCATGGTGAGTAGCGGGTTTCTGGAGAGGTTATGGTTGAATTCAGAGGTCTTGAGGCCATAACCGCAACTTTTTGGTCCAGATCCCTTACTTGTACCATGGCAGATGTGAATCTCAGGATCTAATCATAAAAGGTCTACTATACATGCTAGTTATGCTCAACAAGCTTTCGGGAGTCCTTTTGGGACCTCGGCTACTAAAGAAAAGTATGGAAAACTGCTCGTTGAGCTCGTTAAATGATTTTATATATCCGAAAGGCAACTTAGAAAACCAAGTTCTTATTGCCTCTCGTAGTGTTATTGGAAATGCATGACATATCTACCTCTGAGTGGTCGTGGAGGAACATTAGAGACTTAAAGGTCTCTAAGTGGTTTATAAGGCATGTCTTCCCTGTGTAAGGCTCTATGTGAGGCATCTTGAAATTTGAGGCTTATTCTCGTCCATGAACTCTTGAGAAAAAAGATTGCAGGCAGATCTGATCTCGTCGAGGATGTTTCCTCGAGTGTATTCTATGGCGAGCCCGATGTGTTCATTCATTTCTTTAAGTTACTTACTCGCTTCAGTCTTGTTTTATTCCTACTGTTTTTTAGATGGATGAGAGTTTGAAACGGACTTGTCATCTCAGACTGAGCGTAGAGGATTTTGTCGACTTAGCTCTCCCATCTCTAGAGGGTGCCCTTGGCTTTTGTCTAGGGTAAGTGGTTCATGTCTTCTACTAGAACTCACCTGCTTGGGTAGGGCATTCAAGTTCCAAGATGCCACCTCAGTAATCCTTCAAGTGGTATTGGCAATTCGGACCGGGGATTAGCAATGCACATTTCTGCTCGATTTTGACCAACCAAGCCGTGTGATTAACTCTTTGATTCGTCGTTGGAGAGCGATGTATTTGGCTCTACTGATAGGGGCACTCAAGTTTATCTCACGGGCTTCTAACCACCTGGTTTGAATGTGATCAAACTTGCTGATTGGGAAGAGCCCGCTCTTCGTTTACCTTGGGTTGATTATGGCTTCCTAAGGCACGATGAGGGTTCTATCCTTCCATCAGGCAGTGGTGATGATAATTCAAATGGGTTGATCTCGAAGGTCATATGGACAATATTCAGTCCCGTTATGTTTTTGTTTGGCGGAGTTTTTCAACAGAAAGATCTATACAATTCCCATAGATAGCGCCAATTTTGTTGATGCAGAAAATATGTCAGGTTTGTCTGAGTCAGATCGTGTTGGTTGTTGGATTAAGGCTTGGCATAGTCCACTTAGGTGGATACTGGTTTGGGTTGTTCTGTTCTAAGTTGGATCCGATGTACCTGAAAAGAAAGTCGACCCAGAGTCTTTTAAGTCGGGGAGGACACTCCGATGCTTAAGTCAGACTAGGAAGTGAGAAAAGAAAAGTAGCGAAAGTTGGTTATGAATGAATTACTATTATAGAGACTCCTATTCATGAGGCTCTTATGGAATTGAAATAACCATTTTACCTATGTAATTGACAGGTGTCACTTTTTGATAGGATGGTATATTTGACTCACATCAACTTCATTGATAATTTTGAAAAATTTTGTTGGTAATATTAATTTTTAGGTTTCACACCTATACAGATGTTATCAGTGAAATTTTTTAAGGTTATCAATGGAGTATCAAATGGGTTTAAAATATTAGTTTTAGACTCAAAGTAACCAAGAATTTTTGTATATATACTGTCACTTATAAAGTTCCACTTTCTTGTCTAACGTTCAAGTATTTGTGCATAATTCATACCATTTATCATTATCTCTTTTCCTTTTCAATCTTCATGTTCCTTCACTATTAATATAATTAATTTTATATCATTTATGGCATGTGTAGTTGATAGGTCAACTCGTAATTTGTAAAATAGGAGTATATAATTTGACCCTTCACAATGGCCTAAACAATAAACCTGGATGGTTCAACACCATGAAATTAAGGACTGTGATAATTATAAAATGGTACGTTCAAAGATCCATATATTATTCCTAAGGATACTTTGGTTACTTTCCTCTATTGGTTTGGTTGATTAGTGCACGGATCATCATGAGTAAGATTGGTAGTCTATCACTGGTCTATCTTTTTATCATATTATTGAATTTGATAATGAAAAACACCACGTTGTTTGGATGAATAGAAGTTCACATTTTTGTCTCTGTCTAAATCTATCTGTTAACATCACTTGAGTGTTTTTTATTATTACTAAATAATCATCATAACAGTAAAACGAACAAAAATATGAAGAAAAAATATTAGATTCCCATTCACCGCTCACGGCATCATTCCTCTAGCCAACAACTCGATCAACAAGACATTAACCCATAATTTTATCATGTTGAGAGGTGATTTAAATCAAATTTTAATATTAAAAATGTTAAGGGGTTATTTAAGTTGAAAATTACTTTCCGAACAATGCCTATATATCTCTAACTGTTTATTTAATAGGACTCACTAATTGGTTGAACAACAATAATTTCAAAATTCTTTTTGAGCTTAAGTTTGAAAGAATTGATCATTAATAAATTTGCGCTATATTTATCTATGGCGTTTGGAATATTTATGTCAATTTGTTTTTTAAAAGAGTAAATTATAAGATTGACTTTAGTGATGACAACTCAATCACGACTCACCCAGTAAAATATGAGATTAATTTTTTTGTTATATAAAATTGTAAAGTAAAACATGCAATAAACATAAATTTCGATTATAAAATAATTTTCATCATATCTTAAAATTTAAAAAGTTTAAATTTATATTTAAAAACAATATATTGTAAACTTTTTAGTGATCACTAATATTCCATTTCAAGCATCACAATTCTACACTTGGGCTGTTATGTAAAAAGACCTGCACGCCTCATGCAACCTTTTATCAATCTACTAGATTCATCTCGCAACACACTGTCTGATCCGGCAAATGCCGCGCGAGTTACCTTAGAAGACGTGCTTGAGTTGAACTTCATTCCTAACCGGTTGGTTCCCATTTGACACTAGTACAAAATTTAGTTTTCGAACTAAAGGGAATTTAATGTCTTTAAACTTGCACTCAACAATGAGGGAATTGAGGCTCATGTGATTAGATTTCCAAAAGTTTTAAAAAAATTTGGGTCGACTACAGGTGTCTAATACTTATTTTCTAAATTACGAATTTAACATAAAGGTTCTAGAACTTTCAACAAATTACAATACAAAATTTTAAAACATTATTTATCAACAAAATTGACTTAAAAACTTAAATACATTTTTTAATCATGATTCTTATATACATTAAAATATAAATGTGATATTATTATGAGAAAAAAACTAAGCTTTTAGTGCTAAACATTTATTTTTTTAATATTAAAATTTTTAAAAACCACAAAAATAAGCACAAGATTGGAAAAATCATAATTTTTTTTGGCTCATATCAAAATAGATCATAGAGTTTATTTGAACCATGTTTTGGTGGAGATTTAATCATCTCAAAATGAAAAATAAACATTAAATTGAAAAAATGTAACATTATAATTAATTGAAAGTTTGAAAATTTTGTACGTTAAATTTATAGTTTAAAAAGCTAAATACAATGGATTCAAAATTCATAGACCACATTCCATGTGAGTTTCGTCTAATTTAATTGACAAAGTCATTTATCATTGCATATGAGATTTGGGATAAAATTTCGCTCATAGATTGGGAAAAAAGGGAACAGAGAGCTCTACTATAGCCCATGGACCTCCAATTTTTTTTTATAAAAAAATAAACATTCCATGGAATATTGAGATTGATTGAATCTTTCGTAGAGATGTTAATTTTCAACCAGCCCAATATATCAGTTTAGTAAACGTTCCAAAGACAATGAGGAGTTCCCAAAAATTTCAAATTTTTCCGCCCAAGAATAATCCCCAAGCAAGTGAAGAGTGTCTCATGTTGTTGGCAAACTGCATAAGAATCATTCTCAAAACTGTTTTTGATTTTGAGATTAGCATTAAAAGCAAGGAAGTTTGGACTATAGCTCAACTCTTTCAAAGGAGTACCTACAACCCAAGTACCGAGCCTTAAAGAGTTTTAAGAGTAAGGTGAGAGGAAAAAAAAAATTCGTACAATAAATTTTTCTCTTATTTAACAAGAAACAAAAGTGAAAGAAAATTAAATTAAAAGAATTGATATTTTTTTCTTGTATACATAATTCATAATCTTTCAAATTGAGAAGATTGAAAAATGAAAAATAAGAAAGAAATAAAATGAGATTACTAACTTATCAATTAATTTTTATCTAATCTCTCATATTAATATCTATTAACATAACGAAAGATATAATGATAAAATAATTTTTTTTTTCATTTTTTTTTTTTCGTTTTACTAAATAAGGGTAAAAAAAACCATTTTTTTCATTCTTAATTTTCCATTGAGAGTATAATTTGAGTCTAGGAAAGAAAAAGAACAAGAAATTTGCAACACCTAAAGATGGCTTTTGAAGAGATCTCGGAACCTTCCACTGAAGAAGAAGATGAGATCGATCAAAGCAAGCGCAAGCTTAGTGGGGGTGCAGGTGGTACCCCTCGTGTTCCAGCCCGCCTTTTCAACCTCAAATCGATCATTGAAGGCCCTTCTAGTGTATGGAATGGTACTTTAGATGAAGAAGCCATTGAGCCCGTGTTCGATGAAGCTTTTGACAAAGAAGAGGATGATAAGGTCGGGCCTTCAGTCGCCTTATCCAAAGAAGAAAAACGTTGTTTAAGATTACCATGGACACAAGTAGTTATTGTCAAGGTCCTTGGTAGATCTATGGGTTATGCATTTTTAAAAGATAAACTTATAAATTTGCGGAAAACTTCTGGATCAATGAAAATTATCTATTTGCAAAAGGGTTTTTCCCTCATTTGTTTCAACACCAAAAGTGATTTCCATAAGGTGTTTGTGGGGAAATTCTTCCTGTGTTATGCAATGGAAGCCATGGTTTAAAGTTGAATTTACCTCGACTTTTGTTCAAGCCATTGTCTGGATTCGCATTAAAGGCCTCCCAATCGAATTGTTTGATAAAGATATCCTTATAAACGCTAGGAACAAGCTGGGTAAACTTCTCAAAATTGATGCTAGAACCAGTTTAGCATAAAAAGGAAAATATGTGCGCCTATGTGTTCAACTTGATCTTAACAAGCTACTTCAACCAAAGATAAGAATAGGAAAATCTTGGAAAGATATCCAATATAAAGGAATTTCTTCCCTTTGCTTCCATTGTGGATGCATCGGGTACCGAATTGAGTAATGCCCGCAAAAAAGAGCCTCACCGTCGCTGGAAGTGGAGAAGGCACTAGAACCCTCACAAACCACATTAGACTACGGTCCTTAGACTCTGGTCACATACAAGAAAATGAAATCTACCTCTGTAGAGGATAAAATGAAGCAGAAAAATCATCCGAGAAAGAGACCTCGGTTCAAAATAAAGAATAATAGAAAAAAAAAAAAGGCGCCCAGTCCAGAACCCTGCAAGGCCCACTGGTCAACCAAGAAAACCAGGCCCAACAACCTATGATGGACCTACAGGTATTAACCCTAACCCTTTGGTGGTTCAAGACCCAACCTTTTTGCAGTATAAGATAGCTGCGACCCAATTGGGTTGTTTGGTCTTGTCACAGTCACCTCAGAGCCTCGCTTACCGCCCCCCCCGCCCCCCCCAAAAAAATAAGATCCTCCTTTATCTCTATCCGAGAATTCAATCCCAACCCCCAACACGCCACCTTACTTTCCACTCCAACCATCTCTAACTCACAAAACTCCATCTTCTCCTGCCCTAATTCCCAATGGACCCTCAGCAAAGCGCTCCGAGAGAAACTAACCCTTTGGAAACCCTCCCAGAAGACCTCCTCAAGGAAATCCAAGTAACCATGCCTCTGTTCCCATCTTTATACAACCTAGCTTTGTGCCTGGCTCAATAGGACCCGGATCTGATGATGCTTCGAGATCGGTTGGAAGTCATATCACTATCAACCATGTCAATCCCAACACCTTCATTGATGCAGGTTCAAATCCTGGATAGGGAGTTGAACAAAGTACTTTTGGGAAGTGCATGGCACATCGCCTAGACTCCATTTTCCCGTCAAGCGTAGGGAAATCGCCTGCTCGCTATAGTGGCCGAGATGCTCCACGAACAAGTTCCGAAAATAGTCCCTACATTGTTTGCGAATAGCTTTAACTTGCAAGTCATGTCGTAGTATCTGAATGTCAACCCAGTGCACTAGACACCATCCTCGAAAGAGGAGAATGGGTTATTAGTGAAGGGAAGCAAATGGCTCCTAAGAGCGTCCATCTTCGTTAAGTCATTGAAAAGGCTAGAAGGAGGAGTGGTAGTACACGATGTAATGTATCTACCAAAAAAAAAAACAACACAGAAGCAACAAGAAAGATGGAGGAAAAGAAATTCTCCCAGACCTAGCTAAGTATTATATTGATAAACCCCTTAAGCCACTCCCAAGAAGGGAGACAATAAAATTTTTGGTCTGAAACTGCCTTGGAGGAGCTAGATTAGAGTTCATAAAGAATCTTACGGATATTTTGAGGACGCACACTCGCAACATCATTACAATACTGAAAACCTGCATTGGTAGTTACATCGTTGATCAAATCTTAAATACTTTGTGTTTTGGTGATCGCCACAAGATGGAATCTGTTAGCCTGTGTGGGAGGAATCTAGCTTCTGTGGGACAACAGTTACCTTGATGTCACCATTATTCAAGATTTTTTTCAGGAAATCCATGCTTCCTTTAAGGTAAACAACTCTTTTCCCTCTCTTTTCATCTCTGTTGTGTATGCTAGCTCGGATTATGCTAATAGAGTTATTGTACGCACCACTCTTTTCGGTCAAAGATCCATGCATTTGGCTTATTACCCAAGCTACTTTTCTTAAATAAGGTAGAAGGTAGATATGGCGAATGTGCGTATTACGATTAGTAGGCATATGAAAATAAGTAAAATCTAACGATTTTAATACAAACCCTTTATAAGTAGCAAGAAGGTTTCGTGATGGGTGTGTTTTTAGTATATTAGACAATAAGTCGTTTGTCATCCAAGCACAAAGCAAAGATGACAGGTAATGAGCCACCATTTGACCTCAAAAGGGATCAAATCACTTGTCATTGGTATATGTGAGAATTTCCAAGGTTCATGAGATTTGAGTGCAAAAAAACTGATGATTTAAAGCTTCATCTCTTACTTAGACCGAAGTCTAACCCTTTATGTTTCAAGAAAAATTAACTAAAATTTTAATTCAACTATTATTACTATACACTAATAATAAAAGCCAACACATATTTTACAATTTATATTCAAACAAAACAACACCGAATATTAATTTTAAAATAATGCGGGAAACATAAGTATGTAGAGAATGGGGATTACTTTAAATATGAAGCAAAGGAAAATGTTAAAACTAGTTCCACAGTATTGATTAAAAAACGAGAAGTAAATTAAAGTGTGCACATTTAAACTAAGTGGGTTAATTATGTAAGTTAAACTAGACGGATTAGGACTAAGAGATCTTAAACTAGATGAATTAAATTAAGCTACTTTAAAGAGAAGATTCAAAAACAACTAGTAATATTTTTAATGGGCCAAAAGAGGCTCAAAACTAATAATGATCATGAGCATCCAAAATTCTTACTAAAGGATTAAAGTGTACATGTAGTTAATGAAAATTTAAAATAAAATATCTAACTTATACGACATAAAAAAAATTTTAAAGTACTAAACTAAAGGAAATAACTTTTAAAACTACAATTAACTCAACATTGTATCTATCAAAGGAGGACTACATTATGACTAGTAACTAACTAGAGAAAAGCATTTAACTAGTGATGAGTCAAATAAATGCTAAGAAACTAGTGAATGCCTTAAGATGGATTTTATTAATTGAGTTAAATTAATCTAGTCAATTTTCAAAGTGTTTTAAACACGCAAATCATGCTTACAATGTATTTTACAAATAAAAGAGATTTGACTAGCCTTTTTAGATAAAGAAATTTCCACATGCGAGGATTATCCTTGGAGATCTAAGTGCTCTTATGGACTTAGTAAAGTTAGACGAATGGTTTGATTGAAGATTAGAAGACCATAATAAGAGGGTGGCCGAAAATGGAAGGAAAAACATTCTCTTGTTCTTCTTTGTTTCTCTCTTTTCTTTCTTGAATACTTTTCTCTATTTTTTTTGTGTTTCTCTTCTTAATTTTCCCACTCTTCTCTTTTTTCCTCACTTCTTTCTTTCTCCCCTTTCTCTTTTTTTTGCATTACTTTGCCTTAGCTTCTCTTAGTGTGTTTCTGTTCAACAAAAGAGGGGTATTTATAGGAGGAGATGAGTTGTCCAAAGGATTAAAAAACAAAAATAAAAGGGTGGGGGAGAGAAGGATATGTATGGCCGACCATATAGGGAGGGGAAAAGAGTTTCAACTTTTGAAGTGAAAATATGGGGCTAAAGAATGTGAGGTGTGCTAAACCAAGTAAAAAGTTAGAGGAAAAAGAATTTTAGGTGGCTGGACATGGAAAAGTGGGGGGTTTCTTTGAGGTGAAAAAAGTGAAGAAGAAGGTTTACAAAAAGATGAACAAGAAAGTACAATTTTGGGTGTTTTCAATAAAGCAAAAGCAAAAAGGTGAGGATAAAATCTCTTTAGTGTGGCCAGACAATGGGGGGAAAAGACTCAAATTTTCTTTGGTTTTTGACATAATAAAGTGGAAAAGCTTAGGGAAAAAGTGTTCAATTAACAAAGCAAAAGAAAAGGGAAATGATGAGGACACGGCTAACAAATGGGAGGTGGATCCTATTCAAGTTCCAATTTGTCAAGTTATAAGGGCCCGAGCTAAATGGTTTATTCAAGTTCCAATTGGTCCAGTTATAAGGGCCCGAGCTAAACGATTCAAGAAAACTCTCAATTGGCTTATTTAACACATTTGGGCTAAGAACCATCTTTGGAGGCCCAAGGATGATGCTATACATGATCCACAAGGATGAGTTTACATTATCCAAGGAAACTTCCATTTTAGAATTTCGGGAGGACCCAATGACCAGAATTAAAATTGTCATATCTTATTGCCTGCAACTCCAAATGGGCTGAAACTTGTTGGGATGGAAAGATGACGTCTTGAACTTCAATTTAGATCTAAGAAAGTTCCAAAAAGGATATCGTTTGGGCCTGTTATGATGGGCCTAAATCTAGCAAGCTGTTGCATCTGAATCTTCTTCCACTTTGGGCTTGCACCTTGCACATTTTCTTAATTGTTTCCTTCTGAATTTAATTGTTGCATTATAAGGCTTGCATGCCAAGTTAGGTACTTTTTTATTTAGATTTTAGGTTATCAAAAATCTATTTAGGTTTATTTCTTATTTCGTAGTTTCCTATTCCTGCCAGAATTCTGTTTAGGTTTATTTAATATTTCTTAGTTTTCCTTTTTCTAATTGGTTATGAATTTTTATGTATTTAAATAGTCATTGGCTTTTGGAATAACACAATTCAGATTTGATTCATACTTTTGGAGAGAAATTTCTCTTTAGTTCTTTTAGAACTTCTGAACTTATCGGAGTTTCTGTGGCGTTCATCTTCGACTTATCAATCAATCCTTCCATAATTGATTGTGGCGTCTTCATTATACCAAGGTTCTTGCTTCAATATAAGCAACGGGTCGCGGTCTCACATAAATCTGCTTCTAGACGATCTTGGAAGTCTTCTTGATCCATCAATTTCTTAGTTCTTAACGTGGATCATATCAGTTGGTATCAGAGCCTTCTAGTTGCAAGTTTGCTTATCTTTTGTTTTGATTCATAAAAATAAAATAAAAAAAGGAGAAAAAAAAAGAACAAATTTCTAGTTTAGGGAAAAAAAAACGTGAAAAAAAAGAAAGTGTGTAATATTTAGATTCAATCCTTTCAATTCTTATTTCAATTTCTCATCTTTGTTTCCTTGTATTCTAGCATTTAAATTAGCCTTTAAATCCGAATTTCTGTGTGAGTTTTTGGTGAATTGTTGCTGAAAACTTTGATACTTGTTCGGTTAGTTTGATAAGAACCTATAGAGGATTATTACGAGTGGAAAAAGCAATAGTGGCGAGCATATAAGAGGGGAAAAGCCAATCTGTTTTTTTGTGTGAAAACACGAGTGAAATTGAGTGACTCATTCTTTGAGTGAAACACGTGAGGGAGTGTGTGAGGTCCTTTTGTTTTTCTAACGTTGTTTTTGCAGCAAACATGTCAGACGACAAGAACAAAAATAATTCCGGAGATACGTCGGGAGAGGGTGATCCGAAGTTGCTCATGGAGGCTTTAATGGGTGAGATGAGAAGAGTATTGAGAACGGAGATGGAACAGGTTCATGGGCGGATAGAATGGGAAGAGAATGCACGTGTGGGGTAGCAACAAAACGCTCCTAATGTGCGTAGGAGGGAGAGAGTTCAACCTAGGGAAGAGAGAGTTGAAGATGAAGAGTATTGTAGGAATGGATTTGATGAAGAAGATGATCAGGAATCAGTTGTTAGCCATAGAAGATTTGGTGGTCGAGGTAGAGAAGCTAGGAATCGGGAAGACAATAACTTGAGTAGTATTAAGATGAAGGTTCTATCATTTCAAGGCAAAAACGATCCTGAAGCTTACCTTGAGTGGGAGAAGAAGATAGAATTAGTGTTTGATTGTCATAATTATTCCGAGCTTAAAAATGTTAAACTTGCGGCCATTGAATTTTTTGACTATGCGATTGTTTGGTGGGATCAATTAGTGTTGAACAGAAGGAGAAATAGAGAGCGTCTAATAGAGACTTGGGAGGAGATGAAAACCGTGATGAGGAAACGGTTTGTTCCAAGCCATTACTACCGTGAGTTGTACCAAAAATTGCAAAGTCTTGCACAAGGTAGTCGGAGTGTGGAGGATTATTATAAAGAGATGGAAGTAGCTATGATCCGAGCAAATGTAGAAGAGGATCGAGAGGCTATTATGGCTAGGTTCTTGGCTAGTTTGAACCTGGAAATTGCTAATTCGGTGGAGTTGGAAGATATGGTGCACATTGCTGTCAAAATTGAGAACCAACTCAAGAGGAGGAGCAACAATACACGACAAAACCCTAACTCGGGTTCATCTTGGAGGCCGAATTTTGTGAAGCAAGTCATGGCTAAGCCCAAAACCGAGCAAAAGAAAGAAAGTACCAGCCATGGAAATCAAGGTAAAACTGACTCTTCCACCACTAGAAATCGTGATATTAAGTGTTTTAAATGCCAAGGCAGGGGTCACATAGCAAGCCAATGTCCGAACAAAGAAGTTATGGTATTGCGAGATAATAGTAAAATTGAAATCGAGGGCGAAGAAGATATTGAATCTATACCTCCATTGGAGGATGCGAGTGATGAGGAATACCAGTTTGTGCATGGTCTGTACTTTTTGGAAAATTTAGTCGAATTCAAAAGCTAGGCTTCATTTCTTTTCCTTTATTACAATTATATACTCTTTCCTTGTTGCTACATTGTTCTAATTCGACCGTCCATTGATTGATGCTAATTTTCTCCATCTCAGTTATGCAGTTGAATGGATTTTTGGGTTTATAAATTATAATACCAGTTTGTGCATGCCTTATTTGTTGCTGGTCACTTGAATAACTACAACATGCAATGTATTAGCCTTCTTTCTTCCACTTTTGAAAAGTTTGATAGAATTAGTAGAAATTTCTTTTGAGGCTCTACAAATGACAAAGAGAAAATCAACCCAAGTAACTTGGACAAAGTGACTCAACCTAAGAAGAAGAGCGGAATTGGTCTAAAAAACATGGCCCTCATGGTGAAACTTATCTAGAGGCTCACAAATGATAAAGAAGGACTTAGGTTAAGTGTTTTACTTCCAAATTTCTTCCTTCGAAATGGAAAACCTAAGTTGGGAAACCTTTCTATCAATTGAAGAAGCCTTAAACATGGTTGGAGTACATTTTAAAAAGGCTTGAAATGGACTGTTAGAAATGGTGCTTCAATCAGGTTTTGGGAAGATAATTGGTTTCTTGGTGGTCCAATTAGTAATCAAATTCAAGGCCCTCTTAACAGGGGAGAAGAAGACTCATAACAATTGGAACCTTGATGCCCTATCTTTTGATCTCCCAAAAAAACTCTCTAACTAAATACAAGCCATCTTCTGCCAATCCTTTAACCCATCAAATGACCGGTTGGTTTGGGATAGTTCAAAAAATGGGTGTTTTTGCATTATGGTTGTGTTCCGCATCGCATCTGAATCGGTCGTGCTATTAAGTTCGTTTGTTTTTCACATCTTAATGGCACTCAATAGATCTAAACGAATCATACCTAAAAATGAGTCTTAATGGTATCTGAATAGTATTTTGGACAAAAATAGTCTCGCTATATTATAATAATGTCACAAATATCCCTTTATAAAACTTCTCTTTACTAGAACACTTTTCTCTCCACCAACATCATGCCACTATCCCCTCACAAGCTATTGAGTGTCACCACAATCTCCATCGTGCTACCACCAACTCTGTCTCTATCCTCTAATACAGCCTACTTGTGGTCGCTCCACCACCATCAGCCACCATAAAAGCTCGCGAGATTCCTTATGCTTCTCTTCCACCGTGCCCCCATTCTCCTCCACCGTTGTGGAACTACCACGAACTGATACTACAAATTCACAAGCCACCATAAGATTCCTTAGGTAAGGCACTTACCTACCAGTAGGTATCACAATAAAAACCCCCTTACTCTTTTTGAACTCAAAAACTTAGAATAAGTTTATTCAAAATCTCTTCCTTTATAGTCCCTTCACCGTCTCTCACTCTATTATCTTTGTTCTCCAAAAAAACTTAACTCACCATAGTATCCATGGTAGCCACACCTAATCTCTCTCGTCTCTCTTCCTTTTCTATCTATCTAAACCTTAATAATAAACCCCAAATGACCCATCTCTCTCCTCCCGAAAACCCTTTCTAAAACCTCGACTTTCCCTCACAAACCCACCTTCGTATCATTGTCCTCCTACCATACTCACAAAACCCCTCTCTCTGTTTCATCCAAAAACCCCATATCTGAATTCTTCTCCACAGTAAAACGCTACCTAGATGGTTGTTTTGATGATGATGACGACAATAAGCCCTGTGAACATTGCGACGTAGTTGACATCTACGGTGACCCTGAAGCCTCACGCCTCTACTACTTGGCCCTGCACACCCCGCAGCATCATGGGCAAGAAGGTGAAGGTTTTGTTGCCGCCAATAACAAGGTTCTCCAATACTTATTTAAAAAACAAGGTTCTTCAATCGATTACCGGTGTCAGATTGGTTTCTGAAGTGTTAAGTCAGTCTAAGCTTGACAAATTGCCTGGTGATATGGAGGTATGTAGTGTTGAATGTTGATGATATCTATCTTTTTGTAGGTAATGTTATATTATTCTGTCTGATATGATTCTTCTTAATTTATGCAATTTGGGTTTCTTTGTTTCAATATGACTTTTTATTTATGTACTATTAATTTTGATTAATATTATTATCAGAAGGATTGGAACCTTAGAATTGGGTGCTAACTTTTGTAAAGGGTATGCTTTACACTACCTTGTTTCTTAAAGAATGGTGAAAGGAATAATCTTTCACTCAAAATTTCAGAGTAACATTGCCACCCATTATTCTGATACGAGAAAACCCTTTAATAATCAATGTGTTTTATCAATGCATGATATACATTGTGGTTCTTTGAATTATAGGATGTGATTCACTTGAAAAGAAGAATGATGTAATGGATTGGACCTTTGATTTTTGAATTGGTATTATGGAGTCTTGTCTTGCTCTTGCAGATTGAAAATGAATCATATAGGCTTTACTCTTGTACTTATATTATTTTCATTGTTATTGTTTTATCTTCAAAGAATACAAAACAAATTAATGGGTGTTCTTCTAATGTGTTCTAATTTGGAACCTTATTAACATTCAAGTTGTACCTAGTAGGGCTTGTGAATGCAATAAAATTTAATAAAGGAATTCAATTTAGAAATTCGAAAAGAGAAGAGTTGACGATGGATATGCTATGTAAGTCTCTCATGGCAAATCTTCACAGTATCCATTACCTATGTAAACCCTCTCGTGGAATCACTCGAGTTTATACGAACTGCTACAGAAGAAGGAATAATTCCAAGAAAAAAAAAACAACTTATGGGCAACTGTACGGGCCAAAATAAAAAACATATGCCTTTTTTTGGTTAGCTGGTGTAATAAAGACCAAAATTTGGATACCGAGATCAAGAGAGATTGAGGGCCATCTGTTGGAGAAGTACTTTCTTCTGTGATGCATTGATAATTCCTTTGCATTCAGCATCAAGTAATACTTCTGTCATAATTGCAGCTGCATGTCCCCTGGGCTCGTCCGAGGCCCTCCGCAACATGAAGGCCTAAGCACACCAAACCAAATTAGTTTACTGATTCCAATGCTTAAGGATTCCAACTTTAGATGATAGTATTTTCTCACATTTGCAGTAACAGTAATAAAAGTAGTGTTTTCAAAGGTGTTTTTTAGGCTCATCCAAAAGTGCGGCTAAAGCAAAACGACTTGAGGCTTAAAGTATTAGACGTTTCTTTTGTTGGGCGCTCCGTAACGTCCTTTTACGCCCCAAATGAGTAGGAATACAAACCTTAACCATTAAACTAGTTGATCTTGTAGTTATATCATTATGTTTCAATAATATTTATCTTAATAATAACTACAAACTATTTAATTAATCATTTACAAGTTACAATAATATAAAAATAAAAAATTATATATAATGTATATATAAATATATATTAATATTTTAAAATTATAATTATAATTTATATGTTCTAGAGAATTAATAAAAGTATTAAAGTTTGTTGAAAATTAATTTATTTTTATTATTTTATTAGAATTTTTAATACCCTAACGTTCCAACGCTTGGGAGCTTACACCTCGCCTCATTGAGGCAAATCACTTTGTCCAATGCTTTCGCCTCTGAAAACACTGATAAAAATTTAAAAACCATTCAATCTTTCATGGTGGTCAAAGGCAACACTGACAAACACCCTCCCCATTACCCCCCAAAACTGAACCCAGAACAAACATAATCTGTTAATGTTCCGAATGCAAAGTCAAACAATTTCACTTCTAGCATTCATCAAATGATTACACAGGAGAAATTTAAGCCATATGATTATCTGCATGGCGCAAGTTAGCTATGAAACAGAATAAATTCAGTAATAAAAACAGAGAGTTCCTTTTCTTTTTTTGGATAAAAATACGGAGTCCTATAGAGCGAAAGGAGAAAAAATTTATGAGATAGCCATATAAGAACAATACACATCCAAGTCCCTTGTGTGACTAGTGTTGTGTTCTTACTTTTTACAAGAGGAGGGTGCAATGTTGGGTTCTATGATGTTAAAGGTCAATTCAAGTAAACTTATTGGCATATATAGAGTATTCCACCACATGTACATATAAATCTGTACTGCAAGATTAGCGTGAAACAGAAAACAATACAAGAGAGAAGATAAATGGTACCTGCCCATGATGAGTTATTTCTAAGCAGCCAGGTTGTTGGATGAACGGCTCCCCATCTATTTGAACAGGGAAAGGACTTGAAGCGTGTATTCTTATGACTTTCCCTTGGGCTAGCCTCCTGGCTTGCGAAAGTCCAACCTGTAGAGCAGAAAGTGCATAAAATCAAATCATCAGACAAAAGTCTTCACCCAGAACTAAATATAAAATCAATTGTCATGGTGATAAATTTGCAGACATAAATGAAATAATCGGGAGTGCTACAGAGAAACACACACAAGCACAAAGTCTCCAAACTGATACAGTTTAAATACCGTTCTTATCCATCGATGGATAAGTAATAGATATTAAAAACGGGATGTTCATGTAAATGTTGCCAATAGGTTAAGTAAAAAGAATGTGATATACAATTTAATATTTCTTCTATGATTATGGAACAGTAAGTTCCTTGATAAAGGCGAAGAGAGCATCCTAACTAGAGCACTAAATTGGAAAAGCACTAGTCAAGGTATTCTACCCTTTACAACTAAGTATAAGCCTAAATAAAACTCTAAAAGCCTTTCAACTTTTATTTCTGAGTTTACTTGGATTCAAAAACAAAATGTTGATGCGAGATAAAGAAAAACGCGAGAGAATAAAGGACATCAAAAGTGTACTAGCACTGTCAAGTGACGAACCATGTTTAATATCTCATCATAGTTAAAAAAAATGTTACGGATTATATGAAAAAAATATTGCTTAAAGGGAGAAAAGGAAGAAGTGAAGAAATGTGAAATGTTAGTTTATTTTTTTGTACAAGTAAATATGAAATGTTAGTTAAGAAGATAATTAGAAAACCACAAGCTGGCCTACTAGTAATTTGAACATCTCACCTCAACCCACCCCCCCCCCCCCCCCAAAAAAAAAAAACAGGGAAGAAAACTTGAAAAGAAAAATAAAACAAAGGAACATAGGAAGAACTCAGACCTGAAGTTTGCCAAGGTGCCATGCTCCACAAATGCATACAACCTCAAGCATTTTATCATGCATGCACTGAAAACTAAAATTATCATCATGCTCATAGTCATTTTGCCAAAGATTTACTCCACCCATGTAGCTGCCAATGTTCAGCACAATTAGACCCTCAGAATCCTGGAAGAAAAAATATATATTAAAAAGGCTGCAATTAAAACATGAAGAAAAATAACATACATTGAAGAAGCGAAAAAGAAAAATTAACATGAATGCTAAAACATTGAAGTTATGTACCTTTGGAATCTGGATGTCCTTCCCATCAACTTCAAGCCAAACATGCAATGGTAAGTCAGCACAAGTTCTGTCCATTATATCCCTGGCACCTTCTTTGGCATATCGCAATTTATTCACAAACTGTGCATGAAAGTTTATTTTGCAAAGTGCCAAATGACATAAGTCAAAGATAGCAAGCCCTTCTCTGAACAACTTAATTATAATTCTTATGAGAAACAAACCCAAAAAGGAGAAGAAAAAAACAAAAGCCCTCCTATATCCGATGGGTAGAGGACTTTTGTTTTTATGAGAGAGAGAGAGAGATAGGGACTATAATAGAATGTAAATAAGATTTTTTTTTTTTTCTAAAAAAACGAAAAAGAAATAAAATAAAAGAAGATATATATATAAAACTCAGCCAGCAATCACTGATGTTTGTGGTCAGTGTTGTCGAAAAAAATGAAACGCTGAAATAAGGAGAAATATGAGACATAATTTTTTTTTCAAAAATGAAAAAAAAAAGTCGGTGGCCAAGGATGATCTTTCTGGAGGTTGATGGTGGCGGCTGGTGGTCAATGGTGTTTCCAACATCCCACTCTCTCTCTCTCTCTCATACTTTAATCCTATGGGGTCGGATAAAACCCCCAGGCCCCCACCCCCCCACCCCTGAATGGGATCGAAATATCCCATTATTGAGGGGTATAAGTCCACCTCTGGATAGAACATATCCTCTCCGTCAACCACACCAAACAGTATAGGATCCATTAAAATACTATCCCCTCATATCCTATATTCTGAGGCACTTTAAGTGCTTAACAAATATGTGCAATGCAGAGAACAAAACTTAGGTACCTGACTACTAAACTTCTCAGGATTTTCCTTCCGAGTCAAATGAAATTCATATGCAACCTTCGCATCACATCCAATACCTATAAAAGAAAATCAGCCATGATTGATAATTCAAGAAAAATCAACAATAATAATTCTATAAATATACCTAAGTAGTTCATCATAAACTTGTGTTGCTCTCTTTTTTGATTGTCTTCTCTGATCTTTACTTTCCAGCGATCTAGCATAGTAACTGCTGCATGGTCAATGTCATGCAAAAATGTGCTTAAACTACCTTGTCCATCAACTATTGAGAAACCTCTTCCCCATTGCAAAACCCTCGACAAATCATTTCCTGTGCCGAGAGGAAGAATAGCAACAGGTGGAGGAGATTCAAAATTGTGCTTCTCAATCGCATCAAGCACCCATGCAACAGTTCCATCTCCACCACAAACCAAAACTCTAAAGTAGTGCACTTTCTTGAATAGCTCCAAACCAACCTCAGGCCCTTGAGAAGCACTTAGTTCAAACACCTGCAATGAGAACTGATAAAATTCAGTTGAGTACCCCTAGAAGCCCTTATAGGCTATTCCAAACATTAAATAGAAGATAGCCACATATGCCTCTGTATGCATATATTGATAATTTAATGTGGATGAGGAGGGGGAGAGAGAGAGAGACAGAGACAGAGATGAGTTTCATAAACATAAATTGCTTTTCACATTAGTAATATATAATAAATTCAACCATACAAACCATATGATGTACAAGTCCACAGTAATCACATAACACATTGAAAAAATTTGTTAGAAATCCCAAAAAATAAGACGACAATAATAAGTCAAATAGTAATAAGTCATGAAACTTGAACATCTGTTTTGACAAATTCATAGCCCATAAGTATTGTTCATAAATAGCATGTGAAGTTGATTAATAAATACGGTTCAGAAAATTACATCCAAGTAAAGTTCATGCAAGCAAGTTCTAGATATGTGAAATAATCCACAGGGAGAAGGCTACACAAATTACAATAACAATATATCCATGTGGAGACGGAGACTCAAATTTCAAGAATATTTATCAGCTCAAAAGCATGCATAGTTGGAAACATCGGTTCAAATAAGATGCAGGTGTTGAGAAAAATAAAGTCCATGTTAATAATACTGTCTTAACCTCACAGATTAAGAGGAAACTTTTGAGATCATTAAGTTGTATTCTAGAAAAAAAAAAACACTCATCTAGCATCTTTCAATCCAAATGACAAATCGTAAAGGCACAAGATTTATATGCTTGGCCGGTTTCTTGGTATTGCAATTCTTTCAGTAAGTCCGCAAGCATGTGACAAACTGACAAGAAGGAAGTAGTAAGGTCCAAACTACAAAGAGAAAAATTCAATGTCAAATGAAACAAAAGTTTAAGTGAAACATAACAATTGTGTAAGGAAAAAGATTTAACTATCTTCAGGCTTCTGCAGGAAATCCTTTCATAGCAGTATGGGTATATTAAAAAAAACAAGGTCAAATTTATAAAGCAAAGAGGTGTCGTCACTTAGCAGTCCGGTAGAGTTGTTGTATGCTTTAACTAAAGCACAAAGATTTTAAAAATGATATGTATATGGGCCCTGCAGGCTAAGACTGAACTTAATGCAAGATATTAAAAGAAAACCAAAAAAAGAACCAAAAAAGAGAAATAAAAATAAAAGATTTCTTCCACAAACTTAGTTTTTCTAGGGATGAGGATGCCTCATTTCAACACAAGCATAGAAACCAGTTAGCAGAACAGACATCATAAACTAGCTTCAGGTTTCAAATAATCAAGTGATAAAAGGACTAAGTCTGAAGAATTCCTGTTTCCAAATAACCTGTGATCATGAAAATTTCAAAGCATGCGTATCATTTTGTTGCTCAGTCAAAATCAGAGCAAAAAGAAAGCAACCCATCTAGGGCAAGCTACATATTACAACATCTTTAACATAAAGGAAAAGGAAAAAAAGAATTAGATATCACCTATTAAGTCTCCCAAAAAATAGTTGGTTTAGTAAATTAGGTATGAACAGTGATTTTCATAATGGAGCTCAAACATCACCTGCACAGGATTCAACAGCATGTTAAGTCTGCTCCGTAGAAAAGGCCCAAGTTGACCTCCACTTTTGGCATTGATAAAGACCAAAAGAGGTCTTGCATCCTGGGGCAAATCAACCAATGTATACTTTCTCACTTGAGCATAGCTGGCAGTTCCACCTCTTATCTGCATTAACCCATTGTTAGTGCGATTTCCATTGAGTACTCTGTCATCCTTCTTTAAGCAGTCAATGTTCTTCTCTCTACTGGGTTTCTTCATAACAAGTCCATTAAACACATAACCAAGGGCTGTATTGGTAGCTGAACCATCATGCAACTTACCACTAACAGATTGGCCATTTCCAATTTTAGCCCGGTGGTGCTTTCTTCTCATCTGCCCACGAACAGAGGAGGCTATGATCTCTTCTGTGATAGAGCCCAGCATTCCACCTGCATTTTCTTCACTGGCTTTCACACAGAGTGGAGAAAGAATAATCCTTCTAAGAGGACCCAAATCACAAACATCACCAGATTTCTTTGACATTTTCTTGTGACATTTAACATGTATAAGGCGTTGACACCATGAACAATGCCATGTAGGAGAAGCATCAATAAAAGGAATACCACATGATTCATCACAGTAGAAACAAAAGGCAGACATGTCAGCATTATCATCCATGTTAACCCATCTTTCTGACCAGTGGTGTTGCACATGGCTAGTACCAGCTTGGGCCACACACTTGCAGTCCTTTGCTGCAAAGTCGGAGCAATAGAAATGAGCTGCTACACCACAAACAGAGCAGCGATGAACAGGAGTACGTGAAGCTGCTTTTGTAGCAACACTTTGAGGGGACACCAGGGAAGACAAGCAAACACAGCATGTGGATGGCTGTTCACCATAAGCAAAATCTTCCATCCATATATGATGAGAAAGTGGAACTTTCAGCTTCTTCCATACTTTCTTTTTTGCTCTAGCAGCAGCTTTAACCCAATTCAAAGATGTCCTTCTCTGCCATTTCAGAAAAGCATATATAATAGCTAGAAGTCCAAATGATCCAGTGACCAACCATCCGAAAACAAATAGACCATATGTATCGAAGCGGGTAAGCAGTCCTACAAGTGAAATACCCAATTCTATCATTGTGAACCTAATTTGTCATTGTCAATTTCAGTTCTTAACAGCAGACAAATTTGATGCTATCCAGCATCAAGAAGATTATTTCAAGAAAACCTGACCACAAAAGACCAACAGCATTTATGAGAAATATTAACATAACACATGTACTTTGAAAGCAAGGCAAATAAATAAGGGTGTAACAGTGCCTTCTTCCATTTGAATCTAAATTATAAGGCCTAATGTTTAGGCTAAATATACTAAGAGAAAAAGCACCACTGCTTTTCCATGGGATGATGATGCAGGACTAGAATCTTTTCTTCACAGCAAATAGAGTGTACTAAACAGGAAAAATAAGGGCAAATCTTAATGTTAAAGCATGCTCCATAAATGCTAAAATGCTTTCAGAGTCCAAAATCAGGGTTCTAGTAGGATTGTAGTCTCACTTTATATACCTAATGTTCTTTTAATATATTCAACATCATTCAATCTTTGCAAGGATTCAACTGCAAACAGGGAGGCAATGCTAAACGAATAGCACAAAGAAATTAGCACAGAACCATTTCAACTTTGTTTAACTGCTAGGAGGACTAATTATCAAACAAAAAAAAATACTGGTAGGAGGACTGAGCAAAAGAAAGAGATGTAAATTTTGGATTAATGTTTATTAGTCATCAGTGCAAAAAACACCACTAACTGAAGAGCTCATTTTCTTGAGTTGAAAGGATCGAAAGCTTAACAATCCTAATTTTATTAAAGTAATTCTAATAAATTCCTTTATTTTTTGGGGTATATTAAATTCTAATAAAATTTTCCGTTACCTACATTCAACTTTCTAATTTCTTTGCTTCCGTAAAATTACTATGCAGCCAAAGAGAACCAAATTAACATGAATGTAAAACAGACAAACATTATTTAAAGCAAAAAAAATAAAATAAAACTAATAAAACAGAATAACACAAAAATAAAAAAAAATAAAAAGGAAAAAAGAAAGACAATTCTGTAGAATCAGGGTGTCGATCTACAGAACCAAAAAAATGGAAAGTGAGATCTGATAAGTTAAAAGGAAATGATGAAAACAAAAACCAATGACAAGGAGACTGGAAAAAAAAACAAAAAAGCTTTCTTTCTTTACCTGGAGAAGGGGAATTGGTGATATATTGAAGAGCAGAGAAACCCTAGAATTGAGAAATACATTTTCCGGCCAATATGCGTTGAGAGAAGAGAGAGAGTCCTGACCTGAGAGGGGAAAAGGGTATTGAGCCATCGAGGGAGAGGCTTTTATAATAATCGGTGCAAAGAAAAGGGCGGGACTTCCATTACGCAATAAACACGCTTTGCCTTTTGGAATGACCGTAGGATATAGGACACGCACACTATCTCCGTGTCCAGGAGGGCTTTTTTAATTACCAAAATACTTTCAAAATGACAAAATGACGGCAGATATTTATACATCTAATAGTACTGCTTTAAATTCTGGATCTTGATTCTACATCTTGATTTAACAATCTACTTATGCTCCATTCTAAACTTTCACGTGTTCGGGTGATGTCGAATACACTGTTTTTTTTTATTTATTTGAAATTTTTAAAATTTAATAAAAATTATTTTATTATTTAAATATACGTATATTATAAATTTTACTGCAAAAAGAATTACACTTGATAAGACTTAATAATTAAAGTGTTTCGTTCAAATGCTGTCTTTTAATTATACTTTTTCTGACCATATACACACATTTTGTGAAGTTAATAGAATGTTTAACGAAAGAAAGGCTAGGACTAATTGAAATTTTTATTGTGTTTAGTTGAATTAGTTTGATATAATCAGATTGAGAGACAGAGAAGTATTTGTGCCTAAGAAACAGAATTCGGCTGTTTCAATCATGATTTGGTGTCGAGATCGCGCCGCTGCTAAAATAGTAGTGGGGAGTTGGGCACTAGAAACCATGATATCGTTGCTTTAATCAGTTACAACATTATATATAAAAAATTTGTATGCTATATTTCATTAATATAATTATATATTTATATTTATAAATATATAAGCTCTTGTGACGCTCTCTCGTTCTTAACATTTTTTTATAAAAAAGTTATATATTCTCTTGCGCTCCTGCTCCCTCTTTCATTCTGTCTCCCACTCACCCATCTTGTATCCTAAGTTGATACTTAGAATGGTTGGTTGCTAAAAATGAGAGCTACGATCCCTCTAAAGAGAACCAACCAATTTTTAACACATAGGCTAATGTGTCAAAATTTTGATGTATGCTGTGCCACTTTTTACACGCGGCATGCCACCTCTTGACATGTGGCTAAAAAACATGACAACTCTTTAACATGTGGATAGGATAAATTAATTTAATTTAAATTATTACTTACAATCCCCATGATTTAGATTAAAAAAATTTTTAAAAAAAAATAAGAACACAAGTTAGCGATACATCGATGTGATAATTTAATTATGTTATTAGCAGTACAATGGATTATTTTGAACACAACATATTAATATGGTTGCTTATAACTTTATTTTATTGTTTGCATCTTCATACATCATGTGAGAATGCATTCTAGGCTTACATTTAATTTTTGCATATCATGTAGATTAGGGGTTTTGTATCTTAAATATAATTAAGATTACATGTCATATATAAATAATATTTTGACGAATGTTTGCATGTCATTTAAATTAAGGTTTTGTATATTTTTTGTTGATTAAACTCGATTTTTAAACGACGAAAACAAAGTTCTTCGTCAAAAATCCATAAAAGCATAAACTAGTGTCATGGAAGCTGGCCGACACCCCACTAGGGTTGATCGGCCCTGTAGAGTTTAGGTACGGGTCCAAGATCGGTTGGCCTACTATCAGTTTTTAAACTTTGTGTTTTCTTGCTTCCGTTTTGATTATTTGCAATTATTCCCTTCTCCACTAATGTGCTTTCTTTTGTTGTTAGGTAAAACATATTATTTTATGCTCTCTAATGATATTTTTTCACTATTTAATTTCTTATTTGCATGATTGATGTTTTATTGCTTTGTTGATATAACTGTTGTTTGCAAAATTGATTGATATAACTGCAATTGAGAATGCATGCATGCTAATGTATAGTAAAAGTAGTTTAAATTAATCTTTTTTCTCTTGTACCCCAATTTCTTGCCATGAATCTCTCACAAACCAATGATAAGAGATTTTGGCCCCCTTTAAGTCAAATGACGACTTCAAATTACCAATCATCTATACTTTTTGTTTAGATGACACATCCCTCAATTGTCCATCATAAAATGTCCCTCAGTAAGGTCAAACGCCACAAACAATGAGAAGTCGAACATATGAAGTTTAACATTTAAAAGTATGCCCTCCTTGGGAGCTCCTTTACTGCTCATAAAAGGTTGTGTTAGACCTTGTAGGTTTTAATTCTTCCATAAACCAACCCACTTCGATCTACACCCTCGTTTATTGATCATTCTTCGAAAGAAATGACCTTAGTTATTAAGCACAGAGCCATGGGTACTGTGAAAAAAAAAAGTACCTACAGACACTTTATCCAAGCCATGTGCTTACTTGGATTCTCATGAGTGATCTAAAGACCTACCCAAGTCTCGTGAGAAGTGAGACCACATCCACACTCACGTAGGTGGCATCTATCAAGAGTGTGCTTTAATTGACACTTCATCCCAAAATTAGGAGGTATGGATCCATTAAAAGCTTTAAACTCAACCTCTAACACTATAGCGGCAATACTACAAATCATAGGCAGGTGCTCATCACTATCATATCAATATGATAACAAATATACTAAAGAAAGCGACACTAAGCTAGAGTCATCATGTGACTTAGTTCTTCCTTTTTTAACCACCTTTATGGGATCTCTAATCATAGTGGTTAGGTATCTGCCACATTGTCTCATGATCCGGGCTTTAGTCTCATCCCCCTTGACGTTTTACATACTAGCTTTTTAGTCGGCGAATCCATTAAGTTCTTCTCTGACCTCGCAAAGTCCATGAATATAACATCATTCTCATAAACTTGTTGCGTCACAATATTATGTCTTAGGCGAAGATGCTTGCTCTTCTCATTGTAGAGTTTATTCTTCGCTCGAGTAATGACATCTTGACAATGGCCATGTTTGGTATCTTGCTTAAATTCACTTAAAGCAACCACTTTTAGACAAAAATGGTTGCTTTAAGTGGCTTCAAGCAAGGTACCAAACATGACCAATCACAATGAATAAACACAAGTGGTATTGGTCACTTCCATAAGGCGATATTCATTAATCAATGTATTAGTCATTTGGCTTTAGACCCAACTTTTCTTAGGTTATAAATTCCATCTCCATAATGGATCTTTCTATGCATGTCTACTTTGATGATTTCCAAGAAATTGCACGCCTTCAGCTAGTGTAAACACATAATGACTAGTGGCATTTAACTCATCAGATTTTGAGATCTAGTTTGTGTCATTGTACCCTTCAAGTACAATACGATAACCCTAGTATACCATACTATAGTCAATGGCCTTTTTAAGTATCTCAATAATATCTTTATAGAAGTCTAATGATATCTGTTAGGACTTTGAAAATATCTACTCAATCTGCCTTCTGCATAAGCAATATTAGGACGAGTTCAATTCATCAAATATATTAAACTATGTACCAATAACACATGCATAGTCAAATTGAGTCAATAATATATACACATTCCTTTATTGTTAACTAAGTTCAAATTAGAGTAAAAAAGAATTAAATAGAGTTTACAATTAAAATGCTCAAATTTTCTCAAAATTTTCTCCACATATTATATTGGAATAGACATATTTCATTCCCAATTCTAATGATTTCTATCCTCAAAATCACATTACTTTCACCCGTATGTTCCATATCAAAATGAGATGCAAGAAATAACTTAGTTTCTTTCACAACATAAATTTTTGTTCCAAAAATGAGCAAGTCATCTATATATAAGCAAACAATGACTTTAATATTATCAATTATATATATATATATATATATATATATATATATATATATATATAGTCTTTTACATTATGGTTGTGCCACGTGTAGGACATTAAATTCTTAATACCTTTGCTTCTTATCTCTCTTTCAAAATCCATAATTATTGTTTTAAATTCTTAATTACCATAAATATTGTTTTAGAGTATGAAATTTTTTTTTCTATTTGTCTCTTAATAATTATTCTTTATTATATTATTATTACTGCCTCTAATATATACATTTTCAATGTAAATTAATTTTAGCTTTCTTTACAATTTTTAACAATAACCATTACAATAATATACTTATATGATTTGTCACCACCATTAATCATATATCCATTTTTAGTCATAATACTACTAAAATTTTCATGTCATTGCTTAGGAATGTAAACGCCCAATTTTATTCCAAATATTAGAACGAACCACATGTGGAGGCCGATGATGAAATACTAGTGTAGGAAATTTTAAAATTGATGAACATATGTTGAAAATTTAATTTTGGACGAGATTTGATCAAATTAATTCAAGATAGAAGAAACCGAGCCAAAATAAGATGAAACGGGCCAAGAAAACGAAGAAAACAAGATTAGGGTCTAAGAACTAGACGACCAGTTGGGCCACTGATTCGTCAAGTCCTATCTTAGGGCCAACTGGTCGGGTCCGTGGCCCGACCCACAACATCGTCACATCTATTTTCTGTTTCGCCTCCAAACCTTAAAAATCATAAGGATAACGTGAAAAAGTAAGTTTTCCACCTTTGTAAGGAACCCTGGCCACCGTTAGATCAAGTTTGACGCATCCTGGCCATTCATTTTTCAAAATAGTAGCTCTCCAAATTCTTATAAATACCTCAACATCAAAACACGTACAAAAATCTCAATAGAATTTCCTACACTGAATTCACCTAAGAAAAGTCGAAGAGACACCAAAACTCTCAATAGATTTTCTTTAAAAAAATCTCTAATGTCCATTTCTCTAAACCCCAAATTCTTAAACACTAAATCTTCCCATAAACCCTAGCTGGCAAAAGAACCCTACATATAAGCATGATAAATATTTGTTTTAATCCTCGATGAATTTAATTTAGTTCATATGTCAAGGTTTGCATATAATTTCTCATGTCAGATGTTAAAAATAGTTAATTCAAATTACATGTCATCATAGAGATAATAAATTTAGGATTATATACATGATTATATGTTCGCGTGATTTTTTATTTTTTTAAAATCACATTGAAAACTATCAAAACCGAGTTTTTCACCAAAAACTTGAATCTGCAAAGGGAGCCGACCGACTCCTCATTGGGTTCACCCTATTTTCTTCGTTTTGTTTTTTTTCGGCTTCATATTTCTATGATTATTTTCCTACCGCACTAATGTGCTTTCTCTGTTTTTATGTTTCTGTTTTATTTGATTTCAATTATTATATTTTATTTGATTTTCTTTGTAATTTAATTCCTATGCATAATTGTTGTTGCATGATATAAATTGATGTTTTGCTAATTTGCATGATTAAACTGTTATCGCACTTGATTGAATATTAGTTTGTAGCAAATTCTATTTTTTAATTATTAAATATTTTTACTAAGAGCACATGGCTAAGTTTTAACCAAGGCAAGAGGGGAAACTTTAACTTCTCTCATATACCAATCTCTTACCTCAAATCTTTCATAGACTAATGATAAGAGATTTTGACCTCTTAAGGTCAAATAGTGACTCCAAAATTGCCGGTAATCCTTGATTTGTGCTTGGATGAAATGTCCCTCGAAAAAAAGTCCCTCGGTAAAGCCTAACATCATAAACAATGAACGTTGATAGTCTAACACTCTTAGACTTAATAGGTTCTAAACCTTCCATGTGCCAACTCACTTCGATTTACATCCTCGTTTATTTACCCTTTTTTGAAAGGAATATAGTCTTAGGTATTTAGACAGAGTCGTGAGGTACGGTGGAAAAATGCGGTACCTACAAAGAGCTTGGTTTAGATCATATAAAGATCTTACTAATTTACATACTTTATGTTTCTGTCTCGGAATTATACATCCATCAAGTTGTTCCATATATATTTTTCATCTAATTTACCATTTAGATTATAAAGCAGATCTAACATCCATTTGATGTATTACAAGATTATATATAAAATTAATGACAAATAAGGCTCCAATGAAAGTGATTCTAGTCACAGAATAATATTATGTATCAAAACAATCAATCTTTCTTTTGTTTATAGGGTTTAGCTACCAAACAAGCCTTAAAGAAGCCAATAAATAAGATTTGATGGGGCATTGTTGATACCTTGATTTTACTATATTGACCAAAGTGGAATTTGTTAAATCACACTAATTGTTAAGACCAACAAAAGCTTGAATTATATGAAGTTACGTGCAGAATACGTGGATCAATTGGGGGACACATGTTAACCAGTAACAAAATCAATTTTAAGCAGTTATTAGAGTTATAAAAATTAGTTTTTCCCAGTATCTTCCTTGTATTTACATTTTTTTTAATTATTTCAAATGTGATTAGTTTAATTCTTAGGAATTAGACATGTCGGATATTTCGTTACTTTGTAGATATTTGTAAAAGCCTAAATACATATTTTGGTCCTTGAGGATTGACCTATTTCCTATTTTGGTCATTGAGGATAAAAAAAGTCTATAACGAATCAATGGAGTTTATTTTTGCTCACACTTAAGTGTTTTCTAGCTCATTTCTTTTTAAAAAAAATCAACACTAATTTTCACTTGGATGTTGAGCTGGCTTTTTCTTGATAAGGTGGACAATGTTTTGGGCGGTAAAGTTCCCCCTAATACCTCTACTTATGTTAAGGATTGAAAAGGTTCAATCCCTAAAAACTTAGGGCTGCATTTGTTTGCGGAACCTAAATCTTTATCACACAAAAATCTCTATTCCTAGAGATCAAAACCCAAATCAATGAGGAAGAGAATCGAAATCATCACTACATGTCATCGAGAGTGAGCATGAGTATTGTGTGGTATCATGATTGGGGCAACATACGAAGACATAGTTTTCATCATAGGACACAGGGTAAGATGAACCATTTTCAGTGTTACCATGAGAATGGCAATTCTCCTAAGTATTGTAAGTCTTTCGTCTAAATTTTTCAATGAATTCTATATTATTTGGTTAGGGTTTGGGTTTAGGACTCTGCATAGGTTACTATTACATTTTCAGTTGTGTTGGTTTATGTTGTTTCATATATTTTGGGCATTGACTTCATTTTTTTGGTGATTATGCTTCTGTTAGTGAATGGTTGTTAGGTGTTGACTTCATTTTTTTTCCCATTTAGTGTGTTTGTGATACATGTAGTGTTATATGCTTTGTCCGGTAGTGTTATTGTCTTTTTATTTTATTTTATTGTTGTCTGATAACACCTCCATTACAATGTTAGTTTAGTTCACTTTATTTGTCCCATGTAGTAGTCCCTGTTTGAACAATGTTACTTTATTATCCCCATGATAGTAGTCTTTATTTCATATGCAATTGGTGTCTCTTATTTTAATAGCAATTTTTTTTCGTTGTTACTGTTCATGTAATGCCAGGTAGTGACTTCTTCACCATTGAATTTTATTATGGGGGACATTTGAGAACAACACCAATGAAATGTTATGTAAGGAGTACAGTAGATTATTATGATCATTCTGACATGGATAGAATTGCATTGATAGATATTGTGAACATGGCCCAATATTTAGGTCATGATGGATTTATAGACTATTACTAGAAGTTGCTATGGGAAGATATGGACAGTAGTTTGAAGGTAATAAAGTCTAATAATGATGTCCTAGAAATGACAAAAGAACTATCTTAGACAAAAACAAATTTTATTGTTTTTTACTTAGACCATAAAGACACAAAATATGTCTTGAATGAATGTGTGGAAGTGCCTATTGGGTTGATAGATGATGATGACACTTACAACTTAAGAGATAATGAGAGTGGATTATTTGTAGAGTATATTGAAGAAAGCAGAGCTTTTCTATACATGCTTTATGACAATGTGGAAACTATTATAAATACAAGGGTTGTGAAAGAAGAAGTTCATGATGTCCCCAAACATAATGGTAAGGGAAATGTTGGACAAACAATTAAACTCATTGTTAGAGATGAAACTTTTAACCCGTACCTATTTTTGACCCATTACCCATCCGTTAAAACTCGAGTATGGACGTGAAAAATAAGAATCTTTAGGAAATTAGCATTTTTAGCCCTTACACGTTGACTCGCTACTCGTAAGACCTGATCCGTATCAGGACCATGTCACCTTTTTTCTCACCTAAATAGGAGAATTTTGTCAATACCCATTTTCGACTCGTTACCCACTCGTTAAAATATGGGTATGGTCATGAAAAATAAGTCTCGTTAAGAAACAAACATTTTTAACCCATACTTATTGACCCACTACATGTAAGACCCAACCTATACCTGACCACCCACCCATTTCTCACCTCTATCATTGGGTGGGTTGATCAGGGAGGTGTTGGTGAAAGAGATAATTTCAATGGTGTGGGTGATCAAGAAGATGCTAGTGAAGGATTAAGAGTGAGGGATAAGAAGGGAAAGTCAGTAATGGTTGAGGAGGATGAGATTGAACATGATGAACAAACAATTAATGTGAATGTGAGGGTTGATTAGGGAGGTGTTGATGAGAGGGATAATTTCAATGGTGTGGGTGATCAGGGAAGTACTAGTGAAGGATCAAGAGTTAGGGATAGGAAGGGAACTTTAGTAATGGTTAGGGATAATGAGATTGAACATGATGATGATGATTTTGAGGATTTGTAGACTCAGAAATTAAGAGAGACTTTATTGAGAGCTTGAGGCAAGTAAATACTAAGGAACTCTTGGGAATAAACTAAAATACTTGCAATGATGGTGATGACAATGATAGTGAATATGGTTCTTCTGATGACTTTCAATGTATGGACAATGACTCTGATAGTGGAGTGAAAAGAAGAAGGTACCATGCATTTAGGCCAGAGATAGATATGAGAGATCCCCAATTTTTTTTGGTATGCAATTTGGTTCAACCGTAGAAATTTAAAAGGCCATTGATGAGTATGCTCTGAAGCATAGAGTTAACATAAAAACAGTGAAAAATGACAAAACAAGTGTTAATCCTTATTTGATTTTAATTATAACAAAACAGTGCTTTAACTGTGCTAATAGTTTTGTCTAAGTATTTTTCATTAAGCTTAAACATCCAACTCAAGGACAAGACGTAATTCAAGCATAGAGAAGAATAGATTGCACTTAAGATGCATTCGAAAGAAAATTGATAACCAAGTTTAGATTCTAAGGTAGTTTACCTTTACATGTAAATCTCTCCTTTAGTCTCTTTGCTTGATCTTGGCTCAAAAACTCTTCTGAAAAATGTTTTTGATAAATCAGAAACTCGTTTCTGTCAAAAACTAATTTAAAATCTAAGTTTTTTTAAACTGACAGTTGACTGTGCATTTTCGATAGTCGACTCTCTAAGTCTCTGTAATTGACCATTTTGAGAATTAAAATGGATAGTCGACTATGGCCAATGCACAATCGACTGTGAAAAGGGGCATAGAGTTTCCCAGTCAACTGCCTATTTAGATAGTCGACTGTCCAAATCTCTATAACTTATCATTTTGAAATTAAAATGGATAGTCGATTGTGGTTCAATGGACAGTTGACTGTGAAAGAGACAGAGTTTCATAGTCGACTGCCCATTTAGATAGTTGATTGTCCAAATCATTTTAAACCCAGAATTTCAAATTCAAGAAAGAACAGTCGACTGTCCTGTCGAAAAAAATGGCTAGTTTTCAAAATCTGGATGTGAGATTTGAGCATTTAATGCTCCAAATCGACTCAATCTATGTCTAACAACTATATAAGGCCAAGACTATTAAAACCCCTCATTAATGAGCATTTAAACATGAAGAAAGAACACTCAATTTCAAAAATAGCTCACTAATACTCTTGAAAGCTTTGAAAATTTCCTTTGAGCCATTTATCAAGCTTTGTTATTAAAAGTGAGATCATCTTCATCTTGTAAAGCATTTATTGCTATCTCTCTTCTTTTCCTTCACATTCAATATCAATTATTGTAGAGAGAAAGAGATGATATAACTCTTAGAGTGTTTAGGAATTAAAAACTTCCATGTGGAAGAGAGTACTTGTAAGGTTTGGGCAACACACGTGAAGTTGCTCGACTATCATTAGTGGATTGCTTCAAGGAGGTTCTTTAAAGAGAGTGGACGAAGGGTCATAGTGATTCCGATATTTGTCGTGCAAAAATCTACCTAAATTAATAAGCAAATATTTGAACAGTTTTACTTGCAAGTGCACAAGGTCAACAAAGTAGTATAGTGTGCAAATGCGAGATCATCTCCACAGGGATTGGTGAATTTTGCTTTAGAATTAGTTTCGCAATATAAAATGATAAAAATAAATATTGAGTTTCAATTAATAATGATAAAAGCATAGGGACTTGATATCCACCACTAATCATACTACCACAACAAAACAATATATCAATGCTTTACTCACATCATGAATACCTAATGTTTGTCAACCTAAAGGCATGGTGTATACTCCTTAAGCTATTGATTTCCCTAAGCAACGAGTTAGGCATGGTGTATATTCTAACTATTTTCTTTCTTAAGGGATTCAACATGTTGTATACTAAGTTGTTCCTTAAGAGAGCATAAGATCTGTGGAAATCGACAACAACATGAGACCTAAGGCATGGTGTATACTCTCGGTTTTCCAAGTTGATTAACCCAGGAACCCGATGTTGATTTTTTTTGTTACTACTGTTAAAGCAAGGACTTGGTCATCCAAATTGATTCAACTAACTAATCCATACCACATGCATATGTTGATCAGGCAAACATATATGAGGAATTTAAATAAAAACAGGCATTAATCAAGTTAAGAATCACAACATAAATATCGCAAAGGCACCAATACTGAAATATTGAGTAAATATAATTAGGGGTTCAATCAAGCCCTTACTAAGAAGTTAGTTACACATGATTGTGATGCTAAACATTTTCATAAAGTAAAATAAAGGAAAGAAGAAACTTGAAAACACTATGGAGAAGAGTCATCAATTCGTCTCCACAATATCTCCTCGGAATCTCCAAAAACTCAAACTAAAAAGAAGATCTCATTTTTGTGTTTTACAGGCCTATTTATAAGGTTTTAAGGACACTTGGAAACCCTAACCCTACTTTCCAAAATAGTTTCTACTGTTTTACTGCACGTGTGCGCTTGATCTCATGCTGGTGCGCTCGAGCGCAAGGTTGCGCTCGAGTCTTCTTCTTGTGCACAAGAGTGCTGGTGCGCTCGATCGCACACTTCTGTGCTCGATCGCACTATGCATCTGCCATTTCTTGCAAGTGTTTGGTTTCCAATCCTGATAATGCTCCATTTTCTTCAATATCCTAAGAAAACACAGAAAACACAAAAAATAAAATAAAATAGCATGAAATAACACGACTAAGAACTTAACAAATGTAAATTAAGGGGCTTAAATACGAATATTTAAGCACTTATCAATATTTACGAACCATTATAAACAAATTTTTCATATTCTCTTCCTTTACTACTTTAATTTCAAGCAATTTATTTATTGTATACCTTACTTGATTAAAATTTTAAAACTTGTTTGTTAATTGCAAAAAATGTTTAAAACCCAATTCACCCATTCTTGGGTTTGTACCTCGGTCTACAATTGGTGTCAAAGCCATGTACTCAATTTTAGGCTTAAAATCCTTGAGTTGATCTAACGGCTTCAAACAGTTATACCAAAGGTCATTCCTATGCTAGACCTCCTTTGTTTAATGACACAAATTATAATTATTGGAAAAATAGAATGAAAATCTTTGTTGAAGGACTAGATTATAATTTGTGGAGAATCATTGAAGAAGTACCAAAATTCCTACTAAGGAAATAACTATTGAAGAAATCAATCAGACAATCCCTAAGCTTAAATCGGAGTTTAATGAAGAGGATTTTAGAATGATGTCTCTAAACAGTAGAGCTACAAGTATGTTACATTATGCTTTAGATATCAATGAATACAATAAAATTTCTACATGTGTTTCAGCTAAAGAGAAATGGCTCAAACTTCAAATTACTTATGAGGGCACTAGTGAAGTTAAAAGATAAAAATTTACATGTTAGTGTCCAAGTATGAATCTTTTAAAATGTATCATAACAAAACAATTTCTAAAATGCACTTCCGCTTCACCACTATTGTTAATGGTTTAAAGCTTCTTGGTAGGAACATTGAGGAATTTGAGCTAACAATGACGATATTAAGATCTTTGTCATCAATTTGGAAAGCAAAGAAAACAATTATAACGGAGGCCAAAGATCTCGACAAACTTGATGTCGAAACACTTCTCGGATCATTATTGACAGATGAGATGGAATAAATGAATCCTGGTGCCAATGATGATGAGATGAAGAAAAAAAAATGATTGCTCTCAAAGATTCCACAAGAAAGAAAGCAGAAGAAAATGAAGAAGAGAATGGGAGTAGTGAGGAAGATGGTGAAATGGCACTAATCACCAAAAGGTTTAATAAGTTCTTGAAGAAAATCAATAAACCTTACATAAAGGATTCCACTCCAAAAATAGAACCTATTGTGTGCTATGGTTGTAAGAAGCCTGGAAACATTAAGGTCGATTGTCTAACAACAATAAAACCATACAAGAGCCTAAAAAAGAAAGCCATGGTTGTAACCACTTGGGGTGATGATGAAGAAGAAGAAGAACTTTCAGACAACAACGTCGGATATGAAGAAATTGTCAATCTCTATTTAATGGCAATTGATGATGAAAATGAGGTAACAAATTCTTCCCCCACTAATAATAATAATATTGTTAGTAGTAATGAAAAATCGATTAAAGTAATTAATGGAATGCATGAAGAATTGAAGAAATTTGATTATAGAAATATTGCTCTCAAGTAGGAAGTCTCGTCTCTCTCTAACGAGATGGAAAGTCTAAAGGAAGAAAAAGAAAAACTATCTTCCATGCTCTATAACTCATCATCAGATTTCTTAAAAAATGAAAATAATGATTTGAAAAAGAAAGTGATGGAGCTGAATAACACTATATCTAGGCTTAGTCTTGGAAAAAAAAAACTAGATGAAGTTATCTTGCTAAAGAATGAATGGAGAAAAATCTGGTTTGGGTTATTCTCCATTAGGCAAACAAAAATCAAAAGATACTTTGTTTATAAAAGCAATATGTGTGGATGAAACCTTCATTTGTAAGGCCTCTAGCAATGTTGAGAGCTTTTCTTCAAAAAATTCTAGTAAGGCTAAGAATGCAAATTTCAATTCAAATGCAAAGAATTCTAAAACATATGCTAAAAATAGTAATCCTATAAACACATATGCACATATATATGCTCATCCTAGAAATACAAATGTTAGGAATACATATTCAAGATATAAACATGCTAGGAATGCATATCCTAGAAATTACTATAATGCATATCCTAGAGATAACATGTATGTTCATAACTTTTATGCTAGAAACATGTATCCTAGGAATGCTCATCCAATGAGTAATAGGCATACATATTCAAGACATCTTAGAAACTTCTATAACTATCATCCTAGGATCATGCATCATCAACATATCTACAATTATGGAACACCTTATAATGTTAAAAAAGTATGGGTCCATAAAGGAGCCGTATTTTCTAGGACTAACCCCAAAGGACCCAAGAATTTTTGGTTACCTAAAAGTGTTATTGTGTAATCAGGTATAATGTAGATACGTCTTCACACTAAAGAGAAAGGTAACTATTGGTACCTTAATAATGGATGCTCAAAGCATATGACCTGTGATCAAAGTATGTTCAAGGAGCTAACTTTAAGAGATGGTAGACACGTCACCACTGGAGATAACACCAAGATAAAGATTATCAGGCATGAAGAAGTGGGTAAAGATTATTCAACCATTGACCATGTTTTATATGTGCAAGGTTTTAAGTCAAATTTACTTAATATTAGTCAATTATGTGATAAAGGCAACAAAGTCATATTTGAGTCATTTCATTGTCTAGTAATAGACATCAAGAGTAACAAGGTTAAGTTTGTTGGCCATAGACATGATAATGTCTATCTAGTTGATTTAAAATCTTTACATTAAGAAAATGAAAAATGTTTTTCCGCTTTTAGTGAAAACCCATAGCTATGACATAGAAAGCTTGGTCACATTAACATAGATTTATTTAAAATAATTTCAAGAAAAGATTTAATTATTGGACTTCCCAAAATCAAATTTAAAAAGGACAAATTTTTTTTTTTATGTTTGTCAAATGGGAAAACAAACAAGAGTATTTTTTAAATCCAAAAATGAAATTTCAACCTCTAGACCATTAAAGCTTTTACATATGGACTCGTTTGGTCCAATAAGCACCATTAGTCTAGGTGGCCATAAATATGTTCTTGTTATAGTTGATGATTATTCAATATATACCTTTGTTTTTTTAATTGCCTATAAGGATGAAGTCTTTAAAGGTTTTGTGAACTTTTGCAAGAAGGTTCAAAATGAAAATGAATTTCAATTTCAAGTACTAGAAGTGATCATGGAAAAGAATTTGAAAACCAAAGTTTTTCAATTTTTTTTGAAAAAAATAGAATTGATCACAATTTTTCAGCCCCTTAAACTTCTTAACAAATATGTGTGGTTGAGAGAAAAAATAGAGTTCTAGAATAATTTGCAAAAACCATGCTTTGTGAAAATAGTTTACCAAAATACTTTTAAGTGGAAGCCGTAAATACTTCTTGCTATGTTTTAAATAGAGTATTAATTAGGCCTATGGTTGACAAAACTCATATGAACTATGGAAAAGTAGAAATCCTAGTATCTCTTATTTCTGTGCTTTTGGTTGCAAGTGCTTCATCCTAAATAACAATAAAACAAATTTAGATAAATTTGAATATAAGATCGATGAAATGATATTTTAGGATATTTAACCTCTAGTAAAGCTTATAGAGTCTTTAATAAAAGAACTCTAGTGGTTGAAGAATCCGTACATATTGCTTTTGATGAATCTGATCCAATTAGTAGTAGAATAGTATCTCTTGATGATGATGTAGATTTTATTCTAAGAGTTGATACATCTACTCCTATTGTTGACCCTAAAGAAAGTCAACCTCAAATAAATCAAGTGGTGGACAGTTCCAATCTTGATCAACCTTCCACAAGTCATCAAAGAGATGACCTTCCCAAAGATTGGAGGTATGTGAATTATCATCCAATCGATCAAGTGATTGGTGATCCATCACAAGAGATAAGAACTTGATTTTCTATAAGAAATATTTGCAATTGTGTAACTTAGTTATCCTAAGTAGAACCTAAGACTTTTTATAAGCTAAAAAAGATGTTGATTGGATAAATGCTATGCAAGAAGAGCTAAATCAATTTGAAAGAAATAAAGTGTGGATTTTAGTTCCTAGACCAAAAAATCATACCATCATACGAACTAAATGGGTTTATAGAAACAAAATGGATGAAAATGGAATTGTAACTAGGAACAAGGCTAGGCTTGTTGCTAAGGGTTACTATCAAAAAGAAAGAATAAACTTTGATGAGACTTATGCTCCCGTAACTAGATTAGAAGCTTATCGTATGTTACTAGCTTTTACATGCCTTAAAAAGTTTAAAATATTTCAAATGGATGTGAAAAGTGTCTTTTTAAATGGTTTTATAGAATAAGAGATTTATATTGAACAACTACTTGGTTTTGAAGATCTTAACCTTCCAAACCATGTTTATAAGCTTTCTAAAAGTCTCTATGGGTTTAAGCAAGCTCCAAGAGCATGGCATGAAAGGTTAGTAAGTTTTTACTTGAAAATAGTTTTACAAGAGGAAAAATAGATACAACTCTTTTTAAAAAAACTCATAAACATGACACACTCCTAGCCCAAATATATATTGATGATATTATATTTGGTGCCTCTAATGAATCCATATGTCAAGATTTTGCTAAATGTATGCATGGTGAATTTGAGATAAGTATGATGGGATAGCTCACATATTTTCTTGGACTTCAAATCAAGCAATTGCAAGGAGACATCTTCATCAATCAATCCAAATACACTAAGGACCCGTTGAAGAGGTTTGGGATGGAGAACTCAAAATCTATTGGCACTCCCATGAGCACCTCTACAAAACTTGATCTGGATGAGAAAGGTAAGTGTATAGACACTAAAACTTATAGAAGCATGATAGCAACTTTACTTTATCTAATTGCAAGCAGACCTGATATAATGTTTAGTATATACATGTGTGCTAGGTTCTAAGTTAACCTTAAGGAATCTCATATAACTGCTGTGAAAAGAATTTTAAGATATTTTAAAGGTACTTAAAATCTGAGTTTATAGTATTATAGAAAATAAACTCTTGAGCTTGTTCGGAACTCAGATGTTGATTATGCGAGTTGCAAGTTAAATAGAAAAAGCACTAGTGGAACATGCCAATTTTTAGGTGCTATGTTAACTTCTTGGTTTTCAAAGAAACAAAATTTAGTTGCACTATCAACCGCCAAAGCGAAATATGTAGCCATCGATAATTGTTGTGCATAAGTTTTATAGATGAAACAACAACTAGAAGATTACGACATATATTTTCAAAATATTTCAATTCATTGTGACAACACTAGTGCTATCAATTTTACAAAAATCCAATTTAGTATTCTAGAACCAAACATGTTGATATAAGATATTACTTTATAAGAAATCATGCTCAAAATGATGATATTAGACTTGAATTCATTCCTTTCGAAGATCAAATTGTTGATATTCTTACTAGACCTTTAAATGAAAACAACTTTTTCAAAATAAGACTATTAATGGGATTGAAAAAATATGATTGGTTATGTGTTTGATTGTATCTACATTCATCATGTGCATAATTCCTATTAAATGAATGAGGATTAACCCTAAATTTAATGTTCTCTTACTTAAGAATAGCATAGAGCAATAAATCCTTGCAAAATTCTTTCAAAATTTCAGTTATAGGCATTTCACAATCGACGGTGAATATTTGACAGTCGATTGTCTAAGGGACAGAGACTTTTATAATCGACTATCCATATTAACAATCAATTGTCCCTCTTGTTCAGTCTTTTGATTTAAAAAGGACAGTCAACTGCCCATTTTCTAAAGTTGACTGTCCAATCGCGAATATAAATATCAGCACTTCATCTTCAACCTTCAAACCCCCAAATCTAAAACCCTAGCCGCACCTCCATTTTCCTTCTCCCCATTTTCTTCAAATTTTCATGAAATTAGGCCTAAATCCTACTAATTTCTTCCATAAAAACATCTTCCCTCCACGCCTAGAGCATCTCTATAGTTGAAAATGCCTAAAACCGTGCCTGTCTACTCCAAGAAGGGTAGAGATGGTTTTGGCTCCAGTAAACATTAAAAGGTGTTGGTAGATCCCAAGCTTTTCATCAATACAACGGTAAAATCTCGGTATGATGGTCATATCTTTACTAAAGAAATAATTTTAGGTCGTTATGTAGATTTTTAGAATTTAAGATTTAATGACATGGATATTAGGCACTATTTCACTGCTGTTAATTGGACTCTTATAGCCACAATATTAGAGATTGCTTATCCTAGGCTAATGCGACTATTTTATGCCAATTTAGTCAAGAATTCAACTACGAGATTATCCTTTACTAGCTTTGCAAGGGCAAGGAAATTTTGGTTAACACCAATGTGTTCTTTAAGATTTTGTGAATCTCTATAGGAGGAGAGGAATGGGTAGATATCTGTTATACAAATATCAACCTAAATAATAAGCTTCTAAATGTACGTTTTAACTTGCAAGTGCACAATATCAAACAAATAGTATAGCTAGCAAATATGAGATCATTCCCACGAGGATTGGATTAATTGTGTTTAAATATAATTTCCTAAAGCTTCTATCTAAATGAAACAAAAAATAATAGATTTGAATAAACAACAAATATTGCACTAGTGAAAGAAAATTGTAAAAAAAATTTGAAGCTAGAATTGAAATAATGAGAAAATAAGTTAAGGCTTTGATATTCACCACTAATCATCTTCTTTAAAGCAAACGACTTTCACAATGCTACAAACTAGATTTATATGCTTAATTTTTACCGACCTAATGGCATGATATCTACTCCTTAAACTATTGATTTCCCTAAGCAACAAGTTAGGCATGGATTTTTACTCTAACTCTTTTCATTCTTAAAGTATTTAGCATGGTATCTACTAAGTTCTATTTCAAGAAAGCATAAAACAATAGAAATAAACAAACACACAAAACCTTCAACATGGTATCTATTCTAGTTTTTCATGTTGATTAATCGCAAGAACCCATAATTGCTTCCTTCACCACTTAGTGTAGGCACAAGACTCGGTCATCTAAATTTACCTAGATGACAATCTTCATACAACACATGTATATGATGATCAAGCATAACACATGAACTTTATGAAGAATGAAATAAAACCAGGAATTAATCAATTAAGCATCACAAAAAATAATTTGTAACAAAGCAAATCGAAATCCTTAAGAAAACGTGACTAGGGTTTCAATCGAGCCCTAACTAAAATATTTAGTTACACATAATTCTAATGAAAAATATCCTCATCATAAAAAAAATAGATAAAAGAAAGAAAAAACAGCTCCTCTATGATGATAATCCTCGGAGAACAAGAGCTCCCATACGTGAAGACCACCACCTTAGAAGAAAATATAGTAAAAAAAATTGCTCTCCTTTTGGTCTCTTAAACATGTATTTATAGAACCCTAAACAAAACCCTAACAATTGAACATGTGCCTATTTTTGTTTTTTTTTTAATTTTTACCTAGAATTATTTAGGAACTCAACTTCCTTTTCCAGTGGTGCAAATCCAAAAAAAAAATCAAAATTTAATAGTTCCTTCACGTATGCCACATTAAAATCGCTCACAGCTTGACCTTTGTCTACTAAAACTGCCATAACTTTCTCTAGAAAAATTATATTTACGAGCCGTAAAATTCTCTAGAAAATAGACGTGGATCTTTCTAAGCATATATGGCTCATCTTATGGTTCTTCCTAAATCAACATAGTTTAATCCACAAATATGACTAATCTGTATGGGCATTTTTGGGAATTTAGTGAAGCTCTTTTTCACCCTTTGTTAGTGGCAACATGACTCAACAAAATTTTTAATTTATCTTTAATAGTCTAGAAATGATGGGTTTTGTTGCACTTCTCTTGGGAAATGATGGGTTTTGTTGCACTTCTCTTGGGAGACCTGAAAGAATGTAAAACACTACAAAAGATCAAATTGTAACAAGGCTAAAGGATTAACGTATACAAATTAAGGAGCTTGAACATGTGACATTCAGTGTTTATCAATATCTTTAATTGGGTTAAGGATTTCGATAAACAAAATGCCATGAGAATGCTGAGAGGAGATCATGCCAATGTTTTGATGCAATATTTTTCTAAATGTGAGTTCTGGCTGAATGAAGTAACTTTCTTGGGGCATATAATATCCGGAGATGGTATAAAAATTGATCCATAGAAGGTAGAAACAATGTTGAGTTAGGAGAGACTATCCAATGTGACTGAGATTAGAATCTTCTTGGGGTTAACTAGCTATTATAGAAGATTCATTCATAATTTTTCTATTATTGCAGTATTATTAACTAAATTGACTAGGAAAGAGGTGAGATAGTATGGTTTGGGGAGTGTGAGAAAAGTTTCCAATTTCTAAAGAAAAAAATTAACTATTGCTCTAGTGTTGGGGGTTTCTTCTAGTAATGAAGGATTTATTATGTATAGTGATGCTTCGCATCAAGGTTTGGGATGTGTATGGATGCAATATGGGAAGGTAGTGGCATATGCTTCTAGTGGTCAGGATTGAAAAGGGATGTAACTGAATATATTTCTAGATGTTTGTTTGTCAGCAAGTGAAGTCAGAGAATAAACATCCGGGAGGCTTACTACAACTTCTTCCTGTGCTTGAATGACCATAGAAAATGACCATAGAAAACTGTGAGTATGGATTTTGTTTATGGATTTTCCCATACCCAGAGAGGTCATGATACAATGTGAGTGATAGTAGATAGACTTTCTAAGTCATCTTAATTTCTTCCAATTAAAACTAATTGGAGTATTAAAAAGTTGGTTGAACTGTATGTAGCTGAGATTATGAGGTTGCATGGAATACTATTGAGCATAGTGTTAAATAGAGATGCTAGATTTACATCTTGGTTTTGGAGAGGCGTTCAGTAAGCCACGGGTACGTAGTCATAATTTAGTATAGCTTTTCATCCTCAAACAGATTGGCAGATATTGAAGATTATTTGAATACTATAAGATGTGTTAGGGGCTAGTGTATGAGTTTCTAAGTAAGTTAGGATGCTTTTACCTTTAATTGAGTTTTCTTATAATAATTAGTATCAAACTAGCATTGGAATGGCACCATTTGATGCTTTATATGGTAGAAGGTGCATAACTCCAGTATGTTGGGAAGAAGTTGGATAAAAAAAGAAATTTGGTCCAGAAATGATAGATTTGACTACTGAGAGGATCAAACTAGTTAGAGAGAACCTTAGAGCAGCACAGAACAGACAGAAGGGATATGTCGATAATAGAAGACAACCTCTTAAATTTCAGGTTGGTGATTGGGTGTTTTTGAAGATTTCTCCGTGGAAGAGTGTATTGAGATTTAAAAAGAAATGAAAGTTCAGTCCGAGATTTGTGGGGCCATATGAGGTAATTGACAGAGTTAGACCAATAGCATAAAGATTTGATTTGCCTCCAGAGTTAAAGCAATTACACAAAGTGTTTCATGTTTCACTTTTAAGAAAGTGTTTACATGATAAATCCTATAGTATTCCGAATCAGACTGTAGAACTTCAGGAAGATTTGACCTTTATGCAAGGACCAGTTAGAATTCTAGACAGAAAGGAAGAAGTCTTGCGTAATAAAGTTATTCCTTTGGTTCAAGTATTTTGGCAAGATAATAATGTTGAAGAAATTACTTGAGGTCATGAGGCAAGAATAAGGAAGGAGTACCCCCAGCTTTTTATGAGTTATGTAAAAAAATTTTGGGAACAATTTTTATAAGGTGGGTAGAATTGTAATACCCGTGTTCTTAAAGTAAGAGTAAATAAGTAATTTGATAGATATTACATGGAATTAAATAATATATACATGAAAGATTTATTATTGAATAAAATAATTCAAAAAACAAAGACACCTGGAAGTTGGTGTCCCAAGGATAAAAAAGGGTGTACAAACTCCTAGAATCCAGGTGTAGACTACCCAACACGCAAAGTTGCATGTTGGACAACAAGGAAATTAAGTGGTAGGTGAAGATGGTTTTGAGGGAACAAAAAATTTATTATTTCTCTTTATGTTTTGTTTTATTATTTTCTTACCAAATCCCATTTGGTTTTCTTCTTTCTTCAATTCAATTTTTTTAGAAAAAAGTTATAAAGAAAATTTCTCCAATATTCGAGATAGTACAATCATCCAAATTACAATAGCAAGATGTCATCACATTTGAGGTGTTAACAGTTAGCAATCGGTGAAATTACCAAAAATGAGTAGGAATGGCAAAGAGGTGATCTACGAGTAGCTTTAAGTGCTATGTGGTGAGTTAGATTTGCTTTTAGTAATCAAAACCAATAAAAATATGAAATTATGATATTTGAATAAATGGGTCAATTACAAAGATTTAGTGATGTATTTTGTGTTATATATGAAATTGATTGATTTATTGATTAGGAATTTGAAAGTGTATTGAATATTAATTATATAATAATTTATATTTTAAATAGGATGGATGAATGAAAAATATGCTGAGAAGTTTTAAGAATTTTTTGAAAACTATGATTGAAAAGTGGATATGATATATGAGAAGATAATTTAATGAATATAATAAAAATAATAATTTTAAGAAAGAGCTGGATAGCTAAATAGAATGCTTGAATGTATGCTTGTTTTCATATTATTTCTCATATGCATCAACTAAAAGATCGGGAAGGCAGCCGGTTTAGCTGAAAATAAAAGAACCGAAAAGGCAGTCGGTCTCGTTGAAAATAAAAAAACCGGGAAGGCAGCCGGTCTAGCTGAAAATAAAAGACCGGGAAGACAGTTAGTCTGACTGAAACATGTTGACATGTGGGAAGACGTTCCCAAATGATAATATGAAATAATTTGATGAGAAAAAAGAAAGAAAATTTAAATTCATGCATTGTATTTGTTTTAAATATTTATTATTATTGATTGAGATGCTAGAGTATCAGCCTTGATTATGGAATTATTAATAGACAAATGAGTCTCATAGAGTGAGGTAAATAATTATTTGATTGATTAATTATATGTTGTGAACCTCATAGCGAGGTAAATAATGATGTTGAATTGATAATCTCAAATGATTAAATATATGTGAAGAAAAATTGATATGTTTGATGATTAATTTAAGAAGAGATTGATAAATGGTCGGAATTATGATATGAGTAGTAATAATAGAATGCTATTATTGAATTATATGATATAATAGATGAATGAATATTGGAAGATAATTTGAAAGATTGAATTATTATATGTGAAAAAATAAATGATTAATATTGGTGAATTAGAAACGATTGAATTATAAGATGTGGCTGGAAGTATATAATAGAGTACTTCTAGTAAATTTAATTCACTGAACTTGTGAAGCTCACTTCTCGTTGTTAAATAATTTCAAGAAGCGGGCAGGACAGATAGATTTGTGAGTTGAGATTCAGACTGAGTCATTATCTGTAAGCCACGTGGTTCACATCCTCAGACTAATGGAAAGAAAAAAATATATTTGTAAAAAGTCATGCATCATATGTTGTATATATTATTTCAATTGAAATTTTATTAATGTAACTCCCTTGTTGAGGGTTGAGGATTGATGTATAGATATATATACATTCAGTTTATGTACGTTTTTATATTGTTGCATATATGTGTCGTGTTGGGATTTCAAAACGTGACGACACCATCTCGCGGGTGGCCAACCCGGGATGGGTCGTTACAATAATGTAACAAACCATCCCGGGTTGGCCACCCACGAGACAGTGTCATCATGTTTTGCCACCTCAGCACGACACATATATGCAACAATATAAAACATCAACTGAAAATAAAATACATCAAAGCTTCAACCCTCAATAGGGGAGTTATATTATCAATATCATATCTGAAACAATATATTTAACATATTAAAGACGAATGAATAAATACAAGTTCTCTAAAATTTCTTTCTTCTTCTTCTATTAGTCTAAGAATGTAAACCACGAGACTTACATAAGGTAATTACTTGGAATATTAGCTCTAAAATCTATCTGTCCTACCCGCTGCCTAAAATATTTTAACAATAAAGAGTGAGCTTCACAAGCTCAATGAATTAAATTTATTAGAAGTACTCAGTTTATAAGAATTCAATCATTTATCAATTTCTTCTTAAATCAATCATCAAGATATCATCTTTCAATCAATATATCTCATATATCAACCATATCAGTTTTCTTCTTATATATTTAATCAGTTCAAGATTCTTAGTTTAATATTATTATTTACCTCGTTATGAGGTTGGCATCATACAATCAATCATATTTTTCTTTATTATATCATCCTTTCAATTTCTTGCTCATTATTTATGTCTCATTATGAAACCCATTTGTTTATTCATCATTTTACAATCAAGCCTGATGTTTTAGCATCTCAGTCAATAATAATAAAATATTTAAATAAATAAATGCATATATTTAAACTATTTATCTATCTTTCCTTATTTCTTTTTTATCACATCATCTCACCATTTCATATTATCATCTAGAAACGTCTTCCCACATGTTGACATGTTTCAGTCAGACCAGTACCTTTCTAGTCTTCTCAACTAGACCAACTACCCTCTTTGTCTTCCTTTTATGCTTATAAACAATAAGATGCAAGCAAGCATACATAAAAGTGTTCAATTCAATTACAAATTTTTCAACATATCAGTTATTCAAATATTATCAACCAACCAACTAACATATATTATCCAATCATTATAATTCAATAATTATTTCAAATATAATCATTTTATATTTCATATTTATCTCGATTACTAAAAGTAAATCAAACTCACTCTGTAAGACTTAAAGCTACCAGTAGATCACCTCATTGTTTTTTCTACTTCTTTCAACTATTTCTTGAGATTGCTGAACACCAATCCCCCAATTGAGATGAAGTCTTAATATTAAAATTGAATAACTAAAATTATCTCTAATGTTGGAGAAATTTCTGTATAAATTTTGCTAGAGAAAATTAAAGTTGAACAAAGGAAGAAGGAAAGCAAACAAATGAAAATGTTTGTGTGAAACCAAAAATGAAGCTATGATGGGTTCAAAGAGTTTAATGGATTGTCCACTTTTTTATTATTATATAATAATATTTTATTATTAATTAATATATTATACTATAAAAAATTTACTTAACCTAAAGTCTTCACATGAACATTCAGATTTTTTCACCGTTCTAGTCGCTTCAATTTTTTTATCATTTAAAATTTACAGTTTTTGCCACCAATTATTGAAGATTTTGCCACTGTTTAAAATTTTCAGTTTTGCCACTGATTATTTACAATTTTGCCACTAGTCTTTTAGCATTTAAAGTTTGTGGTTTGTCCCCTACTTAATTACAATTTTGTTATTCTTCTTTTAAAATCAATTTTTTTATCCTTTCTTTCTTCCAAAAAATTTCATAAAAATTATAAAAAAAACTATATTTTCTTCCATCATATTTTCTAATTATTTTTCTTAACCTTATTCCACATTTTCTTCAAAATTCTTTCATTTCAACTTCAAATTTCATAATTTTCAATACTTTATTCTTCAAAAAAAAATCTAACTCTTTCAATAAAATTATCAATGTCATCTTTCAAAATTATATTAAATTTGACAGTTAATCTTTCATGTTTGCATAATTTAATTTAATATAAATTAAATTATTTATTTACCCTTGTTTTAAGGGTACGGGCATTACAATTTTATCCTCCTTATAAAAATTTTGTCCCCGAAATTTTCTTATCTAACTCGTGAAACAATTGGGGATACTCTTTCATCATTTTTGCCTCATGCTCCTAAGTAATCTTTTTAACATCTTTATTCTACCATAAAACTTGAACTAAAGAAATAATTTTATTATGCAAGACTTGTTTCTTTCTATCTAGGATTCTGACGGGTACTTGTGTAAATGTCAAATCTTCTTGAAGTTCTACAGCCTGACTCGGAATATAATGAGATTCATCATATAAACATTTTTGTAAAAGTGAAACATGAAATATCTTGTGCAATTGCTTTAATTTTGGAGGCAAATCCAATCTATATGCTATTGGCTTAACTCTGTCAATCACCTCATAGGGTCCTACAAACCTTGGACTCAGTTTCTTTTTTTTTCTAAATCTCAAAACACTCTTCTATGGAGATATCTTCAAATACACTCAGTCACCAACCTGAAACTCATGAGGTCGCCTTCTATTATCAGCATAGCTTTTATGTCTACTCTATGCTACTTTCAGATTTTCTCTAACTAATTTGGCCCTCTCAATAGTCAAATCTATCATCTCTTAACCAAATATCTTTCTCTCTTTGACTTCTTCCTAACATATTGGAGTTCTGCACCTCCTACTATATAAAGCCTCAAATATTGCCATGCCAATACCAGCTTGATACTTATTATTTTATACAAATTCAATCAAAGGTAAATAAGCATCCCAGCTCATTGAGAAACTCAATACACTTACCCTCAGCATATCTTTTAGTATTTTAATGATCCTCTATGTCTGCCCATCAGTTTGAGGATGAAAAATTGTACTAAACTGCAATTGTGAACCCATAGCCTTCTGAAAACTCCTCCAAAATCTAGAAATAACTATAGAATCTTTATCTAATATAATGCTCAAAGGTACCCCATACAATCTTACAATCTTAACTATATACAACTCATCCAACTTTTCAGGACTCCAAGTAGTCTTAATAGGAAGGAAATGCAAAGATTTAGAAAGTCTATCCACTATAACCCATACAGCATCATAACCTCTTTGGGTACGAGGAAAACTATAAGAAAAATCCATATTAACATTCCTCATGGCCATTCAAGCACTGGAAGAGGCTGTAATAAATTTGATGGATGTCTATTCTCAAACTTTAATTGTTGACAAATTAAACATCGAGAAATATACTCAGCTATATCCCTCTTTATCTTGACCACCAATAATTCTGTCTTAACCCTTTATACATCTAATTATTACTCGGATGCATAGAGCACACAGAATCATGAGCCTCACTCAATATCTCATTTCTCATTTCAACATCATTGGGAACACAAATTCTATGTCCCAATACCACCATGCCATCTTCCCTAATTCTGAACTCAATCTGTTTTCCACTCAACATTTCCTGTTTGATTTTCTCTATCCCTTTATCTCTATTAGGCATCTCTAACAGACGATCAACAATAGAAGATATATTTTCCATCAATACTCCTCTATCACTGATACTCAACTAAATTCTTATCTCTCTCAGCTCCACCACCAAATTCACATCATAACTCTCTAAAACAGCTAATCTCTCAGTAGACTTCCTACTCAATGCATCAGCTACCACATTCGCCTTCCCTGGATGATAGTGAATTGTACAGTCATAGTCACTAATAAACTCCAACCAACTCATCTGCCTCAAATTCAACTCTCTATGGGTAGGTAACTATGTCAAACTTTTATGATCAGTGAAAATCTCACAAGTAGCACTATATAGATGATGTCTCTAAATTTTTAATGCAAATACTATGACAACCAACTCTAAATCATAGGTCAGGTAATTTCTCTCATGGTTTTTGAATTGCCTAGAAGCATAGGCTATAGTTTTCCCATGTTGCATCAACACACACCCCAAACCCTGATGTGACGTATCACTATATATCACATATCCTTCATCACCAGAAGGAAGTACTAACACTGGAGCAATAGTTAATTTCTTTTTCAATAACTAGAAACTCTTGTCACACTCCTTTGACCACACAAACTTCACATCTTTCCTGGTCAATCTAGTCAACGGATTGCAATAATAGAAAATTTCTAAATGAATATTCTATAATAACCAGTCAACCCAGAGAAACTTATAATCATAGTCACATTAATCGGTCTCTCCCAACTTAACACTGCCTCTACGTTTTGTGGGTTAATTGTTATACTTTTTTCAAACACAGCATGCCCTAAGAAAGATACTTCATTCAAGCAAAACTCACATTTAGAGAATTTTGCATACAATCTCTCTCTCATCAGAATCTCTAACACCATATCTAAATGTGTTAAATGCTCCTCCTCATTCTTGGAATATACCAAGATATAATCAATAAACACAACCACAAATCTATCCAAGAATGGTTTAAACATCCAATTCATCAGATCCATAAATGCTTCATGAGTATTAGTCAACCCAAGTGACATCATAAGGAACTCATGACGGCCAAAACGTGTCCTAAAAGTAGTCTTAGGTACGCCCCCTTCCTTTATCCTCAACTGGTGATAACTTGATCTCAGGTCTATCTTAGAGAAAACCCTCACTCCCTGTAACTGCTAAATAAATCATCTATTTGGGCGAAAGATATTTATTCTTGATGGTAATCTTATTAAGCTATCTATAATCAATGCATAACCCCATCGGTCCATCATTATTCTTCACAAAAAAACATAGGAGATCCCTAAGGGGACACACTAGGTCAAATAAATTGCTTATCTAACAACTCTTGAAGTTGTACTTTCAACTCTCTCAACTCAACAAGTGCCATTATATAAGGTGCAATAGATATGGGTGCTGAACCCAGAATCACTTCAATAGAAAACTCAATCTCCTATTAAGAGGCAATCTAGACAACTCATTCGGAAACACTTTAGGAAAGTATTTTACTACTAAGATTTCTTCTAACTTTTTTATCCTCCTTTCTAGAATCCACTACATAAGCCAAATATCCCTCACAACCCTTTTTCAACCATCAATTAGTAGTCAGGTCAGAAATAAGATTGTTTGTAAGTAGCTTATGTTTTCCCTGAAAATTAAATTCCTCCTATCCAGGTATCCTGAACACCACATTCTTCCTAAAACAATCCACACAAGCAAGATATGCAGACAACCAATTCATCCCAAAAATCAAATCAAAATATGTCATATCTAAAGGTAACAAATCAATTTCAAACTCTCTATCAGCTATACAAATTATATAACACCGATAAATAGTATTGATAATAACCTTTTTCCCTAGTAGGAACTACAACAATAACAATATGTATTAAAGGACTAACACAAGCATCAATAGACTTTATAAAAATATTAGTTGCAAATGAATGAGTTGCACCATGATTAATCAACAATCTAGCTGGTCTATCAAGAATAAATATCATACCCATCACAACATCAGGAGCAGCCTACGCATCTTGTTGAGTCAAAACATAAATTATGATATCTCTGGATTGTGATTAACTACCTTGTCCTCTCTCAGTAACTGGTCATTTGCCTCTACCCTGTACACTCTCTGATCCACCACCTCTCTCCATTTTTCTTCTTCCAACACCTTCAACACTCACCTCAACTGATCTTACAATGGACAATTAACACTAATGTGTCCACTCTTTCCATGTACGAAGCACATCAAAGTAAGACAATGCCAGGCTAAATGTCTTATCTAATTACTCCAATAACATGCTTTAGTTTATCTATAAAACATCATATTACCACTTCCCATAGGTGGCACACTCACTCCTCTATCATAACCAGTGTTTTCAGAGGCGAGGGCGTTGGGCGAAGCGTTTTGCCTCAATGAGGCGAGGTGTAAGCCCCGAGGCGTTGGGGCGTAAGCCTTTTGAAACATTGGGGCATTTTGAATAAAATAATATTAATTAAATTATAAAAATATAAAAAAAAAATTGAAATAATACAAAAAAAAAATTAATTATCAATAAACTTTACTAACTTAAGACCTATGAATGAATCTTTATAAAAATATTTTTACACAAATATCAAATATTTTGATGAAAATTTTAATCAAATATGATATTAAACGTATCCTATCATTTGTTGCATATATATCCATCAATTTACATTTTACACTATGGTCCTCCAACATAGTGGTTCCATTTGTAATGATGTCTAATCAAAATGTTGAAAATTTAAAATTCTGACCTAAAATGTTGAAAATCCGGGTAAGTTTTTTGAATTTTTTGGGGCGTTTTGACTTTTAATAAAATACTATTAATTAATTAAGTAGAATAGTGAAATAAAAATAATTTAATTTCTAATTAATTAATTAATTTTTATCAAAGTTTAATATGTTACTAACTCTCTATAGTGTGATAATTATAATTTTATAAATATTAATATATATTTATATATAAATTATATGAAGTATAACTTATATTTCTATTTTATTGTGATTTGTAAGTGATTAATTAAATAGTTTATAAGTATTATTAAACTATATAAACTAGATAACATGTATTATATATTTACGAAGTGTAATAATATCATACTAAGAGGACTAGCTTAGTGGTAAGGTCCTTGGCATTTCAGGTATCAGGTAAGGGGTTCGAACCGCAGAAAAGAATGTAAGAAGGGTTTATTATTCAAAACGATGTTGTTTTTGGCATTGAAAAAAATAATAATAATTACACCGGGCGTACGCCCAGACACCCCGGGTGTTTGGGGCGTACGCCCCTGGTTTGGGTAAACGCCCAGACCCGAAAAACGAACGCCAGGAGAGTTACGCCCCAACTTTCGCGCCCCGGGGCTTTTTGCCCGCGTTTCGCCCCCGGGCGCGCCCGAGGAACGTTTTTTAAAACATTGATCATAACCTCTAGCTCCCATAGCCTATCTCCGAAATCTAGGGGTTCCACCAATTGAATTTTGAATTATAGAAGCTACAGATCCTGCCTACCTCTAACTCTGCATCATAGGTCCCTATGACAAGGAATGCCCACTCTTGGGTGGTCTCCCACCCTGCATACTCATACTACCACCACCTCTAGATCTTTTTAGTCCAGACCTTTTCAACCACTCTCTCTTACCTCTGGACCCCACCAAATCTTTCTCAATATGAAGTTTTTTATCCACTAACACAACATACTTTACCTCTCTCATATAAGAAAGTTTGGATATGATCTCATAGTGTAATGAATCTAAGAATCTCTTACACTTCTTTTCCCTTGTGTCCATTAATTCTGGCACAAACCTCGATAAGACTACAAATCTATTATCATATTGAGCCACAAACAAAGTGTTCTGCCTCGAATGGATAAAGTCTCTCTCCTACTGTGCTCTAAAAGTATCTTAAAAATTTTTATTTTTTTTTCGATTACGAGCAAAGAACATCTCTTTAAACTTAATCCAGGTTAAGGGTTTATCCACATCTGTACTCGACCTAGGAAAAGTATTATCCCACCATTCAAAAGCCTCCCTCTCTAACTTGAATGAAGCAAAAACGTCTGTCTATCTGTCACTGGTAATACACCAAACAATCTCTCTACATGTTTCACCCACAACTCAATCTCAATAGGATTCACAAATCCTCTAAACGATGGGGGATTCAACTTACTGAATCTAACAAAGCAGTCTCCCTAAATCTCATGTACAAATTAACCTTCTCCCTCTTTAACAACTCGTCTCACCGGATTACAGCCACATCAGGTTTTGCTCTAACCCTCTCATCCAATCTCATCTGTAAACTATTTACTCTATCCTCAACTACATTCATCCTCTCTAAAGTATGATTAAGAGCCTCTCTCAACTCATCTCTCCCAACACCAGATTCTCTCATACCCCTACTAGTACCAACTATACTACCCATATATTTCTTTTCAAGAACCACAAACTCAATCTCCATCTTAACCTCAGCTCTTCTAAATACTGGGGGCCTACCACGCCCTCTTTGTTTCATCACTCTACCTCTAGGTCTAGTACGTCCATGCGACATCCTCAAACTTTACATTAAAATATAGTTTATATTAATCTTCCACTTTCTTACATTTTATACAGTCTATAGAATCATAAAACCTAATGCTCTGATACCAAAATTACAATGAACTATCTCGGGTTAGCCACTCCCGAGATGGTTTCATCACGTTTTACCATCTTTACACGACACATATATGCAATAATATAAAACATCAACTGAAAATAAAATACACCTAAGCCTCAAACCTCAACAGGGGAGTTATATTATCAATATCCTATCTGAAATAATATATATATATATATATATATATATATATATATATATATATATATATTAAAGATGAATGAATAAATACAAGTTCTCAAAATTTTCTTTTCTCTTCTTCCATTAGTCTGAAGATGTAAACCACGACACTTACATAAGGTAATTGCTATGAATATTTGCTCTAAAATCTATTTGTCCAACCGCTGCCTGAAATATTTTAACAATAAGGAGTAAGCTTCACAAACTCAGTGAATTAAATTTACTAGAAGTACTCAGTTTATAATAATTCAATAATTTATCAATTTCTTCTTAAATTAATCATCAAGATATCATCTTTCAATAAATGTATCTCATATACCAATCATATTAGTTTTCTTCTTATATATTTAATCAATTCAAGATTCTTAGTTCAATATTATTATATACCTTGTTATAAGGTTAATATATAATCAATCAATCAATCATATTTTTCTTTACCATATATCCTTTCAATTTCTTGCTCATTATATTTGTCTCACTATGAGACTCATTTGTTTATTCAACATTTCACAATCAAGACCGATGTTTTAACATCTCAATCAACAATAATAAAATATTTAAATAAATAAATGCATGTATTTAAATCATCTTTTTTTTCTTTCTTTTTCATCACATTATCTCATAATTTCATATTATCATGTGGGAATGTTTTCCCACATGTCGACATGTTTCAACCAGACTAATACCTTCCTGGTCTTCTCAACTAGACCAACTGCCATCTTGGTCTTCCCTTTTATGCATATGAACAATAACATGCAAGTAAGCAAGCATTCAATTCAAGTCTCTTTTCCAAAATTATTATTTTATCATATACATATTAAATTGTCTCATCATATATCTTATCAATTTATTAATCATGGCTTTCAAGAATTTCATATATCCTTTCCGTATATATTTCATTAATCTATTATTTCAATAATATTGTTTCTCATATAATAAATTTTTCAATATATCAATTATTCAAATATTATTAACCAACCAACTATCATATATCATCCAATCAATATATTTCAATAATTAATTCAAATATCATCATTTTATATTTCATATTTATCTCGATTACTAAAAGTAAATCTAACTCACCACGTAGCACTTAAAGCTACCCGTGGTTCACCTTCTTGCTTTTCCTACTCCTTTTAGCAATTTCTTGAGATTGTTGATAACCAATACTCTCAATTGAGATGAAGTTTTGATATTAAAATTGGATAGTTGTAATTATCTCAAATATTGGAGAAGTTTCTGTATAAATTTTACTAGAGAAAATTAAAGTTGAAGAAAGAAAAAATGAAAGCAAACGAATGAAAATGTTAGTGTGAAACCAAAAATGAAGCTATGATGGCTTTAGAGAGTTTAATATTTTGTCCAATTTTTTTAATTATATAATATTATTTTATTATTAATTAATATATTATACTATAAAAATTCTACTTAAGCCAAAGTCTTCACGTGAACATTTAGATATGTTCAACGTTCTGGCTGCTTCAATTTTTTTATCATTTAAAATTTATAGTTTTTGCAACTAGTTATTTATGATTCTGTCACCATTTAAAATCTAAAATTTTACCATTGGTTATTTACGATTCTACCACTGGTCTTTCATCATTTAAATTTACCATTGCTTAATTACAATTTTGCCATTCTTCATTTAAAATCATTTTTTATCATTTCTTTCTTTCAAATAAAATAAAAAAAATTATAGAAAATTATATTTTCTTCCATCAAAATTTTAAGTATTTTCCTTAACCTCATTCTATAATTTTCTTCAAAATTTAAAATTTAAAATTTTCAGTACTTTCTTCTTCAAAAAAATTTCTAACTCTTTCAATAAAATTCTCAATGTCATCTTTCAAAACTATATTAAATTTTACAATCAATCTTTCATGTTTGCATAATTTAATTCAATATAAAATTAAATTACTTCTTTACCCTTGTTTTAAGGGTACGGGTATTACACGTACCCCATTTGGAATCTTCACAACAAGTTTTCTGATGTGAGGATGTACACAGTAGGGCGGATTACTTGGGAATACAAATCTATCTAACCAGAGAACAACAAAGGTGATGAACTCATAAGCCCTTAAAGCATGGACCATGAATCTTAGCATGAGAGTCTCTAAAGAAACACTCCATCCAATGAGTATGATAAGAACGGATGGCGGAGCCAGTACCTTCAAAATCTTATAGATCCTCCTCAATAAGGGAGTAAAAAAATTGTTTCTTTAATTTGAGGAAGAAAAAGCTGCAAATTCAAAATATCTTTTGAACCCGTACCTAGTAAACTCATCAAATGGGAGATTTGATATAATAAAATGGTAAATTATCCAAAAGATGTAACAAATGTATTGGTTTAACGACTTCAACACAACATCAAAGATCGGATATCCACTTTGTCCACTAATACTCTAAAGTGTTGAGTAGTGTGGATTGCGTTATAAACACCAATTGATTTGAGTATTTGTATATGCATCTTATTATTAAAGATATAAGCACACCATTTATGCCATAAGTGATGCGCATTGTCATACATCCAATAATAAAATTGGAAAAAAGGAATCTTATGGGCAAGAAAATGAAATAACGGAATTGATTGAGGGAGAAACGTACTGTCTGAATTGTGTTTCTCAGAAGAAAAGGGATATTTATAGCAAAAATCTTCTGGAATTTCAGTATAAAAAAGGTATCTAAAATAGCGAAATTCAACAGAAAGTTTTGAAGAGAGATTTGGCGAAGGCATTCTAATGTTCTTAGAATCATCGATACAAGCTAAAAGGTGATTAGAAAGCTAAACAAACATTTTCGAGAAATGAAGAAAGTCAGACAGAGAGAAAGCATATGAATAGCTATCAAATTAGAATTTGGAGTAGAAAGAGTGATATCGAATTTTTTTAATTTTTTTTGGAAGAAATGAATATGGCCATGTTGTAGGTTATAAATGCACGTACATCTGCAGTGACAAAATTATAGACATGAAAAATGAATACTGCCATATGGATGGATATCATTGGGCAGCATATTCAAAAATGATATTTAATCTTAAGAACGAAAATAGTGAATCATCTATGTTCTAATCGCTTATTTAATCAACTGAGCTATTTTGACGTGGTGCGATGATCGGGTGTAAATGAGTTAGCCACGGCTAACTGTTGCAATAGATTTTCCCGTATAAAAGCTGTTATTCCATTTTCTTATAAATAAGAGCACTCAGGTCATTTAAAGGGATCCAAATTTTTGTGAGAGATACGCTCGTGTAATACAAGAAACAAAAATACATTTTCTTGTACGCCAAACACACTTGAAAATCATATTCTTCTCTCCTTAACTAGAATTCTATATACGCAACCAGTGATTTTGTAATCTTTAAGCAATTAATAAAATTATCCCATTACATCATATTGTTTGTGTGTTCTATTTTTATGCAAATTCTATGTGATTTGCTGGAGAATCCAACCGATTTGTGAACAAATCATTATCAACATAAACACGAGCAACACATGGTAATCATAATCTAAAAAAATCATGCTCATTTCTAAAATTTAAATTGAAGATGGTCACCATAATTAATGACCACCAGTATATACCAATTTTCTACTTTGAGAAGGCTAAACAAATCAATATAAGCACAAGCCACGTGTAAATATTCACCAATTGAAATCAATTTTCAATACAAATTCGATCAGTGACATTAACAAAAATAATAAAATCAATAATAAGATTTGATTTGATGTTTAAAAAACATGAAAATAAGTAGTAGATAAAAGAGAGAGATAGAGAGATACATCATCAGTGACCATCACGAAAACAGAGAATTATCTTATGTTGCTTTGTTGGTGGTGTGAAGTGGAGAGGTTTGAAGAATTAGCGGCAAGATGCAGACTTTCCAAAAAAATAAGAAAGAGAAGAGGAATAGAAGAAGAAGAAGAAGAAGAAGCTTAAGGAGGAAGACCTCAAAAGAGAATTGATGGAGAGGAAGCTACGGTCTATTTTGAGACCAATTTAGACTCCACACTCGATAAGCTAATGTGATTCTCTAGGATTTTGTGAAATGGATTGGGGAAGAAAGAGGATTTTCTCAACTCTCTCATTTTGTCAGTGAATTGAGTGTTTGGAGAAAATTTTGTGACAAGAAGGTTGATTGTATAAGACAAAACATTGAAGAAAAGGGAGATAAGATCAATTGTGGGAAAAAAGAAAAAGAAAAGTGATGTTCAACACTTTAATTCAATTGTTGACTTATTAGGGGTGTAGTGTTACCCTTTGAATTAACAGAGGTAACCACAACGCTTGATTTAAGAAGAAAAATCCCTCAAAAGCTAAAGTGAAAACCGAATTAAAGGATTTTTTTTTAATCAAACCTAATTATAATTTTCTATTAGGGAAAATATATAAATGAATTCACAAATAAAGAGAACAAATTTCTTCCTGTACAAAGAAGACAATAATATTCCGAGAATTTATTGATTATGTGCATTTTCAGTTGAATAATTACAATTAGGCTTCCACTAAAGCGAAGTGAGGGGATCTAATCAAAGTGTAAAAATTTATCCTGTGACTTTGATTGCATCTTATCTTTTTATTTTATCGTAAATACATCGATGGAAAATAATTTTATTGTAAAACATTTTTTTCATTGTGTTTAATTAATTAATATTGTAAATTGTTTTACATTAAAAACTATAATTTTGAAAAAAAAAATTAACTTACAAAGTCTTAGTAAACCATTTATAAATGGAAAAATGATATTTTTATAAAAGAAACCACTTTTTTAAAAGTTCTTTCTCACATGTCATACAACAAAGATTGCCAGCTAGCCCATGGAAGATGAAACAGCAAACTGTTTTATACTTTTGTTATGCGTCAATATATTTGGCAGCAAAAAAACTAAAAGAGATAAACTTTTCATAGGGTCTAGTGAGGAAAAGTTTTAGCGGTTTTAAGAAGCATCATCACATTGGTGATGTTTGCCCAGATCACTTGTCAAATACCACTATTAACTACGTAAGGTTTTGGTTGGTGGTATTTTTATGACGTGGTGGATTGGATTAGGTTGTGGGTTTAAAATTTTCAATTCGATTCAAACCGATAATTTAATCAAATATATAATTATATATTTTATATTTATTGAATATAAAATAATGTATAAATAATTATAATATAATTATAAAATATATAATTTTAAAATACTTAATTTAAGTCGTAGCCTGAAATTATATGTAACACTGATACTGTATTACTATCATAGCCTGATGTAATTTGAAAATATTATAATGGGCATTTTGGAAAAAATAAGTTATAACCCTAAGCTATCAATCATTCAGTCATTCACGGTCTTTTTAGAGTTTAGTCCCTTCTGGCTTCATCTCCCTCGTTGCGGCTGAGCTCCTACTTCGACAAATTAAGGTATTTTCCTTTCTTTTTTATCTGTCTCTTGATGAAACTTCTATTTCTTTTTATCAATTTGATGTATCTGCCATTAAAATTGGGTTTAGAGCATTTAAATTGGAATTTTAAAATCTAATTTTTCCTTGCGACTCTGGTTTCTGTTTGGAGCCTGAGAAAATTGTGAAGAAATGAGAGGAATGTAATTTTCTCTTACATTTCTACTATCTATTTATTAGAAATAGCCAGCACCAGAGAGGATCAACGACAGGCTAACGATTAGAAATAGCCAGCACTTGAGAAGATCAAGGACACCTGCCTATATATTAATGGGTCAAGGTTAAAGAGGTTCATGGCATCAGATGCTGAGTTGTGAAATGGTATATTAGCTATGTTAGGTCTTGTTGCCTTCGCTTTCACTGAGTATGTCAAGGATGGTACCCTTATGTAAATTTTGTTTTTAGGGATTAGGGGAGTGAATGGCTTAAAAAATATTCTAAACGTTTACACCATTTATCTACACTACAAGATAAGTTGCACTCATCGGCGCTTTTTTAAGTATATTGCGCCGCAATATATGATCCGGGCGCTTTGACCAAATGCAACATTAAGCGCCAGTATATGTGTCGCAATGCTAGAGATAGTGCTTAATAGAAGCGTCACAATATACCGGTCCTATTACGTACATATTAAACGCCACAATACGTAAACAATTTTTGTGGTACTTTAAAGCGCTGCAACATATTGGCACTTTAAAGCACACAATACAATAATTTGTGGCCCTAAAGCGCCACAATATACCACATATTGGCACTTTAAAGCACCGAAAAGAATTTTTGTGGCACTTTAAAACGTCAGAATACATTGGCTTATGTTTTTGCATTATTTTGGGTTTAATATCAACACCTATATATAATTAACCTCGGTTCTTCACATAAATATATCATCAAACCCAAATAAATTCAAATACTAATACCTAAGTCATTTCATAACACAAAAAAGCACATATTTAACCATATAAATTCTTACACAACCAAGTAATTGAAATGAAGTCTTAATAAATCTTTTAGCTGTCATTACATTTGAAATCCAATACGAGATCCTCCATTAACCAACCCATGCAGTAAAGACTTGAACTCATCTATTTGGGACTGTATATTGGTCATTTGATCATCGTGCTTCGTATTTATTTCTTAAATCTGATGCTCATGTTTTTTTATTGATTTCTTCTATCTGTGCTTTCAAATTATGTATCTCATCAGCATAAGCTCCATTGTATCCCACATCGTTCCTAATCTGAGTTGAAAATCCAAACACGTTGGTGGGATTAACTCCAAACCCTTGGCCTCGTACACGTCCAGAAGTCTCTTCACCCATAAGTTCTGCGAATACTTCATTTTGTATTTGTAAACTGTTACTAGCATCAGAAGATCCTAAAGCAGCAACAAGTTCCGCTACACAAGCCTCATGAGTCTCCTACAATTAAGAAATAACAAAGATAATAAACAAACTCCCCTAAAGAGGTAATAAACAAATTTTCCCAAAGAATGAGTAGCTATTTGCAGCGAAAGTTACATAAAACAAAAGTTAAGCAATAAGATTTTACAAAAAAAAAAAAAAATTTCCCTTATTTTTCTATAAAATCTTATGCAAAAGAATAACATAAATGCAATCCAAACAAAATAACCACAACCAGCCATATAGATCATTAGAATAGTTTTTCCTCTTTTCACTCAGGCCAACTGAAAATATCATAAAATTCAAACTACAAAATCATAAGGAAAAAAAAATAAGGCATCCTTTTAACTGGTGTCCTCCCAATTAAATGATAGACAACATAATGAAATAGAACCACTTCACAAATACTAAGTTGGCTATGTGGATACACCTAAAAGTAATTTTAACAAACTTTAGCAAACATCCTTTTACATGCTTATAGTACAGTGCAATTTTTTTTTTCATTTTATATTCAAGGCTATTCTTTTAATAAATCGTATGGATATATATATATAAATTTTATTTATATATTTATAATTGAAGTTTAAGCTAAAAAAGATACGCAAACCTACACCAATACTTGGCAAAGAGAGTGTGTGTGTGTTAACCTATGTTTCTTAGACACTTTCCCTTTCCCATGAAGTAAAAGAGTTATTAAAATATGACATTGGTAAGGATATAGCTGTTGGACACTCCAAATTCATAAAAAAAAGATGAAGATCTATGAACATAGACAAATTCAATGTTGGGACACATAGCCACACTTAATTTTGATAACCTAAGTTCAGATTATTCATATCCCAAGGGAAAATAGAAGAGAAGAACCCCTAACATTGTAGGAAAAATAAGGGTGATATTTGTGCCAAAAGAAACACAAACCAGTTTCCAAGAAGCAAATGTTTCAATATGTTTAACCATGACCCAATTCAAAAGTAAAACTGCAAAGCTGGATTATATTTTTGAAATAAATTCTATAATATTTAAATGAAATGAATGAATTTTTTTAAAATATAATGGATAGTTTATCTTCACATTAGTAGAAAGGTCTTTTAGTCAGAATGATATTTTTCTTTAATAGTGTTAGGTAGAAAATAATCATTTTGGCTTTTTAATAATTAATTATTTGATTTTTGGGCTTAACAGATAAAAAAAAATTATTGTGGGTTTTTTGGATTGGAAAAGGTGTCTTCATAGTATTTCCCAAAATAAAAAAAAGGAACATAGCATTAACTCTATGCATATATCTTCAGAATCCTACACTTAAAGGTTTCATTCTATTCTCCAAATTTTGGGCAATAATAAATTGAATTGTATAATTTGTTTTTTTTTTTTAACTTTCCAGAAAGAAGTTTGAAGCTGCTAAGGCCTAAAGATTTGACAAAAGAAATTAAACCTTCTCTAAGGTAAAAGGTTTTTATCTTTTTTATTCTTATGTTGCAAAGATAGCTGTTATTCTACAAAGTACAAACCCAAACACTAATCTCAACATATCACAGTCAATGCATTTAAAGGATAAGCCTATTAGGTTACCAACTTATCTTGATCCACCACTTACCACTTGAGCTATTGCCCAAGACCAAATTGTATAACAACATATCAAGAGCTAGTGGGGCAATAGATACTACACTTACTTGGGATTAGGCCTTGATAGAAAAGCTTTTTTTCCTTCTTCAGTTTCAGACCAAATAAGATCTCCGAATGAAATCAACATTAAATTTCCCAAATCCTTTCAAGGAATGCACTAAATGATTATTATGGTACAAGTTTTGAGCTTAACTTAATTCATCTCTACCTAAAGCTGCGTTCTCCGCAAGATCCCTTAAATTATATGTTTCCTAATGCAACTAAGTCCTTTTCGCACCAAAATTTGAATAAAAAATGTTGTACACATCTGTGTCGAGCACGCAAACCCAAAAACATTTGAGCACCCTAGACTAGTTCAACCTAGGTGCTTAATCATAGAAGAAGAGAAAGTATCTAGGCCAACCTTTTAGTTACTAACAAAGAACATCACTAAGCCATTATATTCTGATTAATACAATGTCTAGTCAAGTATTTAGGAACTATATTTCCGCCACAATCCTAAGCTAATTGCAACCTATCCCGCACGACCCAAAGTTCTACCAAAACATTGGACCCCAGCCAATACTTTATTGAAACCATCTAAAGCTTTCGGCTACCTCATCGGAATATAGAAGTATTTTAGCCGGAAGCATGGGGAGAAGAAGTGGAAGTGTTAGAAATGTTCAAAGAAATACACAGTTCAATCTGATTAGAAAGCTCACTCTAAAACTTGTGGGACTAGAGAGTAAAATTATAGAACCGGAAAATTTTCTTCATGCTTAAAAAGTTTGAACTTACCACAAATTGTCTTGACACTTCATCAATAAAAGTTTTATCTCTGCGTTTATGGGTTTCAATAAAAAAAAAAAACACTCTACGTGCCTTAGCTCAGTTCCATGTTTGATCTCTTACTATTTATGAAAAGAGTTCAAACGATATCTCAATACACTACATCTCAAATGAAAAATTGGATGAATAAAGTAGATCTCCACTTAGTCGTCATAGGTGCACCAGCCCCTGCAACAAGTGGATGTGCCAACTTGAAAATTTATCCAATAAGAATTTTAATCAATATAGAAAGATACCTACAAGGAACTGAATACAAAATTAAGAAGTGGATATATTGGCAGTATGCCTCATGGAATCTCTAAGAAGCACTCGGCTCGGACCTGTACCACAAGAGTGTCATCAAAATAGGAAAACATAGATGTGAGAAACTTGGTACATCAAGCAACAGTCATGCAAAACAGGGATGGAAATGCAAATTATTGTTTATGTAGAAACCGATGAAAACAGATGTGAAACTTTTTGATATGACAATACTTAACAAGAATGCTATGGACAAAACATTTAACAACTATCGTGAAAACTACCGTGGATTAGATTTTTTCTTTGAACTAATGTTCTACATCATTTCATCCTTGAATTGAACCAAACAAAAAAAAAGATACATTAATACATTTAAGATTGGTATCTTCATCAATGTCCATCCTAGCCCAATTTGAGATACAATCTAATTGATCGTTTACTACTACATTAGAAGATATGCACTGATTGTAAGTGTTATCATCATCTTCTTGCGTTTTCCCCATATCATATAGGTCCCTTGGCTTTGTGATTACAACATGATACCATTCCTTTCTTGTTGGGTCTTGCACACAAAACACTTATTTCGCTTGAGATGAAATAACGAATGGGTCATCCTTCAATAACTGACGAGTGTGTATGAACCTCGAGAAGTTCACGAGAATGCACCTACTTGCACCTTTCATCAAACCCCTAGGTGAATTAATATTCACCAAATCACAACAAAACAACACAATCTTAAACGCCCTATAGTAATCCAACTCGATGATATCTTTGAGCAGGCCATAGTACGTTTGATCCTCCGCTTCCACCATAACTCTCAAATTTTGAGATTGTCTAAACTTCTCACGATCCTTTGTGTGGAATTTAAAGCCATTAATGTTGAATCCATTAAATTTCCTAAAAATATTATTCGGACCTCGAGCAAAGGTAATTATTTCATCTAGATAATTGTTATCCACCATCCATGGCACCTAATAATATTCAAACAATTGATATGAGACAACCGTTAGTGTTTTATTGAACACACTTATACCATTAAAATACAATTGGTATTATGCCTAACCTGTCTCATAAGCCATGAGGGAAATTTCTCAACCAACCACTTATGTTCAAGACTTTGCATTGGTCGATTGGAACGGTTGATTAGTCTTTGAGCAGTCAAAAATTCACTGTAAAAATCGATATTATCAAACTATTAGCCCTGATAGGGATAACAAAACATAACTACTAAATTTAATCACATAACTAATGTCCTTTATTAATACTAACCTACGAAAGTGAGAAAGTTTATCATTATGGATCAATACATAACGATGTCATTGAGCTAATGACATGTCATTAAGCTCAACACTCACAATCTTTCCCATAATCCATCCACAAGAGGAAAACATGCACTCATCTGGATAATTTACATTATCATTGTTCCTTTGGGGGTGGTTGAATTTAGTCTCTACACATTTGAAGTGTTGTGAGCAATATGTTAGACACTATTCTCCATTGTACCATTGAAGTATTGTGAGCAATATGTTAGATACTCTTCTCCATTGTACCCTTCAACAATTGACCCCTCGGGTCGACTTCTATTACATACATAAGATTTCAAGCGCACTAAATACCTTGCAAAGGCAAGAAATTAAAAAATAAATTTAGTAGCCATTAAAATACAAATTAAGTATTTATAAATGAGATTTGATCATTTAACCTTTCAATAAGATACATCCACCTGTAGTGTACGGACCACCAAGTCTAGCCTCTGAGGCTAAGTGAATGATTAGATGAACCATAATGGTAAAAAATGCAAGAGGGAATATTTTCTACAAATGGCAAAGTGTCAATGCAAAACGCGACTCCAATATGTCAAGCTCCTGGGGATCAATGGCTTTAGAGCATAAAGCTTTAAAAAATGATGATAACTCAGAAACAACTGCTACCACATGTCTAGGAAAAGATTCTCTCAAGGCAATAGGAATGATTTCTTGCATCAATAGGTGACCATTATGACTCTTTGAGTTTGACAGCTCACACTCCTTTAGGTTGACACATCTTGATATGTTTGATGCATACCCATCAGAAACTTTGAGATTTGTCAAAACTATCAAGAAATTGTCATTCTCTTTTGTAGATATAGTGTAGCATACTAGAGGTGAGTGATCTTTTCCATTAGAAAGAACAACTAGATGGAGGTATTTTCTAATATCAATTTCTTCGAGATCACAGCGTGTTTTTTTATTATCTTTAGTCTTACCATCTATATTCAATATTGTTCCAATCAAATTATCACATACATTCTTCTCTACATACATCACATCTAGATTATGACAAAGAAGATTGCTTTTCCAATAAGGTAACTAAAAAATGCTTCTTTTTCCACAAAGTTTGTACAACTCCCTCATCCATTGGAAGATCCTCTTTATCAACATTTTCTAAGAAATCGTTTACACCTTCAAAAAGATTATCAACTTCATCCACTAGTCTTTGCCCCATATAGGTACCAACATCCTCTCTTACCTTCTTCTAAGATGGCTTCGAGGTTTTACCATAGATGTAGTTTTCACCCTCTATTTGACTTAAAACATCGTGTCTAGACGGTGGAATAGGAGAAGATCCCAACTCTATGGTTCCATCAAACTGATCATTTAGAGGATGCAAAAAGATATCAATATCATTACCAAGCCTTTTTCACTGAGAATCACCATTGAAAGGATAAACGAGGTTTGCTTCATGCAAAGCCATGGTGGCAAATTATATGGGACAAAAAGAACTGGTCATGTGCTATAAGTAGAACTCATTGTTCGAAAACGATTAAACCTGTCACTAGCTAGGCCAAACCTAACACTACGAGAATCTGTTGCAAAATCATGATATACAGTATCAAATTCTTTCCAAGCTAATCCATTCGCTGGGTGTCTTAAAATTCCATCATTTATCCGCTCTTTATCATGTCATCTCATCTAGGATGCCGTTTTAGATGACATATGTATCCTCTTCAATCTCGGTATTAGAGGAAACTAACACAATACTTTAGTTATTTTTTTCTTTTTAGACCGTGCATCCTTCTCATTCAACGGATCCTCGTCATTAACATTGTTTTTAACCCACCGTGGCACACCACACACATAACAAAATTCATCATTCACATGCTCACCTTAATACAATGTGCAGTCATTAGGATAAACATGAATTTTCTCATGGCCAAGACCCAATCCTTTAATAATTTTCATGGCTTCATAATAATTTGATGGCATTGGAGCACACATCAAAAATGCCATGTTGATAAATCGAGCAACATAGTAAGAGATTTACTAGACCACCCTTCAAACATTTGATGTGTAATAGGTATAACATAAAAGATAACTTCATGAAATTCTGACAACCTAGATAAAGTTTTTGATCATAATCTTTCATCAAATTGTGATACTGAGTCGTCTCATCAATAGAAGAATGAACTGGATGTTCGACATGTAAAAGCTCACCACAATTATTGACCTCAAACACCCCATGGGCCTATAAATCTTCACTATACTCATTTGAAGATCCCACTTTAATTCCTTCACTTAATGGTTTATTGTTTTGGTTTGCACAAGTAACCTCAAAGGCACCTCAGAGCAAACCCAAGATGTCATCTCGTCCCATGAAGCCAACTGGAATACTAGTGGGTTCTAAACTAAAAGAGGAGTGGTATATATGAGAGACTTTCTTACCATGAAAAACTCACTCGGTGTAAGCTAGACTAAACCCATTATATAATAAATGCTCATGAACAACTTCTGGTTCGAATGAAGAACAATTACCACATCTCTGACATGGAAAAACAATACTACCATTACCACAAGCTTTCTGACACACAAAATAATGAAGTTTGCAACACTATCCATATAAGCTTTACTCGACATCGGTTTATCTATCCAACTTTGGTCCATTTTAAGATGATGCCAATAGACTTCCCTAAAAAAAAATATTAATAAAGTATTCATTAGACAATTTTAAGAAAGAGAATGAATAATCACAAACTTAGAATTGATTACTAAGTTGATGAAATAAAATAGAGAACAACAAATTGATATAATCACAGGACAAGTGTCCCCTGGATGGGTACTGGACAGGCGTGTGCACAACTCCAGCCCCCGGACGGGTGTTATAAAAGTGTCGCGCTAAGTCCTTGGATGGGTGTTGTGTGTAGCAACCCCTGCACCCTACACAAGTGCTGCGTTCCTTGCATCTTATATACTATTTGTTCTAAAAAAAAATAAGACACTTCATAGACAATAATCAAGATTTTCCTACAATCTTTTTTTTTATAGAATTATTCCCCAAGTATCACTCAAGATACCGAAGTAGCTTACATTCTTTTCTCCCTAGGCCATATGATTAGATTCCTCTAAAGTTAAAATATAATCATAATCTTTCATAGATTTTCTTTAATATCTTCATTCACCATAATAATTTATTTTTTCTAGATTTTGTTTGGAAGGTAAATTTTATTAAGCAAATAACAGAAATAGAGATTGCAAACAACACCTCAACAATAGAAAATCTGCGTAAAAACTAACACTTAAGCACAAGCTCCTCGTCCTTAACACTACAAAAGGACTTTTGTCTTCTGGTGAAGAGATTTCACTTGCATGGAAGCATTTTGGCGTTTTTATTTTCTGTCATTGCAAAAAATAGTGTCACTTCATACAGTTATATAGGGAATAAGAATCTAAAATAATGATGTATCTTCCATTCTTATTGGGGTAAATTATCATTAAATGTGCCACTAGTAATGACAGGTTTCTTGTCATAGCATTGGGGTAAGTGCCTTTGTTTTTAAAGACCCATTTGGTCGTAGAATTAAATAGGAGTATTATCATTCCTTAGCTAACAAGGGGATATTATCAATACCAAAGCTATGTCCAGAATATAATTATACAAAACCTTGGTGGAATCATACAAATTAAATTAACCACTTATTGGTTTGTCAATTTCAGCGAGGTAATCATCAAATTTGGAAGATCTAGTTACACTTCTAAAACTTATGGAAAGCCCTATTTACTATGCAATGCTTAAGCTCTCGAGTTTAAAAATTATTTGTCAGTTGTTACACACAAATAAATATATCGTGAACAATATGGTTTTCATATTTATTTATTTTCCTATGATATATTTTTTTCTATATGGCTGCTCACAGGACCTTACTTCAATGCCATAACACAGTTGCAATAGAATTAGCACCCATAGTGACAAGTGAGAATAAGCAATGAATAAAACAGTTATAAAAGGAAGGCCAAAACATAGAACAACTAACCAATGACTAACATCTTCTCAATTTGATTTCATGCTCAAAATCAACATGCAACAATGATCTAACATAGTACGGAGTCTAGCCTAAGTATCCAGAAAATTTAGAAGCAACAATTGTAGTCAGTACCAAAAAACTAGTATAGGAACCAAAAAGATTGTTCAAACTAATAGGAAAGGTAGGAAAATTATAAAGAACCTGATTTTGTGAAACTTAATGATGAACATCCAATTCCAAAAACTAGGAAAATTATAAAGAAATGGTCAGGAACATATAGTAATACCTAATTCTTTGCTCTCCATTGCTAGATCCACCAACAATAGAAAGCCACTCTGTACAATCTTGTAAAATGGAAGTGATGACAAAACAATATAAATGAAATTGATATAGCTAGAAATTAGGGCAAAGGGAAATATATCTGATAATATCAATGACAAAGTGAAATATTTGTGAACTTTGCATGTTGAGATGAATTTTCCCAAGTCATTGAACTAATTAGATTACGTAATTTAAAAGAAAACAAAGTTACTAAGCTAACGCTGACACCATCCAAAAGTATAAAAATAAGAAAAGAACATAAAAAAAACTATGAAGAAACTCAACAATGTTCAAATTGCCAACTATTCAAGAAAGAAAGACAGCTTGACAACACAGTATTCAAAATTGAACGCAAGGTCACCAAGTAAGTGTTTTGGCAAACATGACGTGTTGTGCATTAAACCTTTTTTTTTTTGGAGGGGGGGGGGAGGGTGAGCTCAATGAACAAACAACAAATGTCTATCATGAACAAATACACTATCCAAACAAGTCAAACAAATGTCTTCCTTTATAGATTATACACATTCAAAGATCATATGAGCAGAATCAGAAGGATGCCAAGAGTTTTTGATGTCACCACAATAGTGCATCAACAAATCAGTCCCCTAACACACACTCTCTAGATGAATAAGAGTTTAATAATCACCCAAAAAGAAGTTTTAAGTATAAACCAGGTTGGAAGCTATTGCAAAAAACAAAATCTAACTAGTTTCTCAATCCCTTTCACAACATCACAAATCTTAGTTATTAAAAGAGACAATGGGATGGCCGATTATCCAGAAAACTTAAACTGGTGTAATAATGTTCAACTATTTTTTTTATACTTTCATACATCTTCTTAAGTGCAAGTCTATTGAAATAGTAATAGGTGTTTCATATGAATTCAAATGTAGAGAAATGTGCAAGTCGAAGAAAGATTACTGGTTTCTTACAAAAGCCCAAGTGGGAACAAAGCACATAGTGAAATATTAAGGGAAAAGAAGAGGTTCTTAAGATTCAAATACATAGCTTTGGGTTATGATTAAGGAGGCCACAAGTTAAAGATTAACATCCAATTAAGACATATAGTCAGAGAGAATTGATTTTAAAATCATATAGAGATAAGAAAATTAGTCACCTTGAAATTCCAATTGCCAATGATATTCTTGCAATGCTAGAGTTTGGTGGGTGTGTCGCGGATGATGGATAAGAACTAAGGCCAAACTTTCTAAAGAAAAATTTCACATTTACTAATGCTATATGGATCTAAGTGATACATTTGTGTAGAAAAATGGTATCATTAGGAGTCCTAATTATTGTGCTTCAGTAAGCAGTTCCAATTAATTCAATTAGGACTCCACAAATAGAAAACAATGCTATATGGATCCAAAACTTTATCTTCATATGCAATCCCAAATGTATAAAGTGATTTGAAAATGAAAATAAAGAAAAAAAAATACATGTTGCAGTGCAAACATCAATGCTAAATGTACCAAAACAAACAAATATATAATAATGCTCTCACACTTTTAAACTAAATAAGGCATATTAAAACCTTATACTATATTGAGATGAAAGAGACGTGTAAGCAAGGCAACTACAAACTTACTGATGCTCAAGCTTGGTTATAGTGCTCTAGTTTACTGCTTCTGCTCAACTTCAATAAAAAAAATTGAATGAACAGATGAAGCATTTTAAATGAAAAATAATCAAAATTTAGGATTGATAATTAATCAAGAAAAATAGAGAAATCATAAGGAAATTAGTAAAGAGAAATGATTTTGGGTTTCTTATCGGCCATATACAAAATCTACAATCACTAAATGAACATCAGAAAGTAGCACACATAGTCATGTAGCATGGAGAAATTAATCTCCTACACTTCCTAGCAAAGTTTAAAAAAAAAAAAAATTTAATTTTGTATCTTTGATGAAGAAAAAAAAAATAAACACATAAAATTCGTTATTTCCTTTTCCTTCACTTTTCCCCCAATTTTTCACAAAGCCAAACAAATCAATGAAACTGTATAAAAAGACTAGAAGCGTACAAACTAAAACTATTAGACATACAAAGATTAGGAGCATACATACAAGATTCGGACGGTAATGGAGATCTCGGACCAGAACTGGTCAACGAATCGCATACGGTTTCAACTAGCTAGGGATGATGCCTATGATGAATCTAGAGTGAGATATAGAGACAATAAGGCTAACCAAAGACATAAATACAAAGAAAACAACTACAAATCAAGAGAGAGCATTTTATATGGCGCAAATAAGACGAAGAAGAAAAGCAGATTGACGAAAAAGAAGCAAAACAAGTGCGGTTCTGCTTTACTTTTGGTCCTCTGATAATTAAGCGCGTAAGACAATATACCTAGGGTTTTTTAAGTCCTATTTTGGTGCTTTAAAGTGCTAATATATGACATGGATATATAGTGGCATTTAAAAGCATCGATACATGAAAGTTAAGTACTATTTCGGCGATTCTAAGCGCCAATATATGACACAGACATATAGTGGCGTTTAAAAAAGCTGATACAAGACAGTGGCATATAGTGACACTTAAAAGCACCACTATATGACAGATTTTATTATTTTTTATTTCGGCGCTTCAAAACGCCACTATATGTAACAAGATTTATTTTATTTACAACTATGAAATTAAGCGTGCAATTTGCATGGGCTTTTTGTCCTATCTCGACGCCTTTCAGCGCCGCAATATGAAGTAAATAGATTGGATTTAAGAGTCATATTTCATAAACTTGATGTACTCATATTCCAGCCCTTACAAGCACCACAATATAAAATGGATTTTTGCATATTCTGGTGCTTAAAAGCGTCGATATTAGCACATTGTGGCGCTGAAAATAAAGTTCCGGTGGATGTCATTTATCTTGTAGTGCTATCAAGGATAAAAACCAATGGAAACAGTGAAAATTTTCCAATTTTTGTTTGTCCCTACTTGTTACCACTCAATTTCTATGTGTGTTCAATTTAGTAAAAATTACTATTTATGTTGTTAAAAAAATACCAAGTTTGAACCTATAAAGAAATTGTGATGTTTCAATTATTACAAAAATACACAAGTGTTTTCGTGATTTTTATTGTTTATGCAGCAACCAAATGGATTGATATATTCTGCTACTTTAAGCTATTTAAGATGTTAACAGAAGTATTGAACATTTGCTTATATAAAGCTGATAACTGTTCTGTCATGCACACAGATTTTACTTGTAATATGTAAGGATTTGGTTATGGATTTAGTAGAATATTTTTTTGTTGTGAAATATGTATGATTTAACTTTTTGATAAAAAAAAAATCAACCCAGTAACCCAAACCGATTAGAATGGGTTGGGTTGAGTTGAGGTTGGTTGGGTTCGATTGAGACTTTTTCAACCCGGTATAAATGGGTTGGATTGAATATTTAGGCTAATCTGACCCAAAACGATTCATACTCACCCCTAATATGGTTTAATGATTTAATGAGATCCATTGAATTGAGTTAAAATAAGGACAACAACATTCTGTACAGGATGGGGACCCAAATGGGATCCGAACCCATACAACTCAATCTCTTTTCTCATTTATTGTCTACATTTTATATTCATATATTTTTAAACTTCAATTATCAAAAATTATAATTTTATATGAAAACCATTTTAAATTGTAATAAGTTTTACATTGGAACAAAGGTTTCTTTGATTGTGATTTAAATAATGGTGTCTAAATGATTGTAAACGTTTTAAAACATTTTTACATTTTAGCAATAATTTATTTAAATAATAATTGGCCACACCATGTATGTCACATGTTACATGTTCAACAGCATTTTTATTATGTAATTTTTTAAGAGTAGATAGAGTTAAGAGAGCCAAATCAAAAGAATGATTAGAGATGGAATCACCTGCAGGTTGAGGAAATTGAAAACTAACGATGAAGATAGAGTTAAGAGAGAGAAAAGCGAGAGGATTGGGTGTAATACCTATCTTCTTAAAGTAAGGGTAAAGAAGTAATTTGATAGATATTACATGAAAATAAAATAATATATATATATGAAAGATTTATTATTGAATAAAATAATTATTTTGAAAAAAAACTAGACGCGTGGTGGGGTATAGCTGATTTGCTGCAAAAAAAAAAAAAAAAAAAAACAACAACAACAACCACCTGGACGCTAAATGTCCAGGTGTTAGAATGGTTTAATGAAATGTCTTGCATGCAAGACACTTCATAAGACAGTTTTAGATATAACGAATATATATATATATATATATATATATATATATATATATATATATATATATATATATATATATAAAGAAAGCTTTTGTTAGTTTGTTAAAAACTTAGTTTCTCTCTTTCAAATTACACTATTTCTTTAAACACTTGGGGACTGAAAGAAAGATTGAAATTTTGAAGAGGTTTACAGGTGAATTTTAAAGAGATTTGAGGGACGCTTTAAGAAAAAAGAAAAAAGAAAAAAAGTGTTGACAACCAGTAATCGGATAAAATTGATGAAAAGAGCTAGAAAGGCAATGAGGTCATCTACATGTAGCTTTAAGTGCCACATAGTGAGTTAGATTTACTTTTAGTAATCGAGACCAATAAAAATATGAATTTATGATATTTGAATAAATGGTTGAATTACAATGATTTAACGATATATTTTCTGTTATATATGAAAATTGATTGATTTATTGATTTGGAATTTGAAAATATGTTGAATATTAATTATATATGAATTTATATTTTAAAAATGATGGGTTAATGAAACTTATGCTGAGAAGTTATATGAAACTTCTAAAAATATGATTGAAAATTTATATGATATATGAGAAGATAATTTAATGAATATGATAAAAATAATAATTTTGAGAAAGAGGTGGATAGCTAAATTGAATGCTTGAATGTTGAATGTATGCCTGTTTTCATATTATTGCTCATGCACATTAAATAAAAGACCAAGAAGTCAGCTGGTCTGTTTGTTTTCATATTATTACTCATATGCATAAAATAAAAGACCGAGAAGGCAGCTGGTCTAGATGAAAATAAAAGACCGAGAAGGCAGCTGGTCTAGCATAAAATAAAAGACCGAGAAGGCAGTTGGTCTAGCTGAAAATAAAAGATCGGAAAGGCAGTCGGTCTAACTGAAAATAAAAGACCGGGAAGGTAGCCGGTCTAACCGAAAATAAAAGATTGGGAAGGAAGTTGGTCTAGTTGAAAATAAAAGACCAAAAAAGCAACCGGTCTAGCTGAAAATAAAAGACCGAGAAAACACCCGGTCTAGCTGAAATTAAAAGACCAGGAAAGCAGCTAGTCTGGCTGAAACATGTCGACATGTGGGAAGACATTCCTAGATAATAATATGAAATGATCTAATGAGAAGAAAGAAAGATAATTTAAATTAATGCATTACATTTGTTTTAAATATTGATTAAGATGTTAAAGCATCAGTCTTGATTGTGAAATGATTGATAGACAAATGAGTCTCACAGAGAGACAAATACGATAAGAAAGAAATGTAAAAGTATGATATGATAAAAAATTATTTGATTGATTGATTATACACTACGAACCTCATAACGAGGTAAATAATGATGTTGAATTGAAAATCTCGAGATGATTAAATATATGATTGAAATATTGATATGTTTGATGATTAATTTAAGAAGAGATTATATAATTTTGGGAATTATAATATGAGTAGTGATAATAGAATGTTGTTATTGAATTATATGAGAAAATAGATGAATAAATATTGGAAGATTATTGGAAACGATTGAATTTTAAGATGTGATTGGAAGTATATAATCGAGTACTTCTAGTAAATTTAATTCACTGAGCTTGTGAAGCTCACTCCTCATTGTTAAATAATTTCATGAAGTGGACAAGACAGATAGATTGTTGAGCTAAGATTCAGACCGAATCATTATCTATAAGCCATGTGGTCCACATCCTCAAACTAATGGAAAGAAAAAAAAAATTGTAAATATTCATGCATTATATGTTGTATATATTATTTCAGTTGAAATTTTAATAATATAACTCTCCTGTTGACGGTCGAGGATTGATGTATAGATATATATACATTCAGTTGATGTATGTTTTTATATTGTTGCATATATGTATCGTGTTGGGATTTCAAAACCTCACGACTCCGTCTCGGAGTGGCTAACCCGGGATGGGTCGTTACAATTTTGGTATCAGAGCATTATGTTTTATGATTCTGTAGACTACATAAAAATTTAAATAAGTAGAAGATCTAAACAAACTATATGTTAATGCAGAGTTTGAGGATGAAACGTATACGTGCCTGAGTTAGAGGTAGAGTTGTAACCATAGAGGGCGTGGTTAACCCCAATTTTTAAATAAGCTAGAGGTAGTGTTGATAGTATAACTGATACTAGTAAGGGTGTGAGAGAATTTGGAATTGAAATAGATGAGCTAAGAGAAGCTCTTGCTTATGCTCTTGAGAAAATAATGTAGCAGATGATAGAGTTAATAGTTTATAGCATAGATTTGATGAACAGGCTAGAGCAGTGCCTGAGGTTGTTGTAAATCTAGTAATAGTTTACGTTCAAAAGAGGAAAGCTGAGTTTATGCACGAGATGCAGGGAGATTGTTTTGTTAGATATATTAAGTTGAAAGCTTTGTTGTTTAAATGATATATGAATCCTTTTGAGCATGAGCGATGGGTGAAACATGTAGAGAGATTATTTGGTATTTTACCAGTGACTGATAGGTAGAGGGTTGTTTTTGCTTCATTTAAGTTAGAAAGAGAAATTTTAGATTGGTGGGGAGATACTCTTTCCATGGTAAGTGCATATGTTGATAGACTTTTAACTCGAAATCGGTTTAAGGAGGTTTGTTCTTTTATAAATGTTTCTCATATACTTTCAGAGCCAAACAGAAGAGATATTTCATTTATTTGATGTAAAATATGTTGACTGTAGCTCAGTATGATAGTAAATTTATATCCTTGACGAGGTTTGTATCGAAAATGGTAGACATAAAGGAGAAGAAGTGTAAGAGGTTCTAAGATGGATTATATTTTGAGATTAGATCGAAACTATCTTACATGAGGTATATGAATTATGTTAGATTGGTGGATATAGCACTTCAAATTGAGAAATATGTGATGGAATTTAAGGGAGAGAGAGAGTCGTTGAAGAGGCTTAGACATGAAAGTTCTAGAGGTAGTGATAGCATGAGTATACAAGGTGGGAGACCACCCCAGAGGAGTCGTTCGTGTGAAAAAAAAGACCTATAATGCAGAGTTAGAGGTAAGCTAGATCCATAGCTTCTATAATTCAAAGTAATGTTGGTGGGACCCCTAGAGTTGGGAGACAGTCTGTGGGAACTGGAAGTTACGGTAGAGATAGAAGTGTACCACCTAAGGGATATGGTAATGTGACAGAAAGACTAAAACGTGTTATAGATGTAATCAAATAAGATATTTATCCTAGAATTGCTCTAATTTGAGGTGTTTTATATGTAGGAAAGGTGGACATATCAATGTTAGTTGATCCTGGTGCAACTTATTCTTATGCATCCAGTGTGGTTATGAAGTCTTTTGATGTTTATATTAGTCCTTTGATGCATAATCTTATTATTGAAATTCCTACTAAAGATAGAATTATGATTAAAACTATTTATTGGGGTTGTGTAATCCGTATAGATGATAGAAAGTTTAAAGTTGATTTGTTTTCTTTGAAAACGATTGATTTTGATTTGATTTTGGAGATAAATTAGTTATTGGCGTATCATGTCTGGGTTGATTGTTTTAAGAAAAATGTGGTGCACAAGATACCAGGACAAGAGGAGTTTAACTTTCAGGGAGAACGTAAGATACTTACCAACTGTTTTATTTCTGCCCTGATTACTAGTAGATGGTTAAAGAAGGGTTGTGAGGGGTATTTGGCGTATATGGTGGATTCTATAAAGGAGATTAGGAAGTTAAAAGAAATCTTTGTAGTGAAAGATTTTTTTGTTGTATTCCCAGAGGAGTTAACTGGTTTGCCTCCCAATAGGAAGATTGAGTTTTCTATTGAGGTGATTCTGGGATCAGCACCCATATCTATAGCATCTTATAGAATAGCACCAGCTGAGTTTAGAAAATTGAAAGTTCAGTTTCAGGAGTTGCTAGATAAACAATTTATTCATCCTAGTATGTCGCATTGAGGAGCTCCTGTGTTGTTTGTGAAGAAGAAAGATGAAACAATGAGATTTTGCATAGATTACAGATAGTTGAATAAGATAACAATTAAGAACAAATATCCTTTACCCAAGATAGATGATTTATTTGAGAAGTTGCAGGGAGCAAGGGTATTTTCTAAGATAGACCTGAGATCAGATTATCACCAATTAAGAATAAAAGAATGAGACATGCCTAAGACTGCTTTTAGGACATGTTATGGTCACCATGAGTTTCTTTGAGTTTCTTTCGATACCATTTGGGTTGACTTATGCTCCAGCTGGATTCATGGACTTGATGAATAGAGTGTTTAAACATATTTTAACAATTTTATGGTTGTATTTATTGATAACATTCTAGTATATTCCAAGAATGAAGAACAACATATAAGGAATTTAGAAATGGTGTTGGAGATTTTGAGGAGTGAGAGATTTTATGCTAAATTTTATAAATGTTAGTTTTGGTTGAATGAAGTAACTTTCTTATGGCATGTAATATCTAGAGATGGTATAACAGTTGATCCACAAAAGGTAGAGGCAATGTTCAGTTGTGAGAGACCAACTAATATGACTTAGATTAGAATCTTATTGGGGTTAGCTGGTTATTATAGAAGATTCATTCAAAAAATTTCGATTATTGCAGTACTATTGACTAGATTGACCATGAAAGAGGTGAAGTTTGTATGGTCTAAGGAGTGTGAGAATAGTTTTTAGTTGTTGAAGGAGAAATTAACTACTACTTTAGTATTGGTGCTCTCTTCTAGTGATGAATGATTTGTTGTGTATAGTAATGCTTCGCATCAAGGGTTGGGATGTGTATGGATGCAATATAGGAAGGTAGTGGCATATGCTTTTAGGCAATAGAAGAATAATGAAAGAAATTACCCGACCCATGACTTAGAGTTGATTGCCATAGTGTTTGCTTTGAAGATTTGTAGACATCATTTGTATGAAGCCACTTGTGAGATATTTACTGACCATAAAAGTTCGATATACTTAAATACCCAGAGAGGGTTGAATTTGAAACAAGGGCGTTGGATGGAGTTGATTAGTGATTATGATTATATGATACATTACCATTTAGGAAAGTGAATGTGGTAGCTAATGTATTGAGTGGAAAATCTATAAGAAGATTAGCTGCTATAAAGAGCCATGATGTGAATCTGATAGTAGAGTTGAGAGAGATGATAATGAACTTAAATATTGGTGATAGATAAGTATTATTGGAAACATGGTTGTGCAGTCATCCATTGTAGAATGCTTATTAGAAATGCAAGGTAGAGATAAGAAGATAGAGAAGAATAAGCAATAAGTGCTTAGTAAAAAGCAATATGAGTTCAAAATTAGAAATGATGGTATTTTGGTATTGGAACATAGGATTTGTGTTCTCAATGATGTTGAGTTGAGAAATGAGATATTGAGAGAGACACATGATGATGTATATTCGACGCACCTGAGTAAAAATAAGATGTATAGAGGATTGAGACATAATTATTGGTGATCGGGATTGAAGATGGATGTAGCTGAATATATTTTTAGATGTTTGGTTTGTCAGCTAGTAAAATTAGAGAATAAACATCCGGGAGGCTTACTATAGCCTCTTCATGTACTTAAATGACCATAAAAAATGTGAGTATGGATTTTGTTTCTAGATTTTCCCATACCCAGAGAGGTCACGGTACAATGTGAGTGATAATAGATAGACTTTTTAAGTCATTTCAATTTCTTCCAATAAAAACTTATTGGAGTCCTAAAAAGTTGGTTGAACTGTATGTAGCTAAGATTGTGAGGTTGCATGGAGTATTATTAAGCATAATGTCAAATAGAGATGCTAGATTTACATCTTGATTTTGGAAAGGGTTTCAGAAAGCCACAGGTACGCAGTTACAATTTAGTAAAGTTTTTCATCCTAAAAAAGATGGGTAGACATAGAAGATTATTTGAATACTAGAAGACATGTTGAGGGTTAGTGTATGAGTTTCTAAGTAAGTTAGGATGCTTATTTACCTTTGATCAAGTTTGCATATAATAATCAGCATCAAACTAATATTGGGATGACACCATTTGAGGCTTTATATGGTAGAAGGTGCAGAAATCCGGTATGTTGGGAAGAAGTTGGAGAAAGAAATATATTTGGTCCAAAAATGATAGATTTGACTACTGAGAGGATCAAAGTGGTTAGAGAGAATCTTAGAGCAGCATAGAACAGACAGAAGGGATATGTTGATAATAGAATACGACCTTTTGAGTTTCAGGTTAGTGACTGGGTATTTTTATCTAAAAAGAAAGGAAAGTTGAGTTCGAGATTTATGGGGCCATACGAGGTGATTGAGGGAGTTGGACCAGTAGCATATAGATTGGATTTGCCTCCAAAGTTAAAGCAATTACACAATGTGTTTCATGTTTTACTTTTGAGAAAGTGTTATCACTTTTGAGAAAGTGCTACATGATGAATCCTATAGTATTCTGAATTAGGCTGTAGAACTTCAAGAAGATTTGACCTTAATGCAAGTACCAATCTGAATTCTAGACAGAAAGGAACAAGTCTTGCGTAATAAAGTTATTCCTTTGATTAAGGTATTATGGTAGAACAAAGATGTTGAAGAAATTACTTGGGAGCATGAGGTAAGAATGATGAAAGAGTACTCCCAGCTTTTTCATGAGTTAGGTAAGAAAATTTCGGGGATGAAATATTTATAAGGTGGGTAGAATTGTAATACCCATCTTCTTAAAGTAAGGGTAAAAAATAATTTGATAGATATTACATGGAAATAAAATAATATATACATGAAAGATTTATTATTGAATAAAATAGTTCTTTTGAAAAAAAAATTGGACGCATGGTGAGGTGTAGTTGATTTGCTGCAAAAAAAAAAAAAACAATAACAATAACAACAACAACAACAACAATAACCTGGACGCTAAGCATCCAGGTGTTAGAATGGGTTAGTGAAGTGTCTTGCATGCAAGACACTTCATAAGACGGTTTTGAATATATATATATATATATCTTTCAAATTACTCTATTTTTTAAACACTGTCTGAAAGAAACGTTGAAAGATTGAAATTTTAAAGAGGTTTACGGGAGAATTTTAAAGAGATTCGAGGGAAGCTTTAAGAAAAAGAAAAAAGAAGATGTTAACGATCAACAATCAGGTGAAATTGCTGAAAGGAGCAAGAAAAGCAAGAATGTGATCCACATGTAGCTTTAAGTGCTACATGGTGAGTTAGGTTTACCTTTAGTAATTGAGATCAATAAAAATATGAATTTATGATATTTGAATAAATGGTTGAATTATAATGATTTAACTATGCATTTTCTATTATATATGAAAATTTATTGATTTGGAATTTGAAAATGTGTTGAATATTAATTATATAAGAATTTATATTTTAAAAAGGATGGGTTAATGAAACTTATGTTGAGAAGTTATATGAAACTTTTAAAAATATGATTGAAAATTTATATGATATATGAGGAGATAATTTATTGAATATGATAAAAATAATAATTTTGAGGAAGGTTTGGATAGTTAAATTGGATGTTTGAATGTATGTTTGTTTTCGTATTATTGCTCATATGCATGAAATAAAAGACCAGGAAGGCAGCTGGTCTGCTTATTTTCATATTATTACTCATATGCATAAAATAAAAGACCGGGAAGGTAGTCGGTCTAGCTGAAAATAAAAGATCGAGAAGGCAACTGGTCTAGCTGAAAATAAAAGATCGGAAAGACAGTCGGTCTAGCTGAAAATAAAAGACCGGAAAGGTAGTCGGTCTAGCTGAAAATAAAAGACCAGGAAGGCAGTCGGTCCGGCTGAAAATAAAAGACCGGGAAGGCAGCCAGTCTAGCTGAAAATAAAAAACCAAGAAGACAGCCGGTCTAGCTGAAAATAAAAGACAGGGAAGGTAGCCAGTCTAGTTGAAATTAAAAGACCAGGAAAGCAGCTAATCCAACTGAAACATATCGACATGTGGAAAAATGTTCCTAGATAATAATATGAAATGATCTGGTGATAAGAAAGAAAGAAAATTTAAATTCATACATTAAATTTGTTTTAAATATTGATTGAGATGCTAAAGCATCAGTCTTGATTGTGAAATGATTGATGGAAAAACGAGTCTCATATAGAGACATATATGATGAGAAAGAAATATAAAAGTATGATATGATAAAAAATTATTTGATTGATTGATTATACACTACGAACCTCATAACAAGGTAAATAATGATGTTGAATTGAAAATCTCGAGATGATTAAATATATGATTGAAAGATTGATATGTTTGATGATTAATTTAAGAAGAGATTGTATAATGGTTGGAATTATAATATGAGTAATGAAAATAGAATGTTACTAAATTATATGAGAAAATAAATGAATGAATATTGGAAGATTATTAGAAACGATTGAATTATAAGATGTGATTGGAAGTATATAATCAAGTAGTTGTAGTAAATGTAGTTCACTGAGCTTGTGAAGCTCACTTCTCATTGTTAAATAATTTCAGAAAGCGGGCAGGACAAATAGTTTGGTGAGCTGAGATTCAAACTGAGTCATTATCTATAAGTCACGTGGTTCACATCCTCAGACTAATGGAAAGAAAAAAAATATTTGTAAATATTCATGCATCATATGTTGTATATATTTTTCAGTTGAAATTTTAATTATGTAATTCCCCTGTTGAGGGTTGAGAATTGATGTATAGATATATATACATTCAGTTGATGTATGTTTTTATATTGTTGTATACATGTGTCGTGCTGGAATTTCAAAACGTGACGACACCGTCTTGGAGGTGGCCAACCCGTGATAGGTCGTTACATTAGGTCATCTTGAATTATTCATGACCGAATGTGCTTTTAATTTAACTAAAGACAATTTGAATAATTCATAAGTTTCATTACAAGTTAACGATCCTGTTAGGTCAAATATGGTCAAAGTCGGTTAGTGTAATTTTTTATACCACAAATATGTTTTAGTAATTACCCCATAAACTTAAGTATGTTTTTGTAATTTACATAAATGAAAATTATATTGATAAAAGAGATAATATTATAACTAATTGAAAGTTCAAAGATTTTTGGTATCAAAATTCATAATTTGGGAACCCAAACGTTAGACACTCATTGTTTAAGGGTGGCCGATGCAATTTACACCTATGAAAACTATCTAAAAAATAAAAAGAAATTCTTAGGTGCACCAGGGTTCATATTAACCGTCCATCAAGAAGAGATAAACTTTTTCTCTCTTGATGGACAACTAGCATACACCAAGTGCAACTTACACCACCAAAAATTTCACCAAAATAAGACTTTTCAAGTCTTTTAATTCTATTCTCTTGCAATTAATGGTTGACAACTATTGATCATTTTTTTGGGATCAACTCTTGTAAAAACTTGTGAAGTAGGTCACAACAGGGCTACTTAATTAAATAGTCAGCTTCTCTGGTGCGTGGAGTGTGAGGGATCATGCATCTCGAGGTTTAGAATCCACGGCGTGCCCACCAAAAATGGTTAAAGTTTGGGTCGATTCCTTGATTACCAAAAAAAATTGTGAAATAACACCTGCAATACACATAAATTTTGAATATAATGTGATCCCCACCAAATCTCAAAATTTAAAAAGTCCAAATTAAAAATTTAAAGAGTTCAAATCTAAATGTAAAAGCAATGTATTACCGGCTTTACATTACAGTTTTTACGGCAGAAGAGTCAATAAAACTCTTCTTTTTAACAACGAAAAGAAAAGAACTCTCAAAAAATGCAATGTTGTGATTTCTATAAAATCATCTATACTATTAATAAAGCCAAAACTCTCATTTGATGTCCACCACTCAAAATGTATATTAAACCATTCTTAAATATATAAGTTAAATATTTAAATAAGGTTATATATGTAACTTAATTGAACACTCCCACTATCTCATTTAGACTTAACTTTTCCACTATCATTATCTCTCTTATCTTCAATCCATGTTTTTTTCTCATAATATCCCATTCATACTTAACTTCTCTCTTATCATATCACATAAAAGAATATATCAACACATGCGTAGCATGTGTTGAAATGCTAGTATCAATAAGACTTCAGGCACTATGAACAGTCAAATAAACACAATGAATCACAAAAGTTAACAAAAGTAAGGGTCTAATTTAATTAAATTTGTTGGAGCACTTTTCTATCAATCTTAGCCCAGTGTTCAAATGTCAGTGTGTATAACAATTATTTTGAAGCTGAAAATTTTATTATTATTTTATAAATAAATAATTATTTTTTAATTATTTGTAAAACAATTTTTATAAAAAAATATTAAAATTATTTTGTTAAGCTTTTCACTCATCAATGTAATCTTATTTTACATGAAATTTATTTTCATAGAAACTAAAAACTAGTAAAATACTATTTTACATATATTTAATTTAATAATTTTGTAGATATTTATTTACGGAATCCTTAAAAAAAAATTGAAAAGTCCTACTTTGTTAATAGTTATTACTATTTTTGGTACATAGTAGTTATTACTATTTATAATATAAAATTTATTTTTAAACACTTATAAGAATTAAAATTACAATATCAATGATGTGGCGACACAAGATTAACTGAAGTGTATTAAATTATTTTAGTAATGAGAGAAATTAGAGGAGTCCTTACAATGTACTTGAATTAAGTGGACCAGAGAAAAAAAAAATAAAGAGAGAGAAAATAAGAGAGTACTTGTATCTCTTTTTTGGAAAATTGTTTTTAACCAGGAAAAAAAAAGATTTTTGTATCTCTACACTTATTTTCAAATTTTCATCCTTTCTAATTATTTTAAATTAAAAAGATTTGAAAAAAAATTTTATTTCTTTGATATTTTTCTTTATTTATACTTTTAGATAACAAAATAAAATTGTAAATTACCTTAAATTCATTTATCTTTACATGTACCTCTATAGAATTTTCTGTCGTATCTTTTCCCGTTGGAATTTTTTACTTTCCTTTTCCTTTAAACTTTCCAGTCATAGGGTTAATAGTGAACAAAGAGAAATTTGCAATTCCGTTAGCTACGTCATCTCTCAGTCCGTGTTTGGCGGGAACACAACTTTACAGCCCCTAGATGGAATATAAACGTACTTCTTTATATTTTTAAAGTAAATAGTAATATTAAGATAAATTAAAGGTTTTATGATTTTTTTTTTCTTCTTTTTGCTAATGAAGGTTTTATTATGAAGTGAATCAATGGCTTCGGGAGATGAAGAAATAGGGAATGAAGGAATCATAGCCCATACGCAAATCCATACACAAGCGAAGCGAAAGGGATCAATAGGATTGAAGACATGGCTGGTGGTGTCAGAGTTCGGCCTGTCGCGGCTCGAGGAGGTCAGCAAGCAGTCGATCATGCGGCGGACGGGACTCCCTGCGCGCGACCTCAGGGCGCTGGATCCGGTGCTCTCTTATCCGTCGTCGATTCTAGGGAGAGAGAGGGCCATCGTTGTCAATCTCGAGCACATCAAGGCGATTATCACTGCAAAGGAGATCCTCATTCTTAATTCCACCAATCCCCTTGTAGTCCAGTTCGTCCAGGATCTGCAGCACCGCATTGTTTGCGCCAATTGTGCACCTCAACAGGTTATCTCTCTCTCTCTCTCTGTTTTGGGGGAGGGGGTTTTGATTTGACATTTGAGGCTTTCCATTTCCCTTTTTCATGAAGTTCAATTGTTTTCACAGCATTTTCAGCCATGATGGGTTCAAATTTATACCATTCCTTTCCCCTTTTATTGTCTTTTATAGCAGTTATTGTAAGAATGAATTCTTCCAAATGCCCCATTCTTATAGATCGGTAATTTTTTTTTTTTTTTGAATTAGGCTGCTTTGCAAATACCCTTTTGCAGCTAAAGCAGTGACATTTGGCAATACGAAATGGGAAAATATTAGGGACAAAAGTCATCTAGAGACATTATGTTACTTTCTAATTTATGTTTGCTGGACCAATTTCCGCTGGTCATCGCAACAAATCTTTGGAAAATCATGTAATCTTTCTAGTATACATGAATATGTAGAGTATATTATAATTCTGAATCATGTGTTTTAAGGGTTCAATGTGACTATTGTCACTTCGGCCAACACACAAGATGAGACTTTACCACCATGGGGTGGCTTTTGGTGAGGGGGAAACTAAGTAAGATGTCGAGAAGCGAACGTAGATTGATCACAGCTAAATATGAATTGAGACGAAAGCTTTATAAAGCCTTTTGTAAAGATCCCGATCTTCCTAGTGATATGCGGGACAAACATCGTTATAAGTTGTCCAAGTTGCCAAGAAAGAGTTCCTTTGCACGAGAAAGAAACCGATGTATTTCCACGGGTCGCCTTCGTTCCGTATATGAGTTCTTTAGAATTTCTCGTATTGTTTTTCGTGGATTAGCATCTTGAGGTACTTTGATGGGCATAAAGAAATCGTCTTGGTAGCAACCACCAAACCAATAGAACAAGGATAGGTCATAGCATTGTCCTTTAAAGGGTCTGTTTGGTTCACGGATCGGATTACATTGGAATAGGATTAGGATTAAAGTGGGATAGGATTAGATGGGATTAAAGTGGGATAAGATTAGTTCTATGTTTGGTTCATAAAATTTTAGGATTGGAATTAAAGTGGGATAACAAATACGATGACCAAATTACCCTTCTCAATTTTTTTTTATTATAAATCATATATATAACCAAGACCATATCCTTGCTTTTCTCCTTCCTCCTCATCTGTTTCATGACACAGAGAGAGGTTTTTTTCTTCTTGTTTGGGTGGTTGTTTTTTAAAAACTACATAGAGGAAGAAGGAGGAGGACGGGTGGCCCCGATCTGGGAAAGGAGCAGGAGGAAAAGGAAGGAGGCAGAAGGAGGAGGAAAAGGAAGGAGGAAGAAGGAGGAGGAAAAGGAAGGAGGAGGAGGAGAAGGAGGAGAAGGAGAGAGGAAGAAGAAGGAGGAGGGGCGGCCACGATCTAGGGAAGGAGGAGGAGGAGAGAGGAGGAAGGAGGAGGAGGAAAAGGAAAGATGAGAAGGAGAGAGGAGGAGAAGAGACGAAGAAGGAGGAGGGCAGCCGTGATCTGGGGATGGAGGAGGAGGAAAAGGAAGAGGAGGAAGGAGGAGAAGAGGGGGAGGCGCGCGCAGCGCGATATGGGAAAGGATAGGGAGAAGAAGGAGAGGGAAGGAGAAGGGAAAGGGAAAGGAAAAGGAAAAGGAGGAGGAGGGGGGAGGAGGGAGGAAGCGTGGAAGAGGAGGACGGTGGAGGAGGAGGGAGGAGAAGGTGAAGAAGAAGAGAAGAAATCGTGGGTGAAGGGTCTGTTGAGGAAGAAGAAGGCAAAATGGGAATGAGAAAAAATATTTTAGTCCCAAGATTTGGGATTAAGTTTGTCGCATGGGGGGTTGGGACAGATTTCATGGGATAAGGATTAGATTTATCCCGATGTAATCCCAATTGAACAATACAAAGTGCATACCAAACATGGTTAAGGGATTGATGTGGGATTAGATTAGTTCAATCCCACTTTAATACCCCAAACCAAACTAGCCCTTATAGTCATCGCTGAGGTCTTTTTGGTACTTTTGAATCTTTGATATTCCATCAAAATCGATCAAATCTATTGCGCTTTACATACGATGTAAAATGATAGGGCATAACTGCTAATACTTTTTATAAATGGGTATTGTAGAATGTCATGAAAGCACTCCTTTCAGTTCTTTTTATGTCATTCTACGACAACTTTGTTTTACATGTTTTACAAGATAGACTTTTTACCTTCAACTGCTATGGGAATGGATTGTCCTAATTGGAAGCTGGCACTTTATGCATACAAAAAAGTTCAATTTTTTTTTGAAAGATTTTTTGATTCACAAGAAAGCAGAGTTGCATCAAGTATTATCTGAGATACTTTATAACCAGAAAGTAGCTGATTACTCTTTTGAGTGACACACATAATTAACCTTGTAAGTTTATTTTGTGCAAAGGCAATGGGAAGCAACGACATGGAAATGGAAGAAGCAACTAATACTACGTGGGTTTCATCCTCATTACAATTTCAGAATGATTCGGTAGCCATGCCAACTACTGAATTAAAGGATAAGATCCCAAAAACGACGATGAATATGCCTGTAGCTACATGTCCAAAGGCATTGCCATTTGAATTCAGAGCACTTGAAGCTTGTCTTGAATCTACCTGCAGGTGCCTTGAATCCGAGGTATATAGTTAATTTTTTTAAATGGCAGTGCAGTATTAGTGTTGATCATCAGGCCTCCTAAGTAGCTGTGTAGTTGATGGAGATTGAAATGTCCCTATTACAAAATTATTTCCTTTTGAAAATATTGACTGTTGATCCTTTGGTACTTAAAAAAAATATTCTACGTCAAACGAGTAAAGGTATTCCAAGTCCAAATTATCTGACATGGCTGTTCCATTGATGGTAGGAGATGATGCTTTTTTTTTTTTTTTTTTTTTTTCTGTTAGGGCTTTGAACACAATGTATCAAATCACCTTTTTTTTGCTAGGCATAGGCATTGCATCCATTTTGTTGATTCATATATTTGGAAAATTCATCTTTAAATTCCATTCTTTCATAATAATAAGTATGACGGATATGAGACCTCTGTTCATTTAGGTCAAAGGATGAATAAAATGAGCCCCCAGAATCTCATAGATAGAAAAATGGGGAATAGAAAAGATATGATTAACAGTTCAATCATGAAATATATATATATATCCAGTATTTATCTAGTGAATTTTCTTGATTTTCTATTATGGGAACTAAATGGTTTGCATGGTTATATATTGTAGATTTTGTTTGTGAAAACCTTCACCAAACTTGCTCAAGTGATTTTTCTTTTCGGTGTATGATATTCTGGATAGGTACTATTTCTATGTTTGCTTTAATGATGAAAGAATTAGTGGTTTAATGGTGAACCTCCTTTTGTTTTCTCCAGATTGGTTCATAGTGTGTAAGAGGCTAGCAGAAATAATAGATAATTTTGCATCGTATGGTGGCTAAATGCTTTGGGAATGCAATTTTTCGTTCTTTCTGGGTTTCTGGTTCAGCCTGCCTTGCCTAGATAGGATTTTGATCTGATTACAAGTATGGTAGGTTGGCCTTTCTGTTGAGTGGTTCCTGCAAAAGAAGATGCAGCTACTTCTCCGTAGGATCAGAGATGTCTAGGTCAACATTCATAGAGTAAAAGAAGTTAAGTTGATATTGATGTGCAAAAAAAAAGAGACAATTAGGGGGCAGGAGATTCAGAGATCTCTCATGAAGTGGCCCTTGGTTGAAACCACTAAGTTCCACCTGATAACTTTGCTACAGAATTTCTTTTTCTTAGAGAATAAAGTTCCCCTATTAGCGGTCCCTATGTATATTCCTATTTGAATCTGGTGAGCTCATATATGCATAAGATGTTCTCAAATGAATTGGAACTTGTGTGTGTCAGACTGAGACTTTGGAGGAGGAGGCATACCCAGCATTGGATGAACTGACTTCTAAAATCAGCACGCTTAATCTTGAGCGTGTTAGACAGATAAAAAGTCGTCTAGTTGCAATATCAGGCCGTGTGCAGAAGGTAAAGTTGTACTTTCTTACAGCTGTGGCCATTTTAATGTTTCATACAGTGAATAAATGTTTAATGTGCATTAGAAGTTCTATGAGTATTAACTTTCCAATTGTGAACTGGTCAGATTTTATGGCTTTTTAATTTTGTGCGTGCAAAGACGCGGCCATTTTTACTTATTTTCTTGTGCACTTTTTGTTACTGTCTTATATTATGAAGGATTTTAGTTTATAGTAGTTTTATCTTTTTATAATCAAAACTTAGTTCTCTCTCACTCTCTTGCAGTCTCTATCTGTCTCTTTCACACACAAACACAGTTGTTCATGATCATGCACACACAGATATTCATGAACATGCACCCAAGCACACAAACACACGCTCAGTCATGACAAAGAAGACAGTTGCCAAATGATTTATGATATTTTGAGTGAAACTTTGGGTGAGTGTTGAGGTCCATAGTTTGAGGTAGATGGAGTAAATTGCTTGACTTCTGTATGTCTCTGTTGGAAAGCTTATTGCTTAAATTATTAAATTTTTTAATTGAATATGCAGTAGTTTTGTTTGTGTTGATTTTTACTTATGAATGTTACTTTATGTTCTATGTACTTTTTGTTTGGGATTGCAAGTGTTAATTCTAGATGGGAAAAACCAAAGAAAGAAAATAAGAGGAAACTATTAAATACATTCTAAGATTAAAGTGATTTGAGGAAAATATTTGGTCAGTGGTGGATCTTTTATTGATTTAATTTTTTGTTCTTTATATTCTGTCAAATAACTTTTTTTTTTTTATTTCATTTTTGGAGGTGGATAAAGTGCACAAAGTATGTAAATTTGCTTCATTGATTGGATCACTGTATTCCATTTATGTTACTGTCTTTCCATCTAAGAAAGCAACAGAGAAACCATGAGTTAATAGATTAGCTGAGGTTGCCTCTGTGACTTTAACCACCTTTAGGTTTGAAAGTGACAGTTCCCTTTATATTTTACTTTCGGTTACATCTAATTCATGTAAACATCAAAGTCTAGTGGAGGAACAAGCACTTTGTCAAAAACAGGTCCACCGTCATGAGCTGATTTTTTGCTGTATGTTGAAGGGCAAATACTGGTTTTGGACACTGAAGTTTTCTACATAATCATGGTTTTAAATGAAAGTCTTGCTCCAAGGAGACTTCAGAAAAGTAGTTATGTTATTATGTGGGATACGTAGGAGCATCTTCATTATATTGGCTTAGAAGATCCTGCTCATGCTTGTTGATGTGCTAAATACTATAATGGTATCCTAGGAATATCATCTTCCTCAACATCTAGGTATCTCCTTCCATCAGTGAATTAGTAATATGAATAATCGATAGATATTTGAGTACCATCGTAATTACTATTTGAGAGAGCACTTCCCTTCTCAGAAATTACAAGGTTAAATGAAGTAAAGAAGACACAAGTGACAAAATGTCTATCTAAAAGTGAATTCCAGAAGATGCTTCTCAAATATTAGTATAGAAGGCTAGGTTAACCAAATTCTTCTCACAACTCAAAAATGGAAATCAATAGGAAAGTGAAATTGGGGTCACTTATCAAAACAAAGGAGAGTGAAATTGGGGTCTTTTAAGAGATAATTGATAAGATAAGTAGCTTGAAAGGCTCGATGAACTTCATATATGTGTTTGGAAAAGCCATTTGAACTGTTAAAATGTATATAAGCTTGATATATATTGCTAGTCCATTTCTTATCAGCTTAAGCTTTTAGGATCAACGGTAATTAACAGGTCTTGTGTTTGAATCATGTAAACTCTCTCTGTCTCTGTTTCGGGCTTTGTGTGCTAGGCCCATATCGTCTCTGGGGCTATACACGTGAGAGGGAGTGTTAAAATGTATATGTGCTTGATATATATTGTTGGCCCATTTCTTTTCAGCTTAAGCTTTTGGGATCAATTGCAGTTAACATGAACAATATGAACAAACATTGCAGAGAGAGTCATGTAGCAACTGTGTGTACTCCCCAGGTTTTAAGTTTCCAGTCTGGAGGCAAAGTTCTAACTTCTTTTAGTAATTCATGGATTCTATTTCATTGTCTTCAAAACTTCAAGATGCTTTCCTATGCCTTTGATAGCACTATTGTTGCCTTTTGCTCACCTTCCTTTTAGAAGTCATCTTGGTCATCCTTCATATGCATTTGGCTCTTTTCACCAAAGTGTTGTTTATTTCTTTATAATCTTTAGTAGTGAGGATCTACACTTACCATAGGCTCCAAGATGGATGGAACTTGTTTTCATCCGCCTTTTCTCGTTTTGTTTTTTGGAATTTTTATAAGAAACTTCCTTTTGTCTTTCACCCAATCATATTGAAGATATCATTTATTCTTTAGACACTTCAAGTATAATTTTTTATGTTCTTGATGTTGCTCGCCTTTTGAGATTAGATTATTTCTTTTATTTGCCTCTATCATGAGATCCCAGCACAACGATGCCTAATGTCCCTTGCAAGTGGAACCAGTAACAGATTGGCCTTATCTTGTTTCGTTTTTTTTGGAATTTTTATAAGAAACTTGTTTTTGTCTTTCTAGTCAATCATATTGAAGAAATCGTTTTTTTATCTGAAGATATCATTTTTTTTAATGATAAGTAAGATAACAATCATTCTTTAGACACTTTATGTGATCTTTATGTTCTTGATGTTGCTCGCCTTTTGAAATGAGAACATTTCTTTTATTTGCCACTATCATGTGAAAGTTATCCAAAAGTTCTTGGCACAATGATGCATCCCTTGCAACAAGTGGAACCGGTAACAGATTGGCCCATGTCACTTGCAACGAAGTGTAAGCAGTAACAGATTGGCCACAAAGATGCCATAATCTTTGCTCTGGTGGCCAGATTTTCTTTTTAATCCATTGTCAAACTTATGTATAGTACTTCATTATCCATCAAATGAAATTGGCATTGAGTGATTTTAAAATGTGCTGCTCTCTCTTGGAGCTGAAGTTAATGATTGAAGTTACCATACATATTACATGTTTGATACCATTATTTTATTCTTATTGATTATATGTTTCTAATCATTCTCCTTTAATTTTTAGGTGAGAGATGAACTCGAACATTTGCTGGATGATGACAATGATATGGCTGAAATGTATTTGACAGAAAAGCTTGCTGCTCGCTCACTTGATCAAGCATCACTAAAAGAGGAGTTTGATAATGATGCTTTTGAAGTAGAAGATGAAAGGTGCTTACCGATTCCATTGCTTTAACATTAGTTCGAATGATCAATATTTCTTGGTTAAAATGAATAACGCTTCTAACACCAGAGCATCCTTGTTCATAGAACATTTCAGAGTTACAAGCTGTGACAGATGATTCTTTAGCACATTCAATGGAATTCATTGAAACATAAAAGATTTTTCATTAATAATTGATATATGTTCAAATAAATAATTGTTATTAATTTCATGACAACCTGATATGTTTGTTTTATAATATTTGCAATAAAAAGGGAAAAAAATAAAGGAACCATCCTGTGTGCACAAAAAGTATAAAAAAAACACCTAAAAAGATAAGGAAGATGTAAAGTTTAAAATTCAGGGAATTCAAAAACTTTAAGGTGAAAAAGATATCTCTGAAATAGCATTAGTCCTAGCATGAGCTTTCTTCCAATTAAATAGAGTTCTTAGTAACTTCATCTTGAGCTGTGGTTCAGTAAGCTCCACCCCATAGAATGTTCTAGGATTCCTCTCTCTCCAAATACTACACATGAATAATTTAATGATTGAATGAATAAGCTTTTGTTTTGGGTGACTTGGTAGTATCGATACTGGCTTTATTTGCCAATTTTCAGGCCTATGTAACCTCTGAAATTGTTAGCTTGTCTTATTTACCCACGAGTTCATATTTTAAGTATGTGGACATTAGGGATCCTGAGAACATTCAAATTTTTATATATTTTAAGGCTCTTGGAATTCTTTCTATCTTCATTCCTAATTTTTCTTATTTTCTACAACTTTTGTTTTTATTCACATCAGTAACAGTAATTCTTTGACCAATAAAGAAGAAAAAGGGAAAAGTAGTTAAAAAATGTGTGTTTTTTTTTTACTTAACATGAACAAACTGAAAAACATTAATCAAGTTGCTGTGATGTGGATGTATCTTTTTCACATAACGGTTTGAATTATAACGCACTGGATGGTAGCATGAAAGCAAACACATTAGTTTGCCAGTGAAAAGAAAATGAAAAGAGAACTTAAATACCATATTATATGTAAACTTTAGTTCACAGTACAGTTGTCAAACTGAGAACATCTGCCTAGTTTTTCTTTGCTGGTACATTGGAGTCCTTGAATAAGGCTGGGTTAATGGGTACCACAGTTCAATTAGGCAAGTGGTTTTTCGGTATTTAGGTACACTTGAATTTCCACAATACTTGGCTATCAATAGCTTCACATTTTTTAATCTTTTTTGTTGGCTGCAAAATATTAGAAACTTGCGTTTAGTTGTGAAAAATATTTTATCTTCATTTTCCTTGACACTTTCCTCAACAATTTGCACATTCTTAATATAATTTGGATAACAATATTTCTCTTTCCAACATAATATTGAAAAAGTTGGGAAACTGTTTCCATATTTTTCAATATTATGTTGAAAAAAAAGTGTTGTTTTCCAAATTATGTTAAGAATGTGCAAATTATTGAAAAAAGTATCAAAGAAAATGGAAAATATTTTTCACAACTAAACGCATCATAACAGTGCATGAAAAATGAGAAGAACAAAATAAAAGTGCTATCTATCAGTCCAAAATAACTCTTTTTCTCTCTGAAAAATGGAAAATATTTTTCACAACTAAAAGCACCATAACAGTGTATGAAAAATGAGAAGACCAAAATAAAAGTGCTATCTGGCGGTCCAAAATAACTCTTTTTCTCTCTGACTGTAATTGAAGCTATAATCTCTTCTACAATTGTTCAAGATGGTCAAAATAGGAAGTTTAGGCTTGTGTGCTTTAGGACATCTTCCTTTTATTTCTACAAGCGAGAAAAAAAGATTGTTTCACATTTATGGTGTGCATGCAAATAACTTTGCTATTTTCACAATTTTAAGCTTAATCGCAATATCTAATTTTCCTTTAGTATGTTTTTACTGGCTTGAAAGGTGGTTCAAAAACTGCAAGTTTTACCATTTAAATGGGGATTGATTATATCATTCTATCAAAATATTTTAATGTGATCAGGTGTAGAGCAGGAGTATGATGTAAAGAATAATTTTCTCCTATATAGATGTCCAAGTCAGGCTATATATATATATATAATCATTCTTGAACCAGTAACAAAATACTACATATGTATTTTCCAATGGTCAGAGAGGAGTATTAGCGTAATATTACAATACCAGGACAAAGTAATACCGGGAATACAACTTACCTTACTTTGGAGTATGGACATTATGTTAATGTGGGCTTAGAGGTTGGAGAATGAAGTACTAGTTTTTTTTATTGGTATACTCTTCTACCATTTATCCTAGTGTTCTTTGGAGAGAACCTCTCTGACGACTGCAGTTTCTCATAAATTGTGTTTTTAGATCTGGAGGAATGTTTCACTGGATGTTCAAATGTCTAACTATGTTCTTATTATATATTTGGCTGATAAAGTATGATTGATAGAAAAAATTCTGGGAAAAAAACAAGGTAAAGTATAGGCATAACTTTGTGTGATATTTATGGCCTCCATCACATATTTCAGGGATAATCTGAAATATAAGTATAGAACAACTTGTAGAATCATTTTAAAACCTAAAAACTAAAGTTATTTAGCATGGAGATCCTGTCCAGTAATCGGGGGCTCGCTGCACCACTGGATTGATGCCATGTTACTGATTCTACTGATGTGGCATCCACCCAGGAGTGCACTGACCCCAGTAGTAGGAAAGGAACTGGGCTCAACTATTCATATGTAAAAAGTTTGAAAAGAATTAAGAAACGTTTAAAACCTTTCATTAATTTTTAAAAAACAGGGTGCCACTGAGGCCTTGGCTCAATGGTTAAGGCTGAGGTCTAGGGTCCTAAATGTCCCAAGTTCGAGTGGTGTGTGTGTGTTTTACCAATAAAAAAAATTGTAAAAAACAGGGTATCTTGGTTTGAAGGATTTCTATATATTTTCCTTATTTCTCCCTGCTTTGCTTGAAAGAATTTACATACTAGCAGGTGCTAAGATAGGTTTGTTTGTCAAAATTTATTCTTTTATTATTTGCTCTAACATTGATCTACTCAAAATTTGGGCAAGAAATGACTGAAATGCTGCTGAATTAAGCTCCAGCCCTGAGGCCCAGTGGTTGGGTGTTTATCAGCTAGTGAACTCATAGGTTAATTATTTCAGTCTGATCTAGGTGGAGAATAGGTGCAAAATCAAGATCTTTTGGATGTCAAAAGTTACCATATATTTTCAATTTTTATTAGTGTTCCTGTTCTTCGCCTGTGAAGTTACATTTGCTATGGCTGCAAGAATGATGATTTACTTTAAGTTTCTTGTGTGTTGCATGGTGATTTGTTAAAATTATCGCACCTGTGATATATTTTTTTACTGTCTATTTCTTATGACATTTATCCTGTAGAGATGAGGATGATGAAACTAAGTCAGAAAACAGTTCTGGAATCTCAACTGACCCTAAGCCCAATGTAGAGGAGCTGGAGATGCTATTAGAAGCCTATTTTGCACAAATAGATGGAATCCTCCAAAAGATATCTGATGTAAGTATCTCTTACTCTCCTTTCATTCTTCAATACTAATTCTTGTTAAATTCTCCATAGCTTTGTTCATTTTGACTATGCTATTTCCTCAAACTTTACTCGCCTGGTCTGGCTAGAACTGAAAATTATTCGCATCAAACAGAATATTGAACTGTAGAAACTGTTTATTATGGAAACATTATGCCAGCTCTATATTTTTATCATAATTTTGTGAATTGTTTAATTGGGTCAAGACATTCTCACAGAATCTGATATGTAACCTCAGAATGTAAAAAATAAAATTCTCTATGGCCACTCCCCCAGCCCTACACTCCCAGAAAAATAAAAGAAAAAGGAATAAAAAGCCCAAATGTAAGAAACATATTTATAAATTTGATGCTGAGCCTAAATATAGCAAGAAAATAAAATTACATTTACTTAAAAAGGTAAATACTTAATTATATAGTATATCTTTTTATAGACTGCAAACACTCTAAAATACATTGCCTCTTGTTTTGCTCAGATGAGCGAGTATGTCGATGACACGGAAGATTTTATCAATATCATGTTGGATGACAAACAGAATCAGCTGCTACATATGGGAGTGATGCTCAGTACTGCAAATATGATAGTCAATGCGGGCATTGTGGTTTTCGGATTGTTTGGCATGAACATTCATATTACTCTCTTTGATGGACAACCTATACAATTCTGGGAAACCACGGGTGGTACAATAGTAGGTTGCTTTGCTTTATATGCTATTGCATATTGGTGGGCTAAGAAAAAGAATTTGTTGGCTTTCTAGATATCTTTCGACAGAAAAGCTATCTCAGTTATGTGACAGGAGCACTTCATTTCTTGGGTTTATTTGGACTCCGATCTAACTTTTAATATGCTGCAATACAAGTTTAATTACATTAAACTTTCTAAATGCTTTCTATTCTTATGTAAATTATTTCTGCAATAAGCTGCAAGTTTTGGAATGGTTTCTGATTTTTATTTTTTGACTTGTGATAGTGTTAAGCTCAATTTGTTGGTATGGCAGTATGCCTGATATATGAATAATCTATTTGTTAGACTTTGTGGTTGATTTGTTCAATTCTTCATCTGGTCACTCTCTAATCAAGCATATGTTAATTTGTGTATCGAATTGCACTGAAGTTTCTGCAGATGCTGCGGAGAAATAAAGGCAAACCATTACTGAACATATAATGGATGCTTCTCCTTAATAATCAACTTATATTTTAAAGAGCCATTGAAGCATTGATTCACTTGTGAAAAAATTAAGGCTGAGGTCTTGGGGTTGTACAAAGGTTTCAGGTTCAGTTTCAAGGTGTGTTAGTCATTTATCTAATTTATTAGTTATTTTTCTAACTTTTAAATTAATGAAGTGGTGGTATTATAGGTTTAGATATGAGTTATGTGATAATATTGTGGGTTTATATTGTAAAAAAAATTGCAGATCAAATAACTTTGTTTGTTTGTAATTATTAATTACTGAACTTTATTGTGAGTAAGAGTATTAAAATTCATTAGGCTAAACAAAATTGTTAGTACATCATCAGATGAAGACTTTGAAAGGCACACAAAATAAATATATATGGATAGAATAAACTTAAATGAAATTTGTGAAGTTGTAAATTTTTTACTTTTACAATAATACAATTAATGATCGTGATCTAATAATGAATCAATATTTTTTGGTTCAATGATTATTATCCAAGATAAATGTACTTTAGTGATTTAAACTATAGTATTTCATATAAAATATGATGTTTTTAATTCGTTGATGAAATATGGGTTTCATAGACTAAAGTGATAATTTTAGTGATGTCTATAGTGCTTTTGGAGAAAAGAAAGATAATTTTTCTTAACTACTGGTCTGCCATGGAATGCGAGATGTGCTGTGATAGTCTAACTGTTGAAGTTCTCAGCTATCTTTTAAATTCTCATATTATCTGAAATATGATGATACATGAATGGTTTGTCCGCTAGGTTGAGTTTATGCAAGAATTACTCCTGTTTTGGATAATATTGTCTAAACCTAAATAGCTCATGGTAGACATACTTAGTTTTATCAACTTTTGAAGGATTATGTTGATTGAATATCCTGTTTTATAATCAACATGTTACTTCCTCCGTTTTCATGAACAGCCTGTTTTTCTTAATTCTGTTAGTTTTGGAAATTTGAATGGCATTCTTTAATTCACTATAAACTATTCTTGTTTATGGTATCTTTTTTGTATGAAACTATTAATGAATGATGGAAGAGAACAGCATTGCAGTTTCTACATCAAACAGAGAGGAAAAACAGGGGAGATGATCAGATGAAGAGGCTGAAATAAAATCATTGTTTTTCATCACTGCAATAAAATAAGCCAGATGATCAGCAACTTGTTCCCATCCCGATCACCAAAACACAAACCATACAGTCTGAAATTCAGAGCATAGGGTGATCCTTTCCTGGAGGAGCTGCTGCTGTTGTGATCATGAGGCTCTCTTCCTGTGAAAATCAAGTAATGTTTTCATTGAATCAGTTTCCATACAGATAAACAGCAAACCTTTTTTTTTTTTTTGCAAGCTCGAGAGCTTTCTTAATTGCCCAAATTTCAGCCATATTGTTAATAGTAATGCCCACAAAAATAGATAATCCTGCAAGGCACTTCCCATTCCAATCTCTGATGAAGCTCCCAATCCCAGATTTACCCGGAGAGTAACCATCAGTATTAGTTTTTTTTATTTTTAAAAAAGGGCCAAGATTTTGTGTTGCTGAGTATTATGAGATAATGTAATCAATTTCTGTTGCTGTTCTTGTGTAAGATTTTTTGCATCAAGAAGGATAGCAGAAATGGAAATAGGGGAGTTGGAAAAAATAGCTGTGTTCCAATGCTTCCAAATATTCCAGTAAAGAGTAAAGAACAAAGAAGTGAACAGGAAAGCTAAAAGAATTTACTTGAATAGGAGATTGATTAATCCATTTCCAATGGAGAAGAATCAAATTAGAGTACTGTAAATTAAATACCAAATTAAAATGAGACAGAAGAGGGAAGAAGGCAGAGCATGAAGAGAAAAGATGTTCAATCTTGATTATAACTGCACAAAGCACAAGAAGAAGGATTAGCTGACAAAGGAATTCCTTGAATCAAGTGCTGCCAAAGTAAATCAAGATAAAGGAGCTACATGTTGAAGATTCCAAGAATGAGAAGAAGAATTAATCAAATCAGCTACTCGAATAGAAAGCAAACTAAAAGGAATAGTACAAACCATTTACTTTACTACTTTTGTGTAGAGGAGACTTTACTCTTCTTCTTTTTTTTTGAAGAAAAGCAGAATCTTATTAAGAAAGGTATCAAAAACCAGAAAAGTCTAAAGCAAGCTGGGCACTAAGGAGGAACCCCAAGCTAGCTCATTGTATCTGTTACAAATAAGGCATGACATGCTAACATATGGGCAGCGCCATTAGCTGACGAGTTCGACACTGTAAAACAAGAAATTTCAAATCATGAATAAGCAATCATTCTTTACTCAATTGCACATTTGTGTCTATTAATAGTTTGACCAGAACTGTCCTCATAAAGTTTTAGAATAAAATTAATACAGTGACAAGACTTAGCATCATATTCATCTTGTGTAAAAATTATACAATTGTCTGCAAAACTAAGAATAGTCTGTTTGGCAGGTTTTAGGGGTTGGAAACATTTCTCTTGGCAGAAAACTAGCTATGAGAACTACTTTACACAGAATAAAGGATCTAGAAAATCATTATGTTATGTTATGATTTGGTTACAATTATTAGGTGATTTACTTTTCTTATTATTCTATTTAGAAGAAATAATTGTCTAGACTGGGTCGGGCCAATATGCATCACCAGGAGGGGAGAATTTCTTTCTCTTGATGCATATTGGCTCCGGTTGACAAAACTTGTTCCATTCAAGAATTTATCTTTAGTAAGAGTTTTACTGATTATCTTAATTGATACAGAAACTCTGGTTAGAGTTTATATAATAATGTAAGTAACATTATAAGAAAAACAAATCATTTAAAAATCATAATCAAATCACTATACAATATATGAATATAATGATTCTATATTCTAAAAATATTCTATAATATTTAAAAGCGTAAACCGTTTATAGGAAGGGAGAGATAAGACCACAAGAGTTATGAAAGTTGGAGTGGTAGCACAATGCATTATTATCATTATGTATTGAGTCCATTTATAAAGAATCCCGACATAAGAAAGAACTTGATGGATGAAAGACCATCCTAACTTGTTATAAGCTTTTTCAAAGCCAAGCAATAAACCATTTTTGTCCAACTTTTTTCTTCTTAGTGTGAAAGCAATTCATGAGCCATATGCTATTTTGTCTTCCCTGAATAAAAGTATTTTGAAAGTGACTAATTAAATTTGCAAAACTAGGTTGAAGTCAAGAAGTGATAATGGAAGAAATAATTATGTAAAAGTGATGACATAAATTTTGGGAAACAAAGAACTATTTTCTTTCTTTGAATGAATAAAATAGACAAAAATAATAATACTAATAATCACAGTGGAAAATAATAATCAGACAGCCAAAATTAAGACACCGAATTTTTACGTGGAAAACCTCTTCAATGTGAAATGAAAAAATCACAGGACCTAATCCAGGAAAAAATCTCCACTATATAATAATAGGAATACAAAATATTTTTCTTATATCAACTAGATAATCAATAGATAATTTATCGTCACCGTGAAATTTGGTTTTCAACAATAATCTACCAAACAATTATTAAACTAATCTCACCGAAATAAGCTATAACAGAAACAGGAAAATAAGCTGAATACATCAACTTGAAGTCTTCACCATGTATAATCAATACCCAAAATTTTGAGCTTGAACTGCAATGAAATTGGCCTCCAAATCGGATCAGAATAATAAAGAAAACCCAAGAAAATATTGCTCCCTGATTTCGGTGGCTGCACTTTAAAAGAAAGAAAACATGTAATTTAATAGAGAAGAATTGCTTCTCTTTATATACTGTGGCCTTAGGGCCATGTAAGCAAATTAATTTTAATAGGTGGTGGACCCCACATAGGAGGGACTCACACCAACAATCTCCCCCTCTCGACTCATGTGGAGGGCATAGCCATACGTTCAATCTTTTTGTACAATTCAAGCTTCTGCGAAGGCAAAACTTTAGTCATTATATCCGATCCATTATCATCGGTATGGATTTTCTCAAGTTGTAATAATTTCATCTCTAGAGCATCACGAATCCAATGGTAACGTACATCAATATACTTAGACCGATAATGAAATGTCAGATTTTTACTGAGATGGATAGTACTCAGAGTCACAGTACAACACATACTTTTCTTGCTTCATGCCTAATTCTTGTAAGAACTTTTTCAACCATAGTAACTCCTTACAAGCTTCAGTCAATGCAATATATTCAGCCTCGGTAGAAGATAAAGCAATAAATTTTTGAAGTTTAGACTGCCAAGACACGACCCCCTGCAAAAGTCATCAAGTACCTTGAAGTAGACTTTCGAGAGTCAATATCACTTGCCATGTCAGTATCTATAGAACCATCTAGCACAGGTTTACCTTCACCGAAACACATACACGTCTTAGAAGTACCAATGAGGTATCTAAGAATCCATTTAACAGCTAACCAGTGTTTTTTCCTTGGATTAGAGAGAAATCGACTGACAACACCAACTACATGAGCGATATTTGGCCTTATGCAAACCATGGCATAAATCAAACTGTCAACTGTAGAAGTATAAGGAACTTTCTTCATTTCTTCTTTATCTTTCTCACTAGTAGGGCACTGTTTGGTACTAAGCTTGAAGTGACCTGCAAGTGGAGTAATAACAGGTTTCGCACTGTTCATATGAAATCTCTCAAGAATCCTCTCAATGTAACCTTCTTGAGATAATCACAGCTTCCCATAATTTCTATCACGGGAGATCTTCATACCAAGAATCTGTTTTGTCGGTCCCAAATCCTTCATGGCAAAGGATTTACTAAGGTTTTTCTTTAATTCATCGATCTTTCTAATATCATTACCAACAATCAACATGTCATCTAAATAAAGTAAGAGAAAAATAAAGTTACCATCAGAAAACTTCTTAACAAACACACAATGATCCATAGTAGTCCAGCTGTAACCATAATTCTCCATGAAAGAATCAAATTTCTTATACCACTGCTTGGGTGCTTGCTTGAGCCCATACAAACTCTTTCTCAATCTGCACACTAGTTATTCTTTACCTTTGACTTTGAACCCCTCAGGCTACTCCATGTAAATCTCTTCCTCTAGATCACCATGGAAGAAGGTAGTTTCACATCAAGTTGTTCTATCTCTAATTTTATACGAGCAGCCAAGCCAAGAACAACTCGGATAGAAGATATCTTTACTAAAGGTGAGAAAATTTCTTCAAAATCAATTCTTTTCTTATGACTGAACCCTTTAGAAAATTTCTTCAAAATAAATTCCTTTATTCTGACTGAACTCTTAGATAATTTGAATATATAAGGAGTTAGATGAAAATTAGTGAAATGTGGTAAGGGCAGTTTCAGTTTTACATAAAATTTATTAAAACTTTAAGAGCTACCCGGTCAAGCACATTTTAAAATCTCCCCAACTCTTACTTCTAAAAAAATGAGATTTTTAGTTTTCCCTAGCTGTTATTTTTGGAGAAACTATAGTAGTGAAATTTTACCAAACAGTAATTTTAGAAAAAGCAATCAAATCTGTTCCTACCAGCTATTTTTCTGTAGGCAAATTCTTTCCCAAATGCACCCTTAGTCTTTTTGGTATTTGTAACTTATAAAATAGATTTTTGTTCTCTATATTAGTGTACTATGCAAGAAACAAAATTCAAGCAAGAGGCAACCCTGAATCAACATACAGAATAGTAAGCAAATAGAACCTTGTGAGTGATTGAAATTCCATTTTTTCTAGGCCACTGTATTTTCCCAATTAAACTTATGGTAGCATAGATTTAGGTGTATTGAGACTTGGGCTTAGGGAGTTTTATCTCTCTTGATTTGTACTCCAAAATTGATTTTAGAGGAATCTCTCACTATCGCTCCTGGATGTAGGAGTTTTGGTTCCGAACCACATAAATTCTCTGTCTGATTATTTTTCGCTATTTTATTCCTAACAAACTGGTATTAAGGCTATTGTTAAGATCGATCTGAGCGCAATATCTTCTACCACTTCGTACGAAATACAGAAGTTTGATGGAACCGACAATTTTAATCTTTGGCAAGTAAATTTGTAAACCGTATTAACCCAAAAGGGTTTGAAAAAGGCACTGCTAGGGAAAAGAAAATGGCTACTACAATGACAGATGAACAAATGTTGGAGATGGATAAGAATGCCTTAACTGTGATTTGTTTTTATCATATGGGGTTTTGCGTGAAGTCCTTACAAAGAAAATCATTGTCAATTTATAGTGCAAGTTAGAGTCTCTATGCATAACGAAATCTCTCACCAATAAATTGTTCTTGAAGCAACAATTACATTTATTGCGTATGGCAGAAGGTATGTCAATGAAATCTTATGTTGATGAATTTAATTCCATTATTAAAAATTTAAATTCAATGGAAGTTAAATGAAATGATGAGGATTAGACCTACTATTGTTGTTTCCTTACCACCATCGTTTACACTTAAGGGAAACTTTTCTATTTAGTAGAGATACAATTTCTTTAGAAAATGTTAAAGCTTCACTGTTTTCTACAGAATTGTTTAAGTGAAATATGTTTGGGAATAATTATTAAAAAAAACATAGTCAATGTGATGCTCTAGTAACTAGAGGATCTAAAGGAAGATCTAGTGAAAGATGTTCAAGTAACAGTAGCAAAATATTCTAATCTAGATGTAGAAATAAGAATGTGATTTGTCATTATTGTAAGAAAAAATGACATTACAAGTCTGAGTGTCAGAATTTGAAAAAGAAAATTCAAGAAGAAAACAATCAGAATCAATGTCAAAATCAAAATCAAAATCAAGATTGAAAAGAGAATTAACATGAAGCTAATGCTAATGAAGAAAACTTTGATGACTATGATTGTGTTCTTATTGTCAATAATAATTGGTTCTTTATGTCTAATTGAATTATTGATTCAGCTTGCTCCTACCATATTTGTCGAAATAGGGATTGGTTTTCAGAATATGATCCTTATGACAAAGTTTTCTTACTGGGTGATGGTGTAGCTTGAAAAATTACTGGTATAGGAACTGTTCATATCAAAATGCATGGCGGTGTGATACAGACTTTGACAGAAATTAGTCATATTCTTTCCTTCAAGAAGAATTTTATTTCTCTGAGTACTCTTTATATCAAACGTTACAAATATTCATCTTAAAGTGGAGTTATGAAAGTCAACAGAGGTGCTCTGGCTTTCATGAAAGCGAAGATAACGTTGCCAAATTTGTATGTTCTGCAGGGTACTATTGTTAATAGTTCAGTGGCTACTTCCACTATGTCAGATTCTAAAGTTACAAAATTGTGGCATATGAGATTGGGTCACATGAGTGAAAAAATGACTAACTTTGTTGAGAAATAGAGGTTTTCTATGTGGATAGAATATAGGTAAAATGGAATTCTGTGAGCATTGTGTCTTTTGCAAATAGAATAGAGTTAGTTTTAGTACAACAATTCACAAAACTAAGGGTATTGTGGAATATATTCACTCCAATCTTTGGAGACCCTTGTTGTGAGTTTTAAATTACTCACAAGCGCTTGTGCAAGTGCGAGGTCGAATCCACAGGGAATTGCGTTGTGAAAATATAATTTTTTAATCTAAACTAACTCTATCTTAACCTAGTTCCGAATTTTGAATGATAATTTGCAAAATAAATTAAAACTAAATTAAATTGATTTTAAAAACTAATAAAAAGCACTAAGGTTTCCGAATCCACCCCACCGAAGTTAAGCATACATGTTCTAAAAATATAGCCTATCAAAACATTCAATGAATCCAACTATAAGACAAAAAACAAAGAATATTCCAACTAAACCAAAAGCACCCGATGTATCCGCTCTTAACAAATCACAAAGGGAATCCAATTTAATCGAAAAGCATTCAATGTATCCATCAGATGAAACACAAAGAAAATCCAACAGACAATTTAAACTCAATCAATTATAAGATTAACTCAAATAATTGACAGAACATTTATACTAAAAATTGTCAGATTTGTACAAGCAAATCTGAACTACTACGCCAAACAACGGCGAGGCTTCATCTTCAACCTTAGCTGAAGATTCTAGTCGCTCATAACTATAAAACTATAATAAAAAGTGCTAAACATTTAAACTAAAACAACAAAATATAAAGAAATAAATAAACAACTTTACATGGGAGAAATTCCACTCGCTGACGGGCGGCGCTTCCCCTCGTGGTAGCAATGCCTTCGGGATCCACCAGAATGCTGGCGGACGTCCACCGGTAAACACCAAAGTGGCTTAGGAATTGTACACTGAATTATGAAGCCAAATGGTGTTTATATAGGGGAAGTCACGGAGCACTGCAGGTTTCAGATTCGATGTGGGATACTGGCCCGAGGGCGCTCGATCGCAGAATGGTGCGATCGATCGCATGTGCACTCGATCGCATGTCTCGTGCGCAAGATCGCATGTGCGCTCGATCGCATGTCTGTTACGATCGATCGCAGACGCACTGAACAGCAACTATTTCGATGTGGGATGTTGACCTTGTGCTCGTTCATAGGCAGGTGCGCTCGAGCGCATGTGCGCTCGATCGCATATCTCGTGCTATCGAGCGCAATGTCTCCAGAAGCTTCAAATCTCCTGAAATGCTTCATTTTCTCCACAAACCTGTAAAAATACACAAAACACAAAAAAAAACGTAAAATAAAGTAAAATACTACTAACTAAGAGCATAAAAAATATAAGTTAAGGGTCTAAAATATGCAATATTTAAGACTCATCAAATACCCCCAAACTTATATTTTGCTAGTCCCTTAGCAAAACAAAATAAAAGACTCAATGAAAAACAAAGAACATAAAGATAAAGTCATCACTCATGGTATCCAAAAATTTAAAGAGCACACATCACCATGATATTCAGTCATAAGCAAGCTTAAAAAGGTAAACCTATCTTCGCAATGAATAGAAATGTTAAAATCTAATTACTTACAAAAGGCAGGATAAGGCATCACAAGCTTGAATCAGTGTAAGGTGAATTAGCATATACAAATGAAGCTTTCAAGTAACTCTAATGTGTAAAGTCTCCATGTCTCAAGATTCACCGAATTTCCCATAAAAAATGAACAAAAAGGCATAGTTTTTATTTTTTTATTTTTATTTTTTTTATATAATAAGGCACGGCTATGTTTAGTTCCCTTAAGCTTTCTAATTGACCCATGTAGCGAGTATTAAGTCAATGACTCCCAAACCAGGTGGCTTTAGGGCATTAGGTGTAAAGACACCCCTACGGACTTACTAACTCGAGTCAAAAAGGCTACGGAATTAAACCGACCTTAATATTACCAAGCAAAATTCCACCTTTTGACGTGAACACTCACTGCTTACTGAGGCAAGAGGTCCAGTTACTCAGCGAAAAGTTTATTGATAATTTTTTTTTTTTTTTTATATTTTCCTATGCCCAAGAGTTCATCTAACAAGTCATCCAGTTTCAGTTAAGATAAGGAAAAATACACATTAAAATCACGTGTCATACCTCACATAATTTGTGCTAATGTGCTCGTGTTAGATTAGATCAAACATGTGAATTCTCAAAATGCCTAAAGTAAGTAACTAAATTTTAAAAATTTATCACCAGATCATGTGTTCAAAATGTTAAGCTCACCAATGACATCACATCACAGAAAATGTTTAGATCAACTAAAATTTCATGATAACATGAGCATGCATTTATCTCTATGACGAAAAGACAACAAATTAGGACAAAGTGTATGATGCGTCTCCCATACCCCCAAACTTAAATTACACATTGACCTCAATGTGTGACTAATATGGAAAGAACTGACCTGAGTTATGGAGAACTATCTGGACTGGTATGGCTCATAGCATACCCCCAAACTTGAACTGAAGTACGCTTTGTCCCTGAAAAATAAAAACTGAAAAACAAAAAATACTGGAAACAAACATTAATCATAAAAATGCGAAATAATAAATAAACAAAAGAAAAGATAAGCTGTGGGGTGCCTCCCATGAGCGCTAAGTTTAAAGTCTTCAGCCAAACTCTCCCTAGAATACTACACTCAATCTGAGTAACTAGGATCCTCCAACAGTATCGTCTCAATATCCGGACTCCTAAACTCTAAGAATGGTTTTAGCCTCTGTCCATTTACCTTGAAAGTATTACCATTCTTAGGATCCTCAATCTCGATGGCCCCATGAGGAAAAACTGATCGAATAATGAATGGGCCTGACCATCGGGATTTGAGCTTGCCTGGAAAAAGATGCAGGCGTGAATTATAAAGAAGAACTTTCTGACCCGGCTCAAAAGCTCGTCTCATAATGTTTTGGTCATGAGTCTTCTTCATTTGTGCTTTGTATGATCGGGCACACTCATATGCATCATTCCGCAGCTCCTCCAATTCATTGAGTTGGAGCTTCCATTGTGAGCCAGCCTTGGAAAGATTGAAATTTAGTTGTTTAACAGCCCAATACGCACGATGCTCCAATTCAACCGGAAGGTGACATGCCTTTCCGTATACAATGCGATAGGGAGACATGCAAATTGGCGTCTTGAAGGCTGTCCGATATGCCCACAGTGCATCCGTCAATCGCAAAGACCAATCCTTTCTATTAGGGTTCACAGTCTTTTTCAAAATTTGTTTGATCTCGCGATTTGAAATTTCCACTTGACCACTCATCTGTGGGTGATATGGGGTGGCAACTTTGTGCGTGATACAATACTTCTTCATCAACTGCTCAAAGATCTTGTTGCAAAAGTGCTTACCTCCATCACTTATGATTGCTCGAGGCGTACCAAAACGAGCAAAAATAGTGTCTTTCAAGAACTGGACCACAACTCTGTGGTCATTGGTCTTGCATGCAACGGCCTTCACCTACTTGGACAGATAGTCCACAGCAACTAGAATGTATAAGTAGCCAAAGGAGTTTGGGAATGGTCCCATGAAATCAATGCTCCACACATCAAAAAGCTCAACAATCAGAATAGGGTTGAGGGGCATCATATTTCTCCTAGAAAGACTCCCTAGCTTTTGGCAACGCTCACAAGATATACAGTAGGTGTGAGAGTCCCGAAACAGGGTAGGCCAATAAAATCCACACTGCAAAATCTTTGCAGTGGTCTTGTTAGCACTAAAATGGCCTCCACATGCATGATCATGACAAAAGGCGATGACACTAGATTGGTCATGCTCAGGAATACACCGTCTAATGATCTGATCAAGACAATACTTGAACAGGTAAGGATCATCCCAGAAAAATTGTTTTACCATGGCCAAAAATTTTGATTTATCTTGCCTCCCCCAATGCAAGGGCATGTGTCTGGTGACAAGATAGTTCACTATGTCAGCAAACCATGGTGCGGGACTGTGAGTAATGTGCATCAATTTCTCATCAGGAAAGGTCTCAGAAATGGGAGTGGCAGCCTCACTGAATTCCACAATCAATCTAGACAAATGGTCCGCCACCATATTTTCCGAACCTTTCTTATCCCGAATCTCAATGTCGAACTCTTGAAGTAGCAAGATCCATCGGATAAGACGAGATTTAGCATCTTTTTTAGAGAAAAGATACTTCAATGCAGCATGGTCCGAGTAGATAATGACTTTAGATCCTAACAAGTAGGATCTGAACTTGTCTAATGCAAAAACGACTGCAAGCAACTCCTTCTCAGTGGTAGAGTAATTGAGTTGTGCGTCGTTTAGAGTTCGACTTGCATAATAGATAGCATGGGGAAGTTTATCAACACACTGCCCCAAAACAACTCCAACAGCATAGTCTGATGCGTCACACATAATCTCAAAAGGCACATCCCAGTTAGGTGGCTGAATAATGGGTGTGGACGTCAGAATTTTCTTCAAATCCCCAAATGCTTTCTTATAATCCTCATCAAATAGAAATGGGGCATCTTTTTGCAACAACTTGCACAAGGGCCTGGCGATCTTTCTGAAATTCTGGATAAATCGCCTATAGAAACCTGCATGGCCCAAAAAAGATCGAACCTCTTTCATCGTACGTGGGGGTGGAAGGCTGGAAATCAAATCCACCTTCGCTTTATCGACCACAATCCCTCGATGAGATACGATATGCCCTAGTACAATTCCTTGCTTGACCATAAAATGACACTTCTCCCAATTAAGCACCAGGTTCTTCTCCTTGCACCGTACCAAAACCAAAGAGAGACGGTGCAGGCACTCCTCAAATGTTGAACCGAAGACGGAGAAGTCGTCCATGAAAATCTCCAAGAACCGCTCTACCATGTCAGAGAATATACTGACCATGCACCGCTGAGAAGTGGCGGGCGCATTGCATAACCCAAAGGGCATGCGACGGTAGGCGAAGGTCCCAAAGGGACAGGTAAATGTCGTCTTCTCCTGATCTTCGGGGTCCACGGGGACCTGGTTATATCCAGAATAACCATCCAAAAAGCAATAATACTCGTGCCCAGCCAAATGCTCCACCATCTGATCAATAAATGGAAGTGGAAAGTGATCCTTCCTTATGGCAATGTTCAGCTTACGGTAGTCTATACACACTCTCCACCCAGACTGCACACGAGTTGGCACCAACTCGTCGTCCTTATTCTTTACTACCGTTAATCCAGCTCGCTTGGGCACGACATGAATGGGGCTCACCCACTTGCTATCAGAGATGGGATAAATGATCCCTGCATCTAACAGCTTAATAACCTCTGCCCTCACAACCTCTTGCATAACAGGGTTGAGCCTTCTTTGCGGCTCCCTCGATGGCTTAGCATCTTCCTCCAAATGTATCCTGTGCATCACCACCGAGGGGCTGATTCCCTTAATATCATCAATGGTCCAGCCGATAGCTTCCTTGTGCTCTCTTAAAACATCTAATAATTTCTCCTCTTGAGCCTATCCCAAATCTGAAGCTATTATCACAGGCAAACAGTATGCTGGACCCAGGAACTTATACTTAAGATTATCCGGTAAAGGCTTAAGTTCCTTCTTTTGAGGTTCTGGTGACACCTTCTCCTCCTCCTCCTTGCTTTCTTGAGGATCAGACTCCAAAATGGCATTTACTTCCTCGAGTAACTTATCTAAACCCAAGTCCTCTCCAAAGTGAGCAAAGCATGCCTCCATGGGATCCTCAATGCTTGATTCATCCACAGTATCCTCAAGAATCTCCTCTATCAAGCATACATCTCTCACTTCATCATATTCCAGTGGTTGCCTAGTGATATCAAAAATGTTCAACTCTACTATCATATTTCCGAAGGAGATCTTTATCACCACTGTCCTACAATTAATTAGGGCGTTAGCCGTGGCTAAGAATGGTCACCCTAGAATCACCGGTATTTGAATCCCTACATTCTGAACCGGCTCTGTGTCAAGCACAATAAAATCCACGGGGAAATAGAACTTATCCACTTTTATCAAAACGTCCTCAACTATCCCCCGTGGTCTTTTCACTGACCTGTCAGCCAATTGAAGCGTCATGGATGTGGGCTTCAATTCTCCTAACCCCAACTGCATATAGACTGAGTAGGGTAGAAGATTCACACTCGCCCCTAGATCCAAAAGGGCCCTCTCGATATGGCTGACTCCTATCGTGCAAGTGATGGTAGGATACCCTGGGTCCTTATACTTGATGGGTAGCTTGCACTGGAGGATTGAACTGACCTGCTCGGTCAAAAATGCCTTCTTTGGGACATTCGTCCTCCTCTTGATAGTGACCAAGTCCTTTAAAAACTTGGCATATGATGGCACTTGATGGATGGCATCCAAAAAGGGGATATTGATTTGGACTTGCTTGAATACCTCCAGAATTTCCTCATACTTCCCTCCTTTCTTGGGCGCCTGTAATCTCTCGGGGTAGGGCGCTCTAGGCACAAACGACCTAGGAGGGTCTTTCTCAGTAGGTGTGGCTGTAGATGGCTCAGCATCTCTCTTCTCTGTGTTGCCACTCTCTTGCCCTTGCTGCGTAGCAGGGCTCTCTTCCACTCGATTGTCCACTTGTCTCCCAGACCTCAGTGTGACAATCGACTGTACTTGTTCCTCCCCGTGCGTAGGAGCTGATGAACTCTCAACCATAAATTGTCCTTTTGGGTTTTGCACGGGCTGACTGGGGAACTTTCCTTTCTCTCTCTCACCCAAGTGACTTGCAATTTGCCCTATTTGACTCTCCAGCTTGGCAATTGCTTGGGTGTTTACCATTGTTGCACTCCTCACATCGCTCATATTTTGGCTAGTCGCCTTCATGAACTCCTTAAGAGTGTCCTCAAGCGACTGTGAAACTGGCGCTGGTGTTTGGGTGGGTGCGTGGTAAGCAGGTGAAGGTGCTGGATGGGTAGAACGACCATGATTAGGAATTTGTGGGGCAAATCCGGGAGGATATTGATTTTGAGCATGATGAGAGGCTCCTCCCTGATTCATTGGTTGGTTCTGCCTCCATGAAAAATTTGGGTGGTTCCGCCACCCTGGATTGTACGTCTCAGAGTACGATCCATTTGACTGCCTTCTAAAGTCATTGAAAGCATTTACTTGTTCCATAGGATACTCGGCACAAGCCGGCATTGATGGGCAATTCTGTGCTAGATGCATGGGACTAGCACAGATGGAATAGCTTTCAACATTGAATGTGTTGGCAACATTGATGGATTGGCTCACAGTGAGAGCGTCAATCTTCTTGGTGAGGGCATCTAATTTTATCCTTAAATCAGCGTCCTCCCTGACCTCATAGATGCCTCCCCTCTTAGGAGCACGAATGGACTTATCTCGACAGCTTGAAAAATCCCACTGCTGTGAGTTGTCGGACAACTTGTCCAACGCCATATATGCTTCGTCTCCTGTCAGACTCAAGAATGCCCCCCCCATTCATAGACTCGATCATGCTACGGTTGGGTTGAGTCAACCCTTGGTAGAAGAATTGAACGAGTCTCCACTTCTCGTATCCATGTGGAGGGCATCTGATCAGTAACTCTTTAAAGCGCTCCCAGCTTTCAGAGAACTTCTCATCCTCGTCCTGAGTGAAAGAGCTAATCTCCTTTCGGCACTCATTCACTCTAGACATTGGGAAAAACTTATGGTAAAATTTGCTAAGCAGGTTTTCCCAAGATGTAATAGATCTGGACGTGTTGGAGTCCAACCACGCCCTAGCTCTATTGTGAAGGGAGAAAGGGAATAGTCGAAGATGGACTGACTCCTCAGAGAAGTTCTGGAATTTGAATGTAGCACAAATGTCTTTGAACTTCTTCACATGACTATAAGGATTTTCAAGATCTAAGCCATGGAATAAGGGTAGGAGTTGGATAACATGTGGCTTCAAATCAAAGTGTGTGGCATTGGTTGGTGGCAACACTATGCAGGAAGATGAGTTAGTCGCAACGGGTGCGAACAAATCTCTAAGGGATGTAGTGGAGTCCACGTTCCATGCTCTAGGTTGCTCTACATGTTCAGGATGATTAAAATTTTCTCCCATCTCAACAGTCTCTCTCTCAACTAGTGCTCTTTTCTGCCTCCTAAGAGTCAGGATCTAAATATGTCAAATCTAAGTTCAAGGATCTCCGACCAAGCATACACCAACAGAAAAATAATGAGATACAAACCAGCAGAAGCAACAGAATAAAGCAAATTTTTTTTTTAACAAAAAAAAGATAACTAGTAGAAAAATAAAATCATTTTAGACCAAAAAATTTCACAAACAAAACAATTCCCCGGCAACGGCGCCAAAAACTTGTTGTGAGTTTTAAATTACTCGCAAGCGCACGAGTCGTTTGCAGTATAGTGTTGTGCAAGTGCGAGGTCGAATCCACAGGGAATTGCGTTGTGAAAATATAATTTTTTAATCTAAACTAACTCTATCTTAACCTAGTTCCGAATTTTGAATGATAATTTGCAAAATAAATTAAAACTAAATTAAATTGATTTTAAAAACTAATAAAAAGCACTAAGGTTTCCGAATCCACCCCACCGAAGTTAAGCATACATGTTCTAAAAATATAGCCTATCAAAACATTCAATGAATCCAACTATAAGACAAAAAACAAAGAATATCCCAACTAAACCAAAAGCACCTGATGTATCCGCTCTTAACAAATCACAAAGGGAATCCAATTTAATCGAAAAGCATTCAATGTATCGATCAGATGAAACACAAAGAAAATCTAACAGACAATTTAAACTCAATCAATTATAAGATTAACTCAAATAATTGACAGAACATTTATACTAAAAATTGTCAGATTTGTACAAGCAAATCTGAACTACTACGCCAAACAACGGCGGGGCTTCATCTTCAACCTTAGCTGAAGAGTCTAGTCGTTCATAACTATAAAACTATAATAAAAAGTGCTAAACATTTAAACGAAAACAACAGAATATAAAGAAATAAATAAACAACTTTACATGGGAGAAATTCCACTCGCTGATGGGCGGCGCTTCCCCTCGTGGTAGCAATGCCTTCGGGATCCACCAGAATGCTGGCGGACGTCCACCGGTAAACACCAAAGTGGCTTAGGAATTGTACACTGAATTATGAAGCCAAATGGTGTTTATATAGGGGAAGTCACGGAGCACTGCAGGTTTCAGATTCGATGTGGGATACTGGCCCGAGTGCGCTCGATCGCAGAATGGTGCGATCGATCGCATGTGCGCTCGATCGCATGTCTCGTGCGCACGATCACATGTGCGCTCGATCGCATGTCTGTTACGATCGATCGCAGACGCACTGAACAGCAACTATTTCGATGTGGGATGTTGATCTTGCGCTCGTTCATAGGCAGGTGCGCTCGAGCGCATGTGCGCTCGATCGCATATCTCGTGCTATCGAGCGCAATGTCTCCAGAAGCTTCAAATCTCCTGAAATGCTTCATTTTCTCCACAAACCTGTAAAAATACACAAAACACAAAAAAAAAACGTAAAATAAAGTAAAATACTACTAACTAAGAGCATAAAAAATATAAGTTAAGGGTCTAAAATATGCAATATTTAAGACTCATCAACCCTCGTGTGTTCCATTTAAGGGTAATGCACGGTATATGCTTACCTTCATTGATGATCACCCAAGAAAAACTTTGGTGCTTATGTTGAAGACCAATGATGAGACATTCAAGTATTTTAAGCAGTGGAGAACCATGATTAAGAAGCAAACAAGGAAGCAGATTAAGAGACTGGGAATAGATAATGGTTTAGATTTTTTCTCAAATGATTTTGATGACTACAACAAAGATGATATTTTTATACACAAGACAGTCAAAGGTACACCACAATAGAATGGGGTTGTTGAGCGCATGAACATAACTCTTTTGGAGAGAGCTCGATGTATGCTATTGAATGTTGGTTTGACTAAGGAGTTTTGGGCAGAGGTAGTTTTGCTGCCTGTTATTTAGTGAATCGCTCTCTTGCTTCAACTATAGAGTTCAAAACCCCACATGAGGTATGGTTTTGTAACTCTTCTGATTATTTTATGGTAAAAATATATGGATGTCCTGCATATGTACATATTAATAATGGAAAATTAGAGTTTAAGGCTGAAAAATGCATTTTTCTTGGTTATGTTGATGGTGTGAAAGGATATAAATTATGGTGTCTTAAACCTAAGTCACTTAAATTTCTCGTTAGTCGATATGTTACTTTTAATGAATCCATTTTGCTTAACCCGAAGAAAGATGAGCCTGTTGTTTGTAATTTTGATCAGGGTAAGAGTAGCACACAGTAGGTAGAGTTGAAAAGTTCAGATTTAGATTCTATGCAAAACATTTTCACACAACTTGTTTTTGAACAGAGTGAGAATTTGAGTGAAGAACAGACTCAGTAGATTCAGAATGAACCTTACAGCATTTTCAAACATAGACTAAGAAGAGATACTAGACTACCGTTGAGATATAGTGATATTTTTTTGTCTAGTAATACTAATGCAATTGCCTATGCAATTGCCTATGCTTTATTAATTGCACTAGAAACTAGTGACGCAGGTGAACCTTCCATGTTTACAAAAGCCATTACTTGTGCAGATTCTTCAAAGTGGCTAGTAGCCATGCATAAAGAGATGGAGTCTCTTGAGAAGAATTAGACTTGGGAATTGGTAAAACCACTAATGGGTATTGCGAATACAACAGATATGTTGACTAAACCATTTCTAGTGTTCAATTTCAAGCATTGTTTAGACTTGATTAGTGTTACTTTCAGCGATTGAACATTTGTGGAGATTGTGAAGAGATTTTGCTATTTGTGAGAATTCAATTCAAAGTGGAGATTTATTAATTATGGCTTGTATTCATTAGTTTGGCCCAAACCTATGAAAATATTGAAATAAAGAAAGAAAACATGTTAAACCCATTGCCATTCTGCTTGTCATACCATGTCATCAATACACATTGTATTTATGGGTATTTTATCATTAATTGTTATAAATGTAAAGGTGTTATAAGTGTAAAGGCTGAAGTCTTTTAATTGAAATAGAAAAGGAAAAAACAAGTAGCGGCAATGTGCATTACCAATTGGACACGGAAACGAAGATGAAAAAAAAGACTTAGTCTTGGTATCTGTAACTTATAAACTGGAGTTTTGTTCTCTGCATTAGTGACTGCACGATAAACAAAATTCAAGCAAGAAAAAGCCTTGAATTAGCAAACAGAATAGTATTACAAATAAAGCTTTATAAGTGGTTGAAATTTCTTTTCTATTGGCTTATTGTATTTTTTTAGTTAAATTTGTGGTAACCTAGATTTTGGCATATTTGAGTTTGACTTTAGGGAGTTTTATCTCTCTTGATTTATATTCCAAATTTGATTATAGTGGAATCTCTCATTATTGCTCGTGGATATAAGTGTTTTGACTCCGAACCACGTAAATTATTTGAGTCTGTTTATTTTTCACTACTTTATTCCTAACAAAATCACACAATTGATATCATAGTTTGATCATTTGATCAATTTAGTTCTCAAAGTTTCAATTTGATCTATAAGCAAAATAATTTGAAAATAATTGCTAAAAATAAAAACTCATCTATTTGAAAAGGGCTACAATTTCATCCAAAATTCTTTGATCGAGTCCTTCACGTGTTGTGTGTTCTTTAGAAAGTATCGACAACTCATGAAAATCTTGACTACTAAGGAAAATACCAAAATCCACGGTGCAAATGTCCTACCCAAGCTTATTTATGACATCAGAGAGAAAGAGATGGCGGTTTTGTCTTAAGCTTGTTGTTGTTATTTGTCTAAGTTTCAAATATGTCCAAACATGGTCTAAGTTTGGTTAATGTCCAAACCAATTGTGGAATATCAAATTTCAGCAAGTTAAAAGGTTGCACACAAGTGTGTGCTTAAGTTTTGAGCATGGGAAGGTCAGGCACACTGCTGTGCAAGTTTCAGCACACAAGCAGGAGGTGTGCGCACAGCATCAGGAGGCTGCAGCATCAGGTCTCGCTGCAGCACACAGCACCAGCGCCGCAGCACACAGCACCAGCACCGCAACACATAGCAAGCCATGCTTCCAGCCCTGCCCCAGCGCCGCAGCACACAGCACATGGCTGCACACATGATCCAGCATGCATAAGACCTCTCCAATCATGTGTGCACCACACCAAAACGCACAACATCACTTGGAGAGTGATGTAGGGCTGAGATTAAAGGAAGAACATGATCAAAGGGAGGATAATGACTTATAAGAATGTCCAAGAAGTGAAAGGCTATAAAAGGGGTTCTCAAGCCTCATTTTCAAACACCACAACAAGATACAAAAACACACATACAAGAGAGGTTGTGACATTGTGAGATCATTGTAACATAAGAGAGAATTGTGTAAGGGTGTAAAGACACAAACACAAGAGGGACTCTTGTAGTGAGGCTAGTTGTAATAAGATAGAGAGAGTCTAGATTAGATTAGAGAACGTTGTTGAGTTCTCATCTTCTTCCTTCTCTTCTTGTTTCTTCAAGAACTTGGATTCTTGAAGGGGATTGCTGTAACTTTGTAAGAACCATTGAGATAGTGCAGAGAGTTCGGAGGAACTCACGGGGACGTAGGCACATTGCCAAACCTCGACAACAAATTTCTTGTCTTCTTTCTTTCTTTGATTTTTTGTTCTTGTGTTCGATTGCTGAAATTATTTCTACAAGTCATTCAAGACTTGGGTGTTTGGAAGATCACCACCTGGGCATCTTGTCAAGGTGATTTCCAACAGTGGTATCAGAGCTAAGCAGCTGGTTATCGGAGCAAGAAGTAGAAGATATGGAGCCAAGACTCCAAGAATCAAAGATTAAACTTCTTAGGTGATTCAAGAATAGTGTAAAGATCAAGATCCGGTCATGTTCTTGAAGGTTGATTCAAGAACGGTGTTAAAGATCCATCTTCGATCTGTGTTCTTGAAGTTGAAGAAAGTAGTTATGGTTAGTGCACAAATCTGGGATCTTGTCTGCAAAGATGGCTTCAAATTTCTGTGTGGAGAAGTTTGATGGAAAAGGGGACTTTGCCCTATGGAAGCGGAAGATCAAGGCGGTTCTCATGCAGCAGAAAGTGGACTTGGTTGTTGAAGAAGATGATACTTTTCCAGCAAGTGTCACGGAGGACCAGCGGACCGAGATGAAGAAGATGGCTTACAGCACCATTTTCTTGCACATGTCGGACAATATCACAAGGGAGTGCGGAGACTCGAAAGATCCAGCTGCATTATGGAAAAAACTAAATGAATTGTTTCTTGCCAAGACTCTCCCACATAAGAGGTATCTTCGGAAACAAATCTTTGCTTTTAAATTTGATCCTGAGAAAGAGTTGCAATATAATCTTGATGCCAAGAAAAGGAGTGCATCAAGTGGTAAAGGGTTGTTCTTTGAAAGAAGGCCAGCAACTTGGTATGGCAGCAACCATGGCTACTACCAGGACAGAGGTAGAGGAGAGAGCCATGGGAGAGTGCACAGCAGCATGTATGGCTACTACCGGGACAGAGGTAGAGGAGAGAGCCATAGGAGAGTGCACAACAGCATGCATGGCTACTATCGGGACAGAGGTAGAAGAGAAAGGTATGGGAGAATGCATTCCAAACTGAGATTTGGAGGGAATAGCTGCTACTACTGCCATAAGGAGGGTCATGTCAAGAAAGATTGCAAGAAGATGACAAGGGATAGAGGAGGAAGCCATACCAAGAATGGAGAGGCTTCGGTTGCCAAAACAGAACAGCAAGATGATGATGTTCTTGTTGTGTGCTCAAGTTTGAGTAAGGAGCATGAAGGCAGCGGGAAATGGATCTTAGATACCGGGTGCACTCATCATATGAGCCCTCACAAAGAATGGTTCAAGAATTTCAAGAAGATCAATGATGGAAGGGTCTTCTTGGGGAATGATAATTCTTGCCAAGTGAGAGGGATTGGAGACATCCAATTGAGGATGTTTGATGGAGTCACAAGGCTGTTGGAAAATGTGAGGTATGTTCCAGATTTGAAGAGGAACTTGATCTCATTGGAGCAGCTGGATTCCATGAGCTATACATGCAAGATAGAGGGAGGAAAGATCAAGGTGGCCAAGGGATCTTTGGTAGTGATCAAGGCAGCAAGAAACAATGGACTCTATGAGATGATCGGAGACATGGAAATCAAGGATCAAGCAGCAAGCTTGATGGCTGAGATGGATGAGGCAGCCCTTCGGCACACTCGCTTGGGACATATGAGCGAAGAGGGCCTGCAAGTTCTCAACAATGATGGCCTACTTGGTGGAGACAAAGTAGAGGAACTTGATTTCTGTGAGTGTTGTGTTCTTGAGAAGCAACACCAGGTCAGCTTCAACACCGGAGTGCACAAGGATAAGGGCATTCTTGACTACATTCATGCGGACCTTTGGGGACCAGCAAGGACACCAACACAGGGAGGAAACATTTACTTTCTGTCTTTAATTGATGATTATTCAAGAAAAGTGTGGGTTTATTTGGTGAAAAATAAATCAGATGCATTGAATAAGTTAGTGGTGTGGAAAGGGCTGGTTGAGACTCAAATAGGTAGAGTAGTTAAGGGGATAAGAACCGATAATGGCTTAGAAATTTTTAACCAAGAACTTGATCAATTATATAGGTTAAATGGCATTCTAAGACATAGGACGGTTGTGGAAACTCCTCAGCAAAATGGAGTTGCTGAGTGGATGAATAAGACCCTTAGGGAAAAGGTTAGGTGTATGTTAAATAAATCCGGATTATCCAAATGTTTTTGGGGGGAAGCGGTGTCTACAGCTGCATATTTGATTAATAGATAACCCTCTAAGATTATATACCATAAGATTCCCGAAGAGTTGTGGAGTGGAAAACCCCCTGAGTTGGACAACCTTAGGACTTTTGGGCGTGCTGCATATGCACTCCAAAAGGAGGATAAGCTTAGCCCAAGATCTAGAAAATATGTGTTTCTAGGATATGGGGAAGGGGCTAAGGGGTACAGGTTGTGGTCCTTAGAAAAAGAAGGATTTAAACTCATAATAAGTAGGGATGTTGTCTTTAATGAATTATTATTTCCCTACTTGGAGAAAACTAACCCTGTAGGGGCTAGTGAGCAAACCAATTCAGAAATTGTTGAGCATAGCATCAAGGGAGATTCTATTCAGGTAGAGCAAAGGAGGCAAAAGGGTTCGGACCAGGTAGAGTCCTTGGATGATTGCCAAGCTCAAGAAACTCAAGAAGAGACTGAACAAGAAGAGGATACTGCAGCAAGTCAGAAAGACTTTCAGCTCATAAGCGACTGGGAAAGAAGGCTGGTCGGACCACCTTCAAGATATGGGTTTGCGGATGCTGCGGATGCAGCAACTCCTTGGACAGAAGGAGGGATGTGTGAACAAGAAACTTACATGGATGCCATGGCATGTAAGGATTCGCCAAGGTGGCAGCTAGCTATGGAGGAAGAAATGGATTCTTTGAGGAAGAACAACTTTTGGGAATTGGTAAAAATTCCAAGAAATCAGAAAGTTTTGGAATGTAAGTGCACTTACAAGATCAAAGAAGGGTGTCCTCCAAGAGATAAAGTCCGGAACAAGGCTAGGCTGGTGGCGAATGGGTTCACGAGAAGAGGAGACATAGGTTTCACAAAACCTTTCTCACTTGGACACAAGGTGGAGAAGATGGTGAGTATCCTCATCTATGTCATTAATGGGTTGTTGGTTTGGAACAGCAAGAAGAGAATGGAAAGGTTTACATCTCAACTTAGTGAAGAGTTCGAGAGGAAGGATCTCAGCCTTGTACAAAAGATCCTTGGGATGAGAATCATCCAAGAAAATGAGAGAAGCTAGTTGAGGGTTTATTGGGCAATGGGTGTTCTCAACAAAATTGTGAGTAATCCCGAAAAAGAGCATTGGCTTGGGATGAAGTGGTTGTTGAGGAACAATGAGGCTCAGTAGCAGCCAATGGTAGCACTCATAACAACCGAGGCAGAATGCATAGCAGCTATGGAAGCCATAAAGGAGGCTGTGGGGTAGAAAGGGTTGTCGGACGAGTGGGAGGTCCTAAAAGAGCAGGTTGTGGTGTCTTTGGATAGCTAAAGTGTGGGGCACTTGTGGAGGATTCCATTAGGGGACAAAGTATATGGATGTTCGGTATCATTACATTCCGGAAAATGATACGAAAGGATGCATTCATGTTGACAAGAAGACCACAGAGAAAAGTCCTGTAGATTTAGGCGCCAAGGTTCTACCTCTAAGAAGGTTCAATCATTGCCTTAGACTTCTTAGGATTGGAGTCGGTTGATTGGTAACTCAATATGAGTTTGGATCCCGAAGCTTTCTGCACAATGGTTCAGGTTTTTTGAACACTTAGACAAAGGTAGAGATTGTTGTTATTTGTCTAAGTTTCAAACATGTCCAAACATGGTCTAAGGTTGGTTAATGTCCAAACCAATTATGGAATATCAAATTTCAACAAGTTAAAAGGTTGCTCACAAGTGTGTGCTTAAGTTTTGAACGTAGGAAGGTAGAACACACTGCTGTGCAAGTTTCAGCACACAAGCTGGAGGTGTGCGCACAGCATCAGGAGGCTGCAGCATCAGGTCACACTGCAGCACACAGCACCAGCGCTGCAGCACACAGCATCAGCGCCGCAGCACACAACACATGGCTGCACACATGATCCAGCATGCATAAAACCTCTCCAATCATGTGTGCACCACACCAAAACGCACAGCATCACTTGGAGAGTGATGTAGGGCTGAGATTAAAGGAAGAACATGATCAAAGGGAGGATAATGACTCACAAGAATGTCCAAGAAGTGAAAGTCTATAAAAGGGGTTCTCAAGCCTCATTTTCAAACACTACAACAAGATACAAAAACACACATACAAGAGAGGTTGTGACATTGTGAGATCGTTGTAACACAAGAGAGAATTGTGTAAGGGTGCAAAGACACAAACACAAGAGGGACTCTTGTACTGAGGCTGGTTGTAATAAGATAGAGAGAGTCTAGATTAGATTAGAGAACATTGTTGAGTTCTCATCTTCTTTCTTCTCTTCTTGTTTCTTCAAGAACTTGGATTCTTAAAGGGGATTGCTGTAACTTTGTAAGAACCATTGAGATAGTGCATAGAGTTCGGAGGAACTCACGGGGACGTAGGCACATTGCCGAACCTCGACAACAAATTACTTGTCTTCTTTCTTTCTTTGATTTTTTGTTCTTGTGTTCGATTGCTGAAATTATTTCTACAAGTCATTCAAGACTTGGGTGTTTGGAAGATCACCACCTGGGCATCTTGTCAAGGTGATTTCCAACACTTGTTGTAGCTCTGCCTTGGCAGAACAGGAGAGAGAAATAAGAGTTTTTCTGAAAAACTCTTTTCCATTTTCTTTATGATATGTTTGTTGTAGTGTAGTTTATCTCTACCATCCGTATTAATTTTATAAAATGCTCTCTTTAAGTCCTATTAGGAGTCTCAAACTCTATCTCTATATGCAATTAAAAATAAGATGAGATAGAGTTTGTTTTCTCCTCCAAGACCTTACAATTATCGATTTGTAGAATCAGGTTATGCCACCAATGGGAAACCCATTTTTGGACCCGTTGGATTGTCCTAAAATTTCAACATGGTCAAATAAGTTTCAGAATTTTATCTTTTGTTCAAATTGATCTCCAAAATTTTAGTTTGATCAAATAAGTTCTCAAAGTTTCAATTTGGTTCAATTAAATGTCCCGTTAACTCTCCCTTACTCTAAGACCAATTTGACCATAGAGCCAATCTCTGGAAACATATTTGACCTAATTGAAATTCTAGAGACCAATTCCACCAAAAGACCAAACTATGGAGACCAATTGTGACATTTAGCCGACATTGTGAAGTCAAAAGTTAAAAAAGAAAATCCTAAATTGCGTTTGGATACTCTCCTGATAATGAATTAATTATCATAACTTCTCTATATAATTTTTTAATATATATATAGAGAGAGAGAGAGAGAAAATCTCTATAGTATAATATTTTCTTATTTAGCCATATGATTAATTAAAAAACAAAACCCGAAAATTCAACTTTATTAATGTAAATACCAATTTAATCATAACATGTCTTTAAATAAAAAATTATAAAATGTTCGATCTTGTAGAAAGACTAAGGGTGAGTTTAGGATTGTTGTAACATTTTCAAAAGTGATGTTACAAAAGTGTTATGAAAAAAGTGCTTTGAGACAATTACAATATAATTTTTGATCAATTATATTTGCCAAGTTAGTTTCAGCAGTTAAAGTGTTTGGTAAAATTACCTGTAAAAGTATTGTAGTTATGTAAAATATTTAAAATAGACATATAAATAATAATGATAGTGTCTCTGTAATTGGAAAGATCATATTGAATCTTTTAAATGTGTGAGGAATTTTCATTAAGTCAAATGATATTTTTGAATATTTTTAATAGTCATTAATGTTTATACTACATTTCAAAACATAGTGTTGTCTATAACACCTTTTCTAGTAGTATTGTCTACAATACCTTAAGAGTAACTTTGAGAGATCCAGATTTTATACCACAACTTTTGCTAACACAAATAGTAACTAAATTTTATGAAATAAGAAGTTTAGATTTTTGTGGTTGGAAAAAAAAAATTTTATCACCCCACGACAATAACAATCGCACTCTAAAGCATGGTTGGATTGTGGGGCAACAAAAAAGAATTACAACAATGGTGCCCTACAACCAACAAAGAAATAACATGATTCGTGGTGGTTTCATATCTATACTTATAGTTATCATAATCGAACCGGACATCGAACTGGTTCGAGTCACTAGTTTATTGGTTTAATTAATGGGTCAATAGTCAAACAGTTGGTCCATAAAAAATAATTAAAAATATATAATATTTATAATAATATTAAGTATATTATATTAAATACTTGCAAAAGTATATGATGTATGAAACCATCACTATATATTACCTCAAACTTGATAAAGGTAACAATGAATCAAGTCTAAAACATTATTAATTAATAATAAATAATCATTCATACTCCAATAGTTAAAGAGTTAAATATTAGAATTAGGGGCAATAACACGTCTATTTCAAAAGAAAAAAATTATTAAAGTCAAGAGCACCTCCAAAACATTCTAAACATAAATTTAAAGCTTAAATATTAAATATGGGCATAACTTAACTATCATAAAGGCATATTACTCCCTTTGTCTTATAATATTTGTCACGTTAACTATTTATCTAATTAAATAATTATTTTTTTTAATTTTAAATCAGTAAAATATATTTTTCAGATATACATCAGTAAAGTTTTGAGGTTTCTAAAAATAATTTTTGTATTTTTAGAAAGATAACATACATAAATTAGTTAGAGTCAAATTTGTTTCAAAAATTCAAATGTGTCAATAGCTTTGGGAGAGAGAGAGAGAGAGAGAGAGTAATATATTAATATATATGATATATATTTTTTATAAATTGGAAGGTTAAATGTTAAATATAAGAGTTAGAGACAATAATTTTGGAAAGGAGGGAGTAATATATATATATATATAAGTTGAAAGGTTAAATATTAAATATATGAATTAATTTCACAAGAAGGTAGTTGACTTGATAGTTTTGTGCTTATAATTCTACCCAGCTAATCATTGGCCACATAATACATGATCCTTCACTTGGATCTTATTGAAACTGAAAAAATTAGTAGAATATTTTTTTGTTATATAATATGTATGATTTAATTTTTTAATAAAAAAATTAACCTAATGACCCTAACTGATTTGATTAGGTTGGGGTGAATTGAAATTGAATGATTTTATGGGTTAAATTGGATTGATTTAAGATTTTTTAATCCGATATAATTGAATTGTGTTGAATTTTTAAACCGAACCAACACATGCTCACTTCTAGTTTCTGTTTCTCTGTAATTATTTTGCGACTATAAACACTGCAAAAGCAGATACAATGTCACGTAGAATCTACTCGACGATCTTCCTTCCACTCGCCACCAAATGACCACGCTGCTCGGCGGTCTTCCTTCTGCTTGCCACCGAGTGACCACAGAAGATAAGTAAGCAATAGTTTAAACACAACAGGTTTTTTTTATATTTTTTTTAATGAAAACTTTGTCTGATATATTTAATTTTTAATGATAAGTCTTTAACTAGGATTTCGGCATATATAATTTTTGTCTAATATATTTAATAAGTCTTTAATTTTTTTTCTAATATATTTATTTTTTTTAATAATAATGGTTTAAATTAAACTTTAACTAGTGTTTTGATTCCCGCAAATTTCTTACTTCTTATATCGTATAAAAGTGTTTTGTTGATTTTACAAAAAAAAAGAAGGTATTTTCTGTCATTTACTAATTGGAAAATTAGGTGTTTTACTAGAAATCTAATGGCTGTGTGGTGTTTATGAGTCCAATTAATTTGGTTGATTATACATAGATTTTGTTTGGATGTTGTTTAAATACAACTTAAATCATCAAGACATAAATTTTTAATTATGATAACTTTAAATTTTATTAATTTAAATCAATATCCAAATGTCATACAATAATATATTAATAGATAATTTCATTAAAAATCGTCTTTTGATGATAAAATATTTTAATCTTGATATGCTTGATTTTTTGTCTCAATTTTGGTTGTAGGTGAATTTGAGTTTCAATTTCATCACTTTCTTTAAGCAGGGTTGTATCTTGACACAAATATGATACTCCACTAATTTAAATCAGACTAACTTGAGATGAACTGAATTAACAAATTAATTAATAATTACTGATATCACCACATTCTTAGAAGATTTCTGCCATCTATTTGCATATTGAAAGTCAACAAGGCTAAAAGTGAAATATTTTGGAAGATTTTTAATTATTAAATATCTATTATTATAACTAAAACAAAGTGATCTTATGTGACCATAATCTTACATGACATTTTCTATAATTTTTTATATATTTATTTCATTTTTATTTTTTCAAAAATATTAAATGTCTAAAATGAAACATTTGAATGAGAATATTAGAACCACCATTTCTCGAAAAGGAAAATAATAGAAAAAATACATTTTCTGCCAATTTAAATGACCAACCCCAGTCTATTCAAATCAATTCAAAAATCTTTATCACACTATAACTCTCATCTAGCTTAATTGATAAAATCATTCATCATGGGACAAAAAACCATGATTAAATCCCACTAGCATAAAAAATGAGAGGGGTTAAAGATGAAAGAGATCGGCCTCTATTGAGTCTCTTTTGAAATGAAAAAAAAATCTGAAATAAGAGAAAAATATATAAATAAACAAGGCACTAATATTTAATACCAGTGTCAAGAAGCACAAACCCTACCACCACTCATCCAAGATCTCAATTTTGTTTACAGCTCAAGACCAACAAAACTAATTTCAACTGCTAGCAACTCATCTGTAACTAAGGCCGGAGATATGTTAAATTATATACTCCATCAGATAGCCAACTCATCCTCTAGGTTACAAGTAAGTCCTAATGACATAACGGTACTTAATGGAATTGGAGAAGATCAGCTTCAGCTTGTAAGTCCTGTACAGAATTATATATATCCTACTCCTCTAAAGGTAACTACAATTATCCATAAATATAAACAAATCACCAACTTCCTATCCTATCATTTACATCTATAAGAGCTCAGTTAGTCTACTGCCTTGATGCCTGCATAGCAATAAGAGCATTTGAAATCTCCACCACCTGTTGTTCTGTTTTAGCTTTCCAATTCACCAACTCCTTCAACATTTCCTGTCAAAAAGGACTATTTCAAGTGGGGCTTCATTGACATAAAATGCTTAACTGGAAAACAAAATATGAACCCATTTACATACATCTAAATTATATTGTATTAAGAAACTTTTGACATACCTGAAACGATACAGAATTATCAAGATCTAACTTTAGATTGGCAGTAATAGAAGAATCTGGGGTCATGTTAGCTTGATCTTCATCTTGCCTCCTGGGTACTAGCTCCTGTACATCTCTGTTTATGCAACAGAAACAAAGGCACATCTATGACAACAGCAAAAGAACTACTAAAAATTCGAGTGACTTGTCTTAATTACCTCTTCATTTTAGCCATTTCTTCCTTGAGCAGTTCCACCTCTCTCACACAAACTAGGTCCTGAGAAGGGCTATTGCTAGGCTTTAACGGAGGTTGTGGAGCTGAGAAGAGATCTTGTACTATGGCTGCCTGACCAATGTTAACAAAATCAGTACTCTCTAACCATGGTGCAAAACCCTCCCCCTGAATACTATCCAGGTTGGTGCTCTCCAACCAATCTTCCCATCTTTCAGAAGTTGGGCTGAAGGTAGCGCATTGCTTTGGTGTCTGCATACTGTTCAATGAATTTGAAATTCCCGACAGCTGTTGCTCGATTTTAGGCTTCCACATTATCAACTCCTTGCACATGTCCTATCCCAAAGGAAATGTCAGATGGGACCTTATTGAGCTATATTGACACTAGGTAAACATGTCTGCATGTGTGTACATCATACTGCTCTTACAATAAACACAAATTTTACTAAAACCAAAAGAAAACACTGAAATCATATGTTATAATATCTGTCAACTTTTGAATGTTTAAAGACTGAAGAAAGTATTTCTTGGATACCTGCATACCACTCAAAGAATTAGAGATCTCCATCAGGCGTTGGTCCGTCTTAGCTTTCCATCTTACAAATTCCTTGTGCATCTCCTATCAAAGAAAAACACTACAGATGACTCTTCACCAAACGGATCATGATCTTCTCCATTTAAAAATTGAAATGGAATCAAGTTTACGATGAGATTGAATGTTACATCATTAAATGCAAAATATTCAAATTTAAATTTGCCAATGTGGCATTCAATCTCACCATGAACTTGACTTCTATTTTAATTTTTAAATGGAGAGGATCGTGGTCCTCACCAAACATATTGATCATATCACATAAACAAACAGCAAATTATTCTGAAACATTCACCTCAATTGTATTAGAATGACCTTGCTCTTTCTGCTTGGATAAAAGTTCTTGGGTGTTTCTGTTTAGGGGAAAAAAAGGAGGGGCATGCTTAGATAAATGAAAATGGAACCATTTTTAAATTTGAGTATTCTATTTCTTTTTTTATTTTTTATGTGGAGAGTATTCTAATTCTATTACCTCTTCATTTTGGCCATTTCTTCCTTAAGCAGCTTCAATTCTCCAGATTCCTGAGGAGGCACAGCACCAGGCTTCCACCAAGATGGTGGAACCCAGTTAGGATCCGCCACCCCAGCCTCCCGCTTAATATTGACCAAGTCAGCACTCTCCAGCCAATACTCCATCACACCATTTGTGTTGTAACACCGTCGAAACCGCTCAGCACCACCAGGTGCCACTTTACCATCGATGTGCTTCAGTAGGTGGTCTAAAAGCCCAGTGTCACCAACGCATTTGCGAGCTGCCATTCTCAGTGCTAACCGGGAAATTGGTTTCTCAAAGACAGCCCCTTCAGCCTTCATGACCTCCAATATGTTTTGCTCTCCCATCTTATACCTTCACAACGTAGAATTAATTTATAAGACAGTATTCAAACATTAATAAGACCAATTTTTTTTTTTTTTATAAATAAACATTAATAAGACCAATTAAAAGAACAAGATAACAGATATAGTCTCTACCTCTCAGCAGACCATCTGTCAACAAGATTTCGTTGCTTGTTTTGGATGTGCTTCTGAAGACTACTACTTTGCTTTAGTTTTGCATGTCCTCCAGCTTGTGCTTCTCTAAGTTGAGGCAGTGTGAGGCACTTTCTTTTCCGAATTCCAGGGGTCACAAGGGACTTACCTACTGTCACAGCTTCTCCACCACATCTTTCATCCCCTTCCTCAATGACACTGGATGAAATATGAGGTGTGTTACCTCTTTTCTCGCCATCAAATGTAACTTGCCGGCAAACCGCCCACTGTGCCATCCCAGTGCGCTTTAGCTCAGACCAACATAGCCCTTTCTTAGATGTTTCATCTAGCCTCTCGAAACTGTTATTTTCTTCTGAAGCACCAACAAAGAAACAGAACATTCAGAAACCTGAATAATGCAACAAACTCTGTCTTCTCATTAATACCTGAAAAGCTACAACTATTCAAATTCATTTATGTCAGCGGTAGTAACATTGAGATTGAATAATCAATTCCATAAACAGAGCCCTTATCTATCACTCAAAAATTCTAAGAATTCACTTCTCTTAAATTCTGATGGCAAACAGGCTGTGAAGGGGCACCTATAACAGTTGTCAGGTCAACATCTGTACCACATCTTTTCAAGCTTTTGTGAAAAATTTCTGATTCCTGTCAATGGGTCTCAATTTCTAACAATTTTGTTTTGATCAAAAGAAAATAAGAATAAACTGTAGCAACCAAACCACTGTGTTCATTAAGTACTTAATTCTTTTATTTATGTCCAACAATCATAGATCTTTGTTTGATAAACACATTGCACTGCATGCATAAGTTGCTTGTCCTCATGTCGGACTAGAAATCAGACGTTAGCAACTGGAATTTACAATCCATCTATTTATCTTTTCAGAATGCTTATCCATCAAGGCTTCCACTATTTCTGTCTTTTTTATCTTATCATTTGTCCTTTACTCTTTTGCAGTCCAATTAATATCTTGGGCTTTTCTTCTATAAACTTAGAAATTTTAAATCTTTCTTCATCCACATCCAATTCCAGAAAGTGGCTTTAAGCCCAGAGATTTCTTTTTTTGGATAAATCAGCACGGAGATATAAAAAAGGGAGAACAACCAAGAGAGAAAAGGTATGTCTATCCTGTACAAAAAAGATAAGGAATTTACAATTTGCACAACTGGGTTCATAAGTAAATATGAAGGCAGGTAGAACAAGATGATTGAAACCATGTACCGAGAGGTTAAAAAAAAGAGTACATTTGCCAATAAGGAATGGACAATTGTGTATAAGAATCTATTAAATACTAAAAAAGGCATGATCTGTTTTAAACCTGACTGCATAACATCTGAATGAGTCGAATTAGCCTAATGGTCCAAGGTGTAATCCTACAATTGAACATAAAAGTAAAATAAGTAATTTTGACGACACAGAGAAAGATTTCCTAGAGAAGATCATCACATATTTAACTACTGAACAATTAAAATGACTGTGGTAAGGAAAAGCTTCAAGAGAAACCTTGAATACTTAGAAAAATTGAAATGCTTTGGCAATATTGAATAAATAAATAAATACTCTCTCCGTCCCATTTATTTTGGTATGTATAGAAAACCCAATTTTTTAAGGAGACATAATAATTACGGTTACAGCTCATTAAATTAAAACTTACGTTCCAAAAATACCCTCATTTAATACCTAGACTTAAATGGTAGTGTGTTTTAGGAAACCTACAATTAAGGGTAATTTAGGAAACTTAACAAAAGTCGAATATTGTTTAAAACAAACAATATGGGACATGCCAAAATAAATTGGACGTATAGAGTTAACATTTTTTTTCATAAATGAATAAATAAATAAAAACATTAAAAAGTGGTAAGTGCCAAATTCATTTCTCAAAGTTACGAAATGCAAAGTAAAGTCGCTAGTCGGTTTACTATGACTGGTAAGACAAGGTAGGGTGGCAATAACTTCTTTCAACATTTTTCACTAGAAAAAACCCACCTGAATACCTGATGCATTGCATGTGACCACCTGTAAATGACATCATCTCCAAATTTTGGGTATAAACAAGGACTACATGGTTATGATTTAGTTTGTTACTTTTGCGATTTCATAACATTGATGAAGAATGGATGAAGTAAATAATGGTATACTCAACAGTCTACAGAATTTTTGTTTACTCAAACTTTAAAATAAAAGATTGTGGCCATACCTTCGTTTCACTGGAAAGGATTTGAGTTAAAGGTTACCTTTACATAACCTGGACACTAAGAAAAACATGATCCCTCAGTATAAGAATTATTAATCCAGTAAAAGTATGTACATAAACATGCATGCATGCATGTATGTCTGATTATGAATATCACATAGACAGAAAAGTGTTGCAATACAAGGAGACAGGAAACTTACACACACACACACACACACACACACACACACACACACACACACACCCAGATTCATACATATATATAATTTTTTATGTAAGTAACCAAATATATTTATAAAGCACCAAAGATTATACAACTGATAAAAGCATCCCTAACCCTACATCCATACTGACAACTAAGAAAGAAGGAAAACAATATTTTCTATAGCAGCACTAAATATGATAAACGAAAAAAATAGATTACTCGGTTGATAAGCACTTATTAACTATCCTGCACTCCATGTACCTTAAGATTATATCTTCTAGTAATCCAAGAAAACAACAGACATCTTACACTTTACAAGGACTTCTTACATTTTCATGAAAAAAACCTTGAAGTCAACTGAAGTCTTCGCTTGAAATTTGTGACAGCAGAGAGAGCAAGAGTGAGCAAACATGAAAGAGAGAGAGAGAGAGAGAAATATTCAATTTGAAATTAGTGAAGGAAATAAGCTTCTGGACCTGAGATAAAAATTAATTATTAGTAGATGTGCGCCTTGGCTCAAGTGGTAAAGGAATGGCAAGAGATGAAGAAAGGTATGCGTATGTCATAGATAAAAAATCTTGTCAACTGATGACGTACCTTTCTTCATCTCTTCCCATTCCCTAATTTTCTAGTTGCTCTAGGTAACTGAACCTAGAGCAACTGGATTTGATTCCTCTACACTGCATAGATAGACCAGAGACCTCTAATCCACATCTAAAACATGTGACATTAATGGAATATCCATGGTTCAGTTGCTCAGGCATTACCATTGCAGCTACATACTGTAAAAGTGCTGGAGTTTTCAGAGATATGTTGTCTCAGTTAACATTTTACAAAGTATAAATTACACCACACATCCTGCAAGTTAAACATGATTTTCAATTTCATACCAATAATTTCGATTTTTGCAACTGATAAGTAAACGACTTAAGAAATTTTCCACGTGAGTCCATGTAAGCACACCACATAAGATCTTGGTGAAATATGAAGAATGGGAAAGAGAGAAAGAAAAGGGAAAGGAGACAGGGGAGGAGAAAAGAGTTGAAATAAAAAGATGTGAGGAAGCAAGAAAGAGCTTCTTAAAAATGCACCATTGAGAATAATATGAATTTCCAAGCCAAAAAGTAGCAGAATCACAAAACATAAAGAAATGCAGGCCTGCATGATTGAGGCCTCGCATATAGTCCTCACCAATAAAACTGAAAATTCCAAATATGTTTAAACACATCAAAATTCAGGTTGGTTTCAAGAAGTTGGCAAGCCAAACAACTTTATGATCTTACCTTAAAGCAGGATCTTTCAAAAAAAAATCAAAAACACCTTCTCAATCATGTTTCTGGTCTCATGCCCATATTGTCACCATCTTTTCAATGTATATCACAACTATTTTTGAGAAATAGAAACAATTTCAGAATTGACACCAACTGGAACCCAAGTTTGTAAACACACCCTTAACAAACATAAAAAAGCCCAAAGCTTAAACACAATGAACAGAGAAACATTATATATACCCAAAGAGGGTCTTCATGATTTTTCACAAGATTTTGTGACCGTGTCCCTTTTCTTTCTCTTTCCATTTTTGGGTCCCACGTGAATTTGAGAGAGGGATCATTACTCCGAGAATATTAGAAAAAAAATCTATTAAGATTACAAAATCTTTCATTCCTCTTCCTCCTTACCTTATTTGATTTCTAGAAAATGCAAGAAAAAGTAAAGTAGCCAACATTCCCAATCAAGCAGTGTTCGTGCGTTATAGCCATAAAGAACAAAACTCATTATTCATTAGCATACAAAAAACCTGAAAAACAGCATACACTCCATGATCCGCACTCCTGTTTCCCCCATTATTTTCTAATGTTTTCTCAGCAACCAACCACACAAATGGCCATAAGAAAACTAAACACAGAAACTCCCAGAGCCATTCCCTTTGCTTCATGATTCCCGCAAGGCTGCCGCTTAAGGCATAACATATCAACAATGAAAAGCAAAAGCTAGAGAAGCAAACACAAAAAAAAAGTACAAAAACAGAACAAAGGAAGCAAAGAAATTAGGGGTTCACCTCAACAGACAAAGGGGAAGACCTTCAATATTCAAACAACAGCAAAGCCCAAATTATTACACGCATATACACATAAATATACAAATTATGTTTACTAACAAGAAGGAAAAGAAGGCATTAAAATCTGAACAAGAAAGAAAGAGAGTACCTCTAAGAATTAAGTGGTCAGAGAGAGAGAGAGAGAATTGTGAATTCTCTAGGTTTTAGATATTATCGGTGAAGAGAGAGTAAAGGCTGACAGAGAAGCCAAAAATTCTCTTATTTTGCCCGAAAATAAAATAGCAGCCCTATCTCCAACTTTCGCTACTAAACCCTAACCGCCAAAATCTCTAAAACCTCTCCGTTAAATTTTATTTTAAAAATATTTTTATAATAATTATAAGTTTTTAAACAAATAAAAACACCAAATTCCACTAGTTAACATATGTCGTATATTTTAGTAAAAAAGCTGCTATCAAGTGTGCCTATATGTGTATCATGCATTTAGTCAATCTAGGCATTGCTCCAAAATTCATTTTATCATTATCGCAGGAGAGTTAAAAAAGATTTATAACTCATATTATAATTATAATTATAATTATTCTCATTAATGAACTTGTAACTCTTTTAATGCAAAAGCCTATAAAAAGAGTATTTCTTCTCATAGTAACGTACACTAATGTTTATCTTCTCACACACATTGATCTTTCTTTCATTTTATTTATTTTTACATAATATTTTCTTATTATACATAGTAGAGAAAGATGGTATAATAAAGCCGTTTGTATTGATATCATGCAAGTATTAATGAGCCACATATAACTAAGAAAATTCGTTCCCAATAAATATATCTCCACAATAGTGGAAACATCTTTAAAAGAGCAGTTTACTCATGTTTGGAAATGCTTCACGTCATTTAAGTCTATTATTTTACTTTTATATTTAACTTTTTGTAAAGACATTTACAATTTTTATATACAAGGGCACACAAATTTTAAGATGTTGGAATAATGAGTACTCTTACGCGATATTATGTGAACTGTTATATTATCACGTGCCTAACTTTGTCACCAAATTAAAGTGAAATAAATTTAAGTTTTCGCTAAATGCACGAAATAAGCTTTTGAAGTGGAAGGCTTAATTATGATATCTACCTTTGAAAAATTTGTTACTTTACAAGCCAACGATGATTTTACTTTGGTGCGTATCTTTTGGATATTTAGTGAAAATCCTAAATACACCAATGAAGAGTTTAGTTAGTTGGGTTGCTTTTTTAATGGTATGTATGAGAATTTAATATGAAATGATATATACTCGACTCTATTAACATGTGATATACTCGACTAAGCATTCTCATGATAGTCGACTATTTCGATAAGTGATTGTGCAATTTAAATGTTATGATGTGAGTCGATAGGTATTAAATGTTACCAAACTATTTGTATCTAATTAGCTGAGTAAGTACATGTGGTATGCTCTATTTTGTTAAAAATAATATTGTTGGTTTGATTATTATTATAATGTTTATATTGTTGAACATTGTAAAGAAAAATAAAATTAATTTGCATTGGAAATATATATATTAGATGAGATCAACTCATCTGTCGTAAAAAAATTTGTGAAGTAAAACATTCAGTACACATAAATTTTAATTATAAGGTGGTCCTCACTAAATCCCAAAATTTAAGAAGCTCAAATCCATATGCAAAAACAGTGTATTGTAGGTTTTATTTCACAATTTTTACACTAGAGAAGTTGATCCCATATTGGAGATAGTAGTAATAATATAATAGAGAGTAATTATTAAGAAACAAATAAAAAAAGAGGCTTTACGTTTTTTTTCATACTCTAAAACAATATTTATGGTAATTAAGAATTTAATATTTAGACATTCAAAACAATAATTATGAGTTTTAAAAAAGAGATAAGAAGCAAATATATTTAGAATTTAATGGTCTTTTAATACCAACCCAATATAGTATTTATAATTAATCTTGAACGTGCATCATTTATTGAAAAATCATTGAAATTTATTAGTTGTTTTATTGAGCCTTAACTGCACATGGCAAAAAAATAGGTCAAAGACTTTTTTGCAATTGACAATTACTAATGGACTTCTTTAAAATTACAAGTGGGTTTTTTCGAAAGAAAATAAGGGCACGAGTATGACGTACCCATTGAAGATATGGCTAGCAATGCTCTTAAGTTAATGAGGTTAAATGAAAAAGTGAGAAATATGTCTTTTGAATTGTGGTTAGGTATGGTTTAGGAATAATTACATGATGTTAACTGGATCACGATTCTCTCCATTTAAGAATTGAAATGAATGCCAAGTTCATGGTGGGATTAAATATCACATTGATAAATTTGAATTTAAATGTTCTCCATTTGATGATATGACATTCAATCTCATTATAAACTTGACTTCATTTCAATTTTCAAATGAGGAGAATCATGATCCATGTTGACTAAGTTTGTCAATGTCGCTACAGTGTTTTCATCGTGTACACTCTTAGGCTTTCTCTCTTCACTTTAAGGTACATTATTGTATTTAGAATTATATATTGATCTCAATCAAAATTGGGTATCTACATGTGTTAATAACCAAAAAACTCTAATTATAATTAAATATTTTAACTTCATTAATCTTCAAAGGAACATTCTTTTGTTGCAATCAAAAAATATTATTATACCATGCATGTGTTGACTTTAAATCAATCAGTCTAATGATTTTGATGATAACAAACACTTCAAATCATCTAATGATTTTATGTTTTATGTTAAGCAATTGCATAACATTTTATACATGAACCAAGTTGAGAAAAGAAAAAAATTCTTTAACAAATAAAAAGATTGAACCGAAAGTAATTCATGTAAGATCAAAAGTGCTGACCCCTAAATTGATTTTAATGATAACAAAAACAATTTGAGTTGATCTACCCAAATTACCTAAAGTGTTTTTATACTTAAAAGTTTGTTATACAAAGTTGCACGCACCTCAAGAGAAGAAATGAAGAACAATATTAGAAGCTACTAAGAAGTTTATTTGATTGTAAATCTTCTTTCAAAGTCTATAGCTTTATTAATATCTCAATTGTTTTTAAATTATTTTAGTCAAAATCTTTTGAACTTAATATTAAATTTATAAAGCTTTTACAAAATTGAAAAGATCGTTTCAAGGGATTTAGTCGACTGAAAGGTTTCTTCAGTCAACTAAATGAAAGACAAAAGGTCATGCCCTTCTGATTTAGTTGACTGAATGAAGAGCATACTCTCTAGCCTTTTTTTACCTAATTGATTGTATAGATCACACAATCGACTGAATGAAGGACACAGAGTTCAACACTCTAACCCATTCAACTGAATGATCTATTCAATCGACTAAATAATCTATTCAGTCGACTAAATGATTAAAAATCTAAAATATAGCTAAACTTTTCAGTCGACTAAACAAGCATCAAATCGACTGAACGCTCGAGTGTAACAGCTATAATTCAAATTTCTTAGCATTGTTTAGAGCATTAAATGCTCCAAACCACTCCCCAATAGTATTACTTTGTATGGGTTTAAGACTATATAAACCCATCATAAATGAGCTAAACCAACTAACTAGAACATTCAATTCATTCTTGAAATCTTTTATTGCTCTTCAAAGCTTTCAAAAACCTTCGCAAGTCATTCTTAAAGCTTTGTTTCTTAAAAGAGAGATAATATTTATCTTGTAATGCATTAATTACCATCTCTATTGCATTCCTCTACAATCAATTCCAATCATTGTAAAGAGAAAGAGTTAGTGTAACTTATATAGTGTTTAGGTGTTAAACACTTCCTTGTAGACTTCCTAATTGGAAGAGATCATTATACGGTTTTAGTCACACCCATTAAGTTGCTTGAATATTTTATAGTGGAATACTTCAAGGAGGTTCCTTAAAGAGAGTGGACGTAGGGTCAGAGAAATACCAATGTTGTAGAACCACTATAAACAAATTTTGCATTTTCTCTTCCTTACTCCTTTAATTTCCAGCACTATAATACTTGTTGTTCTTGCTTGATTTTATAAAGTATTTAAAAATTTAGTTGTTTGCAAAAAGTTTTTAAAACCCAATTCACCCCGCTCTTGAGTTTGCACCTTAGTTTACAATTGGAATCAGAGCCTTGTTTTCAAATTTTGGCTTAAAATCCTTTGAGTAGATCCTATGGAAAATAATAGTTACACCGAAGGTCACTCTTATACTAGGCTTCCTTTGTTCAATGACACAAATTATAATTATTGAAAAAATAAAATGAGAATCTTTGTAGAATGACAAGATTATAATTTGTGGAGAATCATTGAAGAATGACCTAGGATTCCTACAAAAAGAGTGACGGTTGGTGAAACTACAACTACTTTGCCTAAGTTAAAATCAGAATATGATGATGAGGATTGTAAAATAATGTCTTTAAATAATAGAGATACTACTATTCCTCATTACGCTTTAGACTTAAATGAATAAAATAAAATTTCAGCATGTGTTTCGACAAAAAGAAATTTGAGACAAACTTGAAGTAATATATGAAGGCACTAGTGAAGTTAAAAAATCAAAAATCTATATGCTAGTGTCTGAATATGAATCTTTTAAGATGTCCCCTATCGAAACCATCTCTGATATGTATTTTTCTTTCACTGGTATTATTAATGGTTTAAACCTTCTTGGTATGAACATTGAGGAATTTGAGTTGACAAGGCAGATTCTTAGATCCTTGCCACCAACCTGGAAAGCTAAAAAGACAGTAATGGTGGAAGCTAAAGATCTCGACAAGCTCGACGCTGAAACACTTCTTAGCTCTTTGCTAACTTACGAGATGGAGGAAATGAATCATGGCATTGGTGAAGATGAAAAGAAAAATAAAGTTATTGCTCTTAAAGCTACCACAAGTAAGAAGGTTGAAGAAGAAGAAAAAAATGAAAGCAGTTAAGAAGATGGAGAGATGGCTCTCATCACAAAGTGGTTTCACAAATTCTTGAAGAAGAGCAAGAAACCCTACACAAAGGATAACATCAAAAGAGATCTTATTGTGTGCTATAGTTACAAGAAACCATGGCACATCAAGGTGGATTGTCCTTCAACCAAGAAACCATACAAGAACTTCAAGAAGAAAGCCAAAGTGGCTACAACATCTACTTGGAGTAATGATGATGAGGAAGTCTCGAGTAGTGAGATTATCTACGAAGAAATTATCAAACTTTGCTTGATGGCAATTGATGATGAAGATGAGATAACTAACTTTTCTTCTAATAATGATAATGAAGAATTAATCAAGGTTATAAATGAAATACATAATGAATTAAAGAAATTTGATTCTAAAAACGTTACTCTCAAAAAGGAAGTTTTATCTCTCTCTAAAGAGATAGGAACTTTAAAAGAAGAAAAAGAAAAACTTTTTTTAGAGCTCAATAACTCATCACTTGAATCTTTGAAAAGTGAAAATTCTAATTTGAAAAAAAAAGTGTTGGAATTAAATAATATTATATTTAGGCTTGTCAGTGGAAAAGAAAAGCTAGATGAAGTGTTAACTTGCCAAAGAATGAGTGGAAAAAAATCTGGATTGGGTTATTCTCCATCGAGCAAGCAAAAAACAAATGAAACTATCTTTGTGATAGCAACATGTGTGAAAGAATCCTCTACTTCTAAGGCTCCTAGTAATGTTAAAAATGCTCCATTGAAAAATGATAGTAAGCCTAAGAATTCAAATATCAATTCCTATGCTAGAAATTCAAATGCTAATGCTAGGAATTGACATCCTAGAAATACTTATGCTCATATATGTACGCTTATCCTAGAAATACAAATGCTAGGAATACATATTCAAGAAATGCACATGCTAGGGATGCATATTCTAGAAGTAACTATCACGCATATCCTAGAGATAACATGTATGTTCAAAACTACTATGCTAGAAACATATATCATAAGAATGCTCATCCAAGGAATGATAGATATGCATACTCAAGACATCTTAGAAACTTCTATGTTTATCATCCTAGGATCATGCATCATCCACATGTCTATGATTATGGAGCACTTTACAATGTTAAGAAAGTATGGGTCCCTAAAGAAGTCGTATTTTCTAAGACTAACCTGAAAGGACCCAAGGAATTTTGGGTACCTAAGAGCTTTATTGTATATCTTTGTGTGATGTACGTTTGTCTCCACACAAAAGTTGAAGGTGACCATAAGTACTTTGATAGTGGATGCTCAAAGCATATGATTGGTGATCGAAGTGTAATTAAGGAGTTAATTTAAAGAGATGGCGGGCACGTCACCATTGGAGATGACATTAAAATGAAGATCATCGAACATGGTAAAGTGGGTAAAATTTTCTTGTTGACCCATAATTGATTTTAATAATGACAAAGCATTACTTAAATTGCATTAATAGTTTTATCTAAGTGTTTAAGCAGTAAAAGCATTCAATTCAGAAATAAGATGCAAGAAGTTCAGACACCAAAAGAAGACAAGATCTAAAATAGGCACTAAGGTAATTGAATCACTTTGTAAATATCTAAATTCAATTACTTAGCTTAATCTATGGCTCAATTTACAAAAGACTTTGACAAAACTAAAATACAAAAAGTTTCTAAGTTAAAAAATTGGTTTGAACATGAAAAATGGGTTGATGGATAACCCAGTCGACTGGGTCTATATACCAGTCGACTGGGACCAGTCGACTGGGAAATGGGGCAGTAAGTTCCCAGTCGACTGGTACTAAGGACCCAATCGATTAGTAACTTCACCTAGTCGACTGGTCATATGACCCAGTCGACTAGTACTCTCCCAAAGCCTAAAAGTGAACATTTTTCACTTAACCTAGTCGACTGGTACAAGGACCCTGTCGATTGGTAATTTGAAAATATAACCGTTTGAGACGCGAGACTTGAGGATTTAATACCCTAAACCTACCAAGTCAGTGTCAAATGGCTATATTAATTCAAGGCTATATAAACCTACTTCAATAAGCATTTAAACAAGGAAGATAACACATTGAATTCATTATATAGCTCATTAATTCTCAAAAGCTTTGAAAAATTCATTGTGAGCCATTCTTCAAGCTTTTTCTTAAAAGAGAGATATTATTCATTTGTAAAAGCATTCATTATTATTCATTTGTAAAAGCATTCATCACTATCTCTCTACCATTTACTTTACAATTAATACAATTTATCGAAACTCTTAGAGTGTTTAGGATTAAACACTTCGGTTGTAACTTCCGTGAGGAAAAGATTGTTTGTAAGGTTTGTGCAACACCCATGAAGTTGCTCGACTAACTTTTAGTGGATTTCTTCAAGGAGGTTCCTTGAAGAGAGTGGATGTAGGGTCGGAGAGATTTCGATATTGTCGAACCACTATAAACGGAGTTTGCATATTCTCTTTCTTAACTCCTTTATTTACAAGCATATTATTTAATTGTGTGCATTGCTTTATCAAACTGTTTTAAAAACTTGTAAGTTAATTAGAAAAAAGTTTTTAAAACCTAACTCACCCCTTTCTTGGGTTTGAACTTCGGTTTACAATTGGTATAGAGCTTCGTACTCAATTTTAGGCTTAAAATCCTTGAGTTGATCCGATGGCATCTAATAACTATACTGAAGGACATTCCTATACTAGGCCTCATTTGTTCAATGGCTCCAACTATAACTATTGGAAAAATAGAATGAAAATCTTTGTCAAATGACAAGATTATAATCTATGGAGAGTCATTGAAGAAGGACCTAGAATTCCTATAAAGGAAATAACCATTGGAGAGATTAATCATACAATGCCTAAACTAAAAACAGTGTTTAATGAAGAGGATTGTAGAATGATGTCTCTGAATAGTAGAGCAACTAGCATGTTACATTGTGCTCTAGATATTGTTGAATACAATAAAATTTATGCATGTATTTCAGCTAAAGAAATTTGGGATAAATTACAAGTTATATATGAAGGCACTAGTGAAGTGAAAAAATAAAAAATTTATATGCTAGTGTCTGAATATGAATCTTTCAAAATGTCTCCCAATGAAACCATTTTTCAAATGCACTCACGTTTTACTACTATTGTTAATGGTTTAAAGCTTCTTGATAGGAACTTTGAGGAATTTGAACTAACGAGGAAGATCTTAAGGTCTTTGTCATCCTCTTGGAAAGCAAACAAGACGGCCATAACGGAGGCCAAAGATCTCGACACTTAACGTTGAAACACTCCTTGGATCACTATTGACATACAAGATGGAAGAAATGAATCCCGTTGTCAATAATGAAGAGAAGAAGAAAAAATTGATTGCTTTCAAAGCCTCTACAAGCAACAAAGAGGAAAAAAAGAAGAAGAGAATGAGAGCAGCGAAGAAGATGGTGAGATAGTATTAATCACCATAAGGTTTCACAAGTTCTTGAAAAAGAGCAAGAAACCTTACGCAAAGGATTCCACTCCAAAAAGGGAACTTCTTGTGTGTTTCGATTGCAAAAAGCTCGATCACATCAAGGTTGATTACCCAACAATGAGAAAACCTTATAAGAGCTTCAAAAAGAAAGCCATGATTGTAACCACATGGAGTGATGATGAAGAGGAAGAAACTTTGGACAATGAAGTTGGATACGAGGAGATTGCCAACCTATGCTTGATGGCAATCGACGATGAGAATGAGGTATTAATTTCTTCCCCTTCTAATAATAATAACATTGTTAGTAGTAGTGAAGAATTAATTGAAGTTATAAATGAGATGCATGAAGAATTGAAGAAATTCGATTCTTGAAATGTGGCCCTCAAGAAGAAAGTCTCATCTCTTTCTAAAGAGATGGAAGGCTTAAAGGAAGAAAAAGAAAAACTATCTTCCATACTTTATAACTCTTCACAAGATTTTCTAAAAAATGAAAATGATATTTTAAAGAAGAAAGTAATGGAATTGAATAGCACTATATCTAGACTTATTCTTGGAAAAGAAAATCTAGATGAAGTGCTATATTGCAAAAGGTTAAGTGGAGGAAAATCTGGCTTGGGTTATTCTCCATTAGGCAAGCAAAAATCAAAAGAGACTTTGTTCATAAAATCAACATGTGTGAATGAAGCCTCCACCTCCATTGCCACTAACAAGATTAAAAGCATTCCCTCAATATATGCTAGTAGGTCTAAGAATGCAAATTTAAATCCTAATGCATATACTAGAAATAAGAATCCTAGAAATACTCATGCGTATATGCTCGCTCAAGAAATGCAAATGCTAGGAATAATCATTCAAGGAATGCACATACTAGAAATTTACATGCTAGGAATTACCATCATGTATATCTTAGAGATAATATGTATGTTCATAACTTGCATGCTACAAATGTACATCCTAGAAATTACCATCATACATTTCCTAGAGATGACATGGGTGCTCATAATTTTCATAATAGAAACATGTATCCTAGGAATATTCATCCAAGGAACTATAGGCATGCATATTTAAGAAATCCTAGAAAGTTCAATAACTATTATCCTAGGATCATGCATCAACATGTCTTCAATTATAGAGCACTTTATAATATTAAGAAAGTATAGGTCCCTAAAGGAACTGTAATTTCTAGGACATACCCTAAAGGACCCAAGAAATTTTGGGTACCTCAAAGTGCAATTGTATATCCTTGTGTAATGTAGATATGTCTCCACACCAAGGAAAAAGGTAACTATTGGTACCTTGATAGTGGATGCTCAAAGCACATGGCCGGTGATCAAAGCATGTTCAAAGGCGGACACGTCACCATTGGAGAAAACACAAAGATAAAGATCATCGGGCATGGCAAAGTTGGTAATGATTTCTCAACTATTGATAATGTTTTATATGTGCAAGGCCTTAAGCCAAATTTACTTAGTATTAGTCAACTATGTGACAAAGGCAACAAAGTCATATTTGAAACATTTCATTGTCTAGTTATAGATATCAAAACTAACAAGATCAAGTTTGTTGGCCATAGACACGAAAATGTCTATATAGTTGATTTAAAATCCTTGCATTAGGAAAATGAAAAATGTTTTTCCGCTTTTAGTGAAAACCCATGGCTATAACATAGAAAACTTGGCCATATGAACATGGATTTGCTTAAAATTATTTCAAGAAAAGATTTAGTCATTAGGCTTCCAAAAATCAAATTTGAAAAAGACAAGATGTGTGATGCTTGTGAAATGGGAAAACAAACAAGAATTTTTTTAAATAAAAAAAATGTAATCTCAATCTCTAGACCATTGGAACATTTACATATGGACTTGTTTGGTCCAATAAGTACAATTAGTCTAGGTGGCCATCAATATGCTCTTGTTATTGTTGATGATTATTTAAGATATATCTTTGTTATTTTTATTGCTTAAAAGGATGAAGCATATAAAGGATTTGCGAACTTTTGCAAGAAAGTTCAAAATGAAAAAGGTATTTCTATTTCAAGCATTAGAAGTGATCATAGAAAATAATTTAAAAACCAAAGCTTTTCAAAATTTTGTGATGAAAATAGAATTGATCACAAATTTTCAGCACCTAGAACTCCTCAACAAAATGGAGTTGTTGAGAGGAAAAATAGAGTTCTAAAAGAATTTGCTAGAACAATGCTTTATGAAAACAGTTTACCAAAAATACTTTTGGGTAGAAGTCATAAACACTTCTTGCTATATTTTAAATAGAGTATTAATTAGGCCTATGCTTAACAAAACTCTATATGAACCATGGAAAGGTAGAAAGCCTAATATCTCTTATTTTCGTGCTTTTGGCTGCAAGTGATTCATCCTAAATTTAGGTAAATTTTACTCAAAGATCGATGAAGGGATATTCTTAGAATATTCAACCTCTAGTAAAGCTTATAGAGTCTTTAACAAAAGAACTCTAGTGGTTGAAGAATCCATACATGTTGCCTTTGATGAGTCTAACCCAATTAGTAGTAGAGTAGTATCTTTTAATGATGATGTAGATTTTATTCCAAGAATGGAAACACCTACTCCCATTGTTGACCCGAATGAGAGCCAATCTCAAACAGGTCAAGAGGTAGATGCTCTCAATCTTGATCAACCATCTATAAGTCAATAAGAGGATAGCGTTCCCAAAGATTTGAGGTATGTGAATTATCATCCAATAATCGATCAAGTGATTGGTGATCCTTCACAAGGGGTAAGAACTCTATCCTCTATAAGAAATATTTGTAATTATGTAGCCTATTTATCTCACGTAAAACCTAAGACTTTTGTAAAAGCCAAAAAAGATGTTGATTGGATAAATGCTATGTAAAAGAATTAAATCAATTTAAAAGGAACAAAGTATGGAATCTAGTTCCTAGACCAAAGAATCACACTATAATAGGAACCGAATGGGTATATAGAAATAAAATAGATGAAAATGGAATAGTAACTAGGAACAAGGCTAGATTAGTTGCTAAGGGATATAATCAAGAAGAAGGAATAGATTTTGATGAGACCTATGCTCTCATAGCTAGATTAGAAGCCATTCGTATGTTATTGGCCTTTGCATGCTTTAATAAATTTAAACTATTTCAAATGGATGTAAAAAATTCCTTTTAAAATGGTTCTATGGAAGAAGAGGTGTATGTTGAGCAACCTATTGGATTTGAAAATCCTAGTCTTCCAAACCATGTCTATAAGCTTTCTGAAGCTTTCTATGGGTTGAAGCAAGCTCCAAGAGCATGGTATGAAAGACTAAGTAAGTTTTTTTTCTTCTTGAAAATGGTTTTATAAGAGAAAATAGACACAACTCTCTTCACAAAAACTCATAAAAATGACACACTACTAGTCGAAATATATGTTGATGATATTATATTTGGTGCTACTAATGAATCTATGTGTCAAGAGTTTGCTAAGTGTATGCAAGGTGAATTTGAAATAAGCATGATGGGAGAGCTTACCTATTTTCTTGGACTTCAAATCAAACAATTGAAAGAAGGCATCTTCATCAATCAATCAATATACACCAAGGACCTATTAAAGAGGTTCAGGTTGAAAAGCTGAAAGTCAATTGACACTCCTATGAGCACTTCTACAAAACTTGAACTAGATGAGGAAGGTAAGTGTGTAAATGCTAAAACTTATAGAAGAATGATAGGAGCTTTTCCTTATCTAACTGCAAGTAGACCTGATATAATGTTCAGTGCATGCATGTGTGCTAGATTTCAAGCTAATCCTAAGGAATCACATGTAATTGTTGTAAAAAGAATCCTAAGATATTTACAAGGAACTCAAAACCTAGGGTTATGGTATTCTAGAAAATCAACTTTTGAGCTTGTAGGATATTCTGATGCTGATTTTGCGGGTTGTAGGCTAGATAGAAAAAGCACTAAGGGAACATGCCAATTTTTAGGAGCTATGTTAACCTCTTGGTTTTCTAAGAAACAAACTTCGGTTGCACTATCAACTGCCGAAGCAGAATATGTAGCAGTAAGAAGTTGTTTGTACAAGTGTTGTGGATAAAACAACAATTAGAAGACTATGGCATGAATTTTAAAAATATACCGATTCATTGTGATAACACTAGTGCTATAACTTGACCAAAAACCCTATTCAGCATTCGAGAACCAAACATATAGAAATAAGACATCACTTTATAAGAGACCATGCTCAAAAGTGTGATATTATATTAGAATTCATCCCTTCAGAGGACCCAATAGCTAACATTCTTACTAAGCCCTTGAACGAAGATAGCTTTAGCAAGATTAGACTATTAATGGGCTTAACAAATTATGAAAATATGTGTGCTTGACTGCATCTACATTTCATCATATGCATATTTGACATCTAATGAAATGAGTATTAACTTTCATTTAATATATCTCTCACTCAAGATGGCATAGATAAATCAATTCTTGCTAAAATTCTAAGTTGGAGCTCAAAATTTTATGCCTTGTGAAAGACCCAGTCGACTAGTATCTTGATCCAGTCGACTGGTATCTCTCTGTCCAGTTACCCAATCAACTAGTTGAGTCAATCCAGTTGACTGGTATCTCACTGACCAATTTTTCAGTCGACTGGTACCCTAACCCAGTCGATTGGTACAACAAGAAAACTCTTGGAGCTAAAAATTTGAAATTCTCCTGGACAACCCAGTCTACTAGCAGGGTACACCCAATTGACTGGTGTCTTACTACCAATTTACCAAGTCGACTGGTATGTCGAAATATACACAAATTATGAAGGACCCAATCGACTGGTACCCTAACCCATTCGACTGGTACCCTAACCCAGTTGATTGGTATCACGATTCTATAAATAATCACTTCATTTTTTCACAGGGTTTATGCCATTTTTGATAAACCTTAGCTTTCTCTCTCTAGAAATCCTTGATTTTACACCAAAATCTCTTAAGATAAACTCCATAAAACCTTTAGTCTTCCCTAAAATCACCTCATTTTCAACTTTTCACGGTTGAAACCTCATCATTTCCCAAAACTTCTCTCCAAACAAATTTTCTTCAAAATGTTTGAGAGAATCCGGGTAAAAACCACGGTTATCGAAACTCACGCATCCACAAGGTCTCGTTCCAAGAAGTCCTCGGCATCGGACACTAAGGGAAAAGGGATGGCTGGTTCCTCAAGAAAGTAGGCAAGGACCGAGCTCGATGAGTCACTATTTTGGAACCCCACCGCCAATAGAAGGTATACCTCTGTCATTCGCCATAAGGAAATCATGACAGGTAGATTCGTCGATTTTGATTCTATCTATCATGCAAATTTTGACGTATTTCTTGCTTTTGAGGCTATTCACCTAACCCCTCTGTAAACATCCATAAAAAAATACTACCCACGCCTCATTCATCAATTCTATGCCAACCTAGTCAAACCTAGCCCATTAGCTATTCGATTTAAGACTAGGTCATAGACATAGAATTTGAAGTAAATACCGACCTTTTGGTAAACCTACTAAGAATCCCAATGGGAAGGGTCCAGTGGAGTCTGGATAGATGGTCGGACAATTTTGACAATGAGGAGGCATGTCAAATTGTTAGGGGCGACCCTAACTATATCTTTTGACCCACTACATTTCACCAATGTAGTGACATGCCCCTTGATTCAAAATTGTTCAATTTCATAGTGAGTTGGACCATCCACCTTAGACTCGAGAGTCAGGGCTATATGTCTAAAATAGACATAGTATTGATCTAGTGTCTCAAAACTGGACACTATTTTAATATTTCCCACTCTTGTTCGCCAATATGATAAATAGTGAAGCACATTACTCTAGGTGCCTCCCATATGGGATGCTCATCACCTTGATCCTTCAGCACTTCCATGTCCCCCTGCCTACCTCCGAAGCCTATGATATCAGCCCCAAGGACATTATTAATGTCTCTTCACTAAAAAAGATAGGGCGCATGATCCGGGATAGCATGGTCCATTCAAAGGCTAGGAAGAACATCATGATTGGTGATGATGATGACAATGAGATGCCTGATGATGCAACTCCTCTCATTGCCATGGACACTGGCCCTAGTCTACAGTATGGTGGCTCTAGCACTGGTCAATCTGGACATTAAAATGTTCTGCAGGTTATTGTGAATCACTAGCTGTCTATGCAGACGGGCTTCCAGAGCTTGAGCTATTCTATCGACCAAAGCTTTTAGTTGGTGCGGACTGATATTGATCATATGCGTCACGATATCAGCACTCTCAGGGATGACTTTGAGTTACTCCGAGAGCACTCGGAAGCTTGTTGGCAGAGATTCGAGTTCTCCTCCGGGACAGCTCTGACTCCCCCACTCGTTGATTTTTTTTCCTTTATCATTGTTGTTATTTATGTATAGCTCTATGGATATTTTAACACAAACATTTCTTTTCTTTATATACATTCATATGCTTGTACTCGATTTACAGACAGTTTCTTTAAGCTTATAATGTATGGATGTTTGTATATAGATACTTACTTATCAGTTATTTAGCCTTTAGCTCGTATACATGCATTAATTTTAACCTATATGGTTGCTTAGTTTGAGCACTTTTGCTCATCTATATGCTTTAACTGTTCAAGCTTATATGCAAACTTCTGATTCTTCTTGGGAAATCTTTTTAACTTAGAATGATGCCTAACTTTTGTACACAAGTTTGTTTATGACTTATCTTCATGTCTATGGTAAATAAATTGCATATTTTTTGAGTTTACAACCCCTCTTTTGCTTTTGTCAAAACGGAGGAGAAAAAGAGAAAAATCTGTTGTAAAGCTTTTGTAAACTAAGATAGCATAAATTTAAGGGGAGTTGATGATAGTCATAAAATGCATCTTAACAGTACTTATTTGTTAGCATTTTAGGGTTGATCGAGGTTTGAATTACACTTTTATACCTTAATAACTCTAAAGTGATATTCTTGGATCATTGACTTATTTCGGTGCATTTTCAGGTACTTTGAGTTCAAAAGAGATGGAAAGCTATCATAGCTTAAAGCATGATGCTTCGATGCACATTCGAGTGAGGGCATGGTTACGGAAGGACAAAATGAAGAGAAACCAAGTCTTAAGTGTGGGCGTTGGCTTCGACCTCTAGAACCAAGCCCAAAAGAGCAAGGAAGCCATCAGTGAGAGCCGCGGCCTGGACCAGGCAGGGTCGCGGTGCCCAGAAGCTTACCTCACCAAGACCAGGCAGAGTCGCGACACAAGTAAGTGAGAGCCACGGCGCGCACATGATCTCCTACTCCGTGTCATGACCTTATTAGGACTTTAATGATGGTTTAAACCTAAAAACACCCTTGGACCTTTTGTATTATAAATAGATCACTTAGGGTTTGAGAGGAGGACATTCATAAAGGCTAGAAATTGAGGAGAGAGCTCGACATTACGGTGTTCAAGCATGAGCCCCATGGCCAACTAATCTCTAAGCAAGGCAAAGGGATGAATCCCTAGGTGTAGTTGTTCTTATTTTCCATTATTGATTCGATTGTAGTTTGGATTTATTGTCAAAACATTGTTAGGATTTACTCTTTGATTCAATTAGAAGTTTTCTTAATTCGGTGATTGCATGCTTCTTCTCCATATAAGTCTACTCAAGCTCTTCTTATGTCAAGTTGTTTGGATGTGATTGAGTCCGGTAGATTTATCTTTTAGGTTTGTCCATTACTGTGATATTGTCATTGAGATATATTGTCGTTTCTTGATAAATCTATAGGATAGGTCATGTGTGCTTGAATCGAAAGTAAAGAGTATTTGATAGCAATTACATTAGGGTTTTCATATACTTTGATTGAATATTTGCCGATTGCTTGTTTGGGATGTGAAACTTATAATCGAGATAAAAATAATTGAATCGAGAGTAGAATAAGGCAACGAACCTAGAAAAGATTTTCGAACCCTTGTTGTTTCCTTATTATATTCTTCATTATATTTACACAACTTTTTCCCATTATTTCATTATCAAAACTCAGATTCTCTCATTTAGATTTTATCATTTCATATTAAAGTTTACATCTTCTCTTGTAGTTCGTTTTTCCTCATGGGATCGACACCTCAACTATACACAATAACCACGTATTAGTTTGAGCGTAATCAAATTTTGGCGCCGTTGCCAGGGAAACGCACTTAAGTACAAGGAAGATTGTCAACGTTGAGACAAGACGGTAATATCGTTCTTTGCTCTTTGTTTTGATTTTCTACTTTTGATTTTTCTGTTTTATTTGTTTCCCTCTAATTCCTTTGGTGTATGCTTAGACTGAGAGATTCGCGAGGTAGATTCATTAAAAGACCTGAAATAGAGTTACCCTCTCCTTCAATGTCCGTTAGTGAAACCTCGCCTAGATCAAACCATAATGCACACCCAAGTGAGAATTTAGAGAATTTAATTAACATGGCCGAAAATAACAATGAGAATGTTGCTAGGACACTTAAAGACTATTTGCATCCTAGCCGAACGGCCACACCATCTTGTATCATGTTCCCCCCTAATGTTCAACAACTTGAGTTTAAGCCGGGAATGATCCAGTTGCCACCAACCTTCCATGGGTTTGAGAATGAAAACCCCTATATCCATATTAGGGAATTTGAGGAAGTAGTAGCAACCTTTTAAGGTAGGCTGATATGGTAGACACTGTCAAACTTCGGTTTTTCCCTTTTTCACTTAAGGAAAAAGCCAAGGTTTGGCTATACTCGTTAAGGCCTAGGTCTATAGGTAGTTGGGATGAGATGACCCGAATTTTCTTCCAAAAGAACTTCCCAACCCATAAGACCAACAACCTCAAGAGACAAATCTCAAACTTTGCACAAAAGGAGAGTGAAACCTTATATCAAGTTTGGGAACGTTTTAAGGACCTTTTGAATTCTTGTCCATATCATGGGTATGAGAGTTGGCAGGTAGTTAGCTATTTCTATGATGGACTTCTAAGTAGAGAGAGTCAATTCATAGAAATGATGTGCAATGGGGATTTTCTTCAAAAAGATCCCAACCAAGCCATAGATTTCCTATATGACCTATCGAAAAAAGCCCACACTTAGACAATACCAAATGCCATGGAAAGCACTTGGAGAAATCAACCTGTTGGGATTTATCAACTTAAGGAAGAGGACAGTCTTAAAGCCCGTTTAGAGGCCCTAACTAAGGAAATTGAAGCCTTAAAAACCAAGGATGCTAGAGCCCCCGAACCGGTTGCTAAGGTAGAGTCCCACGAGCTTTGTTTCATGTGTAATGGGGTAGATCATCTACCTAGGGATTGTCCAACTTATTTTGATATGAAGGGAGAGTGTAATGCTTTAGGTATACCCTTTGGGAAACGACACTCACCTTACTCTAACACCTACAATCTTGGTTGGAAGAGTCACCCTAATTTTAGTTGGAGATTCGATATACAACCTCCTACCCAACCTAGTACCCAATGGCAATTGGAAGCAATCTCATCTAATGCACCTCAACAATCTTTACTTTTGGAAGATATATTTAAGCCATTTATGCAAGTACATCCTAAGAGTGTGGAAGAGTAAGGCAAGATAAATCAACAGTTGCTAGAGGAGCAACAAGCGATCAAAGAAGAACAAAAGGTGATAAAGAGTCAACTCACCAAGTTGACTAGTTTCTTGATGGTTCAAGAGCAAGGTCATTTTCCTTCACAGCCACAACCTAATCCAAGGGGACAACATATGGCACAAACCTCCAAACCTGAAAATCAAAATGTTAGAGAGGTTAATGCCATAATCACCCGCAGTGGTAAAAAAATTGATGAACCCACTCTACCATCACACTTGATTCCTAATACCATGAGCAACAAAGATGAAGCCCCCAAGGAACAAGAGGCCCATGATGATTATTGTCCACCGTTGCCTTTCCCTCAAGCTCTCCTTAAATCTAAGGAGAGAAATTCAGCATTAAAAAGTGAGATTCTTGAACAACTTCAGCATGTTAAAATTAACCTCCATCTTCTTCATGTCATAAAACAGGTTCTTAACTATGCTAAAGTCATCAAGGATCTATGCACACACAAGAGGAGGCACAATGTGAAGAAGACGACATTCTTAACGGAGTAAGCAAATGCAGTAATTGACAGCAAGACACCGCCCAAATATAAAGATCCAGGCTGTCCAACGGTGGCTTGCCAAATCGGAAATAAATCTTGTGACCAAGCATTGCTAGATTTGGGTGCTAATGTGAACCTCATACCATACTCTATGTACTTGAAACTCGGTCTATGTGAGATCAAACCAACCTCTGTGGTACTTTAGTTAGCAGATAGATCAGTAAGAAAACCAAGAGGTATTGTGGAAGATGTTTTGTTGCAAATTGATAATTTCTATTATCCTGTTGACTTTTTGGTTTTAGATACCTTTTTTTTTTATCTGTAAATAAACTTGTATTAAGTGATCAAAATGTACAAAAATATTCACTGGGCATACCCAGGAGATTTACAATTGAGGTATATACAAAATAAACATGGGCTTAACTAAAGCCTATAGCTGAACAAGGAACACGTAAACATTAAGGGGGCCTGCTGGACCTTGATAGGCAGCAATTACAAAAACAACAAACCACAAAAGCTTACATGGGATCTGGGTATACCCAGGGAATAAACAAGCAAGCCAGGTAGCAAAGTACAATAGAAGCAATACAAAACCAAACAAGGTGTACCCTTACAACAGCAGCCTATACTCAGGGCAGGCAGCATAGACAGTTCTGTAAATACCAATCTGGATCTTCTTCACTAAGCTGGCAGGCAGGACAGGGGCTTTGTCAAACAGCTTGGCATTTCTGGCCAGCCAAATATTGTAGACTGTGCTTGCAAGGGCAGACTTCTTGGCCACAGCAGGGGGGCCATTACCTTTTGCTTTGAGAGTCCATCTAATGGCACTCTCAATAGATGTCATTTGTCTCCTGCACCCTAGCCATTTGTTGATGGATACCCAAACTTCCTTGCTGACTCTACAGGAGAAGAAGAGGTGCTCCTTGTTCTCTTCCTGGTCAGAGCATAAATAGCACAGCTTGTCATTCCCTTCAAGTTGGAGCTTATCTTTTGTGAGAAGTCTGTTCTTTATTGCCAGCCAAAGAATGAAGGATTGTTTAGGGGGGCAGTGACCATTCCAGACCAGGGAAGCCCATCTAACTTCATTAGTTTTCTGTCTCATTGCGTTATACACCTTCTTGATGCTTAACTCATCATGCAGCCTCCATTCCATAAACTTGTTGGTGGCTTGTAGAACATTAGGAGGCTGCCCAACAATTTCATCTCTGATTTCCAGGATCCTCTTCCAAAGAGGGGAATCATCCTTGCATGCCTTAATCTCCCATATGGATTTGTTCAAAAGATAGTAGTGCTGGACCCATTGGATCCAAAGAGAGTCTTTCTTCATATGAATGTTCCATAAAACTCTTGAGAGGAGAGCCTTGTTCCAAGTTTTAAGCTCCACTAGCCCAAGACCTTCCTCAAGCTTAGGTTTGCAAATGTCAGCCCAAGCAACAAGAGCTTTTCTCATGCCCCCATTCTTACCATTCCACAGAAATGTTCTACAAAGTCTAACAATCTTATCAAGGATGTTACCAAGGATGGGGAAGATTGCAAGCCAAAAGCATTCCACTCCTTGGAGCACTGATTTGATAAGCTCAGTTCTCCCAGCATATGATAAAGAGGAACCAGCCCACACATTAATGTAGCCAAAATTTTTTTCAATAAGGGGAGCATAGTGTGTAGCATTCAGCCTTGCAGAGGCCAGAGGCACCCCTAAATATTTGAAGAGAAGGCTGCCATCTTCCATTCCAATACATCTTCTGATCTCCATAAGCTCCTCTGGTTTCACTCCAGCATGGAGGATGTTAGACTTAGCAAGGCTAGCCTTTAGTCCAGAACACTCACTGAAGGTGTTTACACAATTCATAAGCATTCCCACCGATTTAGCCTCACCTCTAGCAAACAGAATGAGATCATCCGCAAAGGCCAGGTGATTAATCTTGAGCTTGTCACACTTGGGGTGATATCTGAAGCCATCTTTATCATTTAATCTCCTAAGCAGCCTAGACAAGTACTCCATTATCAACACAAAGAGGTAAGGAGATAGAGGATCTCCTTGTCTGATGCCTCTTTTGCCTTTAAAGAATCCATGCAAGCTATCATTGATGGATAGAGAGTATGATGTTGTAGATACACATTCCATGGTCCATGCTCTAAATTTTTCAGGGAACCCAAGCCCCTCTAGAAGGCTGTTCAAGAACTCCCATTCCACAGTGTCATAAGCTTTTCTTAGGTTAATCTTGATCATGCATCTAGGAGGGATCCTCTTTCTACAATATTTCCTAAGCAACTCCTGAACCAAGTAGATGTTTTCAGCCATACTCCTAGCCTTAATGAAAGCAGCCTGAGCAGGGCTGACAATTTGATTCAAACAAGGAGCCAATCTTGCAGCTATAATCTTGGAGATAATCTTGTAGATCACATTGCAGCAAGCAATGGGCCTGAAATCCTCAACTCTAGAAGCTTGTTTACTTTTGGGGATCAGGGCTAAAGAGGAATGGTTGAGCTGTTTGAGAAGCCTACCACTCAGGAAGAATTCTTGAATAGCCACAATGATCTCTTTGTGTGTAACCTCCCATGCTTTCTTGAAGAATTTGGAAGAGTATCCATCTGGTCCAGGGGATTTATCTGGTCCAGGAGGTTTTAGATACCTTTTCTATTGTGAATACGGAGTCAAAAATTCCTTTGATACTTGGAAGACCATTCCTTGCCACTGTAAATGCCCTCATTAATTGTAGGAATGGCCTAATGACATTATCATTTAGAAATATGACTTTAGAGGTAAATACTTTCCGAGTCTCAAGGTAGCCACATGAAGAGGATGAGTGTTTCGACACTTATATGATTGATAAGCTTAATTTGGAGGATGAGCACATTAAAGATAATTCTAACTCTTTGGAATTCCCTCATAATAATTTTGAGTTCAATGATTCTTCAATTTATCCCCATGCCGTTAATATTGTTGATGTTTTTGATAAGTCACAGCGATTTATTAAGAAATCATGGCAACCATGCTTTGATGAGTTGCTTGAGAGAAGTCACATGGGTACGAGAATCAAATACCCTACTGCTGATAGTAAATGGGCAACACCAAGAACACTTGAGCCACATGTGGTGGATTTTAAGTATTCTTTGCCAAAAGACTAGCACTAAGGCCACTAAGTATGGAGCCTCATAGGAGGCACCCCACAAAATATCCTTTTATTTATATTTTTTTTCTTGTTTATTATTAGTGTTTTGTTGTTTTCTAGTATTACCTTCATATTTCTTTTTCAGGGACAAATGTACGCAACAATTCAAATGGTGGGCACAATTTTCAGCTCCATGCATCTTTGGTTAAAAACGGAGTTTTCTTAACTTTTACTTTTACATTGAGGACAATGTCAATCTTAAGTTGGGGGGTGGAGAAAACACATTTCTTATTACATACCATTGAACTGCTTGGTGTTACTTTTCCTTTTTGTTTGTTTTTAGCATGCTTTGTGTCAGCCTTGGAGTTAATTCACATGAAAATGATATGAGCCTAATTGAGATAGCATATAGCATTTAGAAGAAGTTAAATCTTGCTTCGGTTTGAAAATAATTTAAGTGTCAATCTTCATTTGGTTTAAGACTCTGGTTTGCGGTAAGATTGCATGATTAGTCTAAAACATTTAGAGAAGTTTTATGTGTGATTGTTTTGTGAATATTTTTGTAGTCTCGACAAGCTCTAGAACTTATTTGATAATCACTTGAGGTGAAATCCTAGAATGCACACTACTTAGGATATGATGTAGGCCATTTTTGGACCGTTTGAGCCTTTCAAACTTACCCTTGCTATATTTATCGCTAGTCACCGGTTTCAGTCTTTTTCTTGAAAAAGAAATTGAGCCTTGTTTCTTTCGATAACCCATTTACTTACCTTTATGAGCCTAAAAATATTTTATCCTTACCTTTCTTTTAAGAGAACTTAGTTTATATACATTTGTTGAGAAGCATTTAAGAGGAGTAAGGATGGAAATATGAAAAAATATTACTACCATAACCCAAGTACATTAAAGGAGATAAGTTGGGGGTTGTGGAAAAGAAAAGAAAAAAAATAAAAAAGGGAGGTGAATAGTCCTAGGCCAAAATAAAAAATAAAAAAATAAAAAGAAGTAAATTATGGCAAAGAAAGAAGAAAAGAAAAAAGTGGTGATTTATTGAAAGAAATGCTCGAAAAATGGTTGAAAGAGTTGGGTGTTAAAGTAAGGTTATCCAGTGCTTAAAGTGGTTGTGTTTAAAACTAAGAGATTGAATTCTTTTACTTGTTGAATCCTTCCCGTTCTTTCTTAACCTTTACCTTAGCCTAACGTTACAAGCTTATTAAAGACCTATTGATCCGATGTAGTGTGATTTTTCTACATTAGCGGAGAGTGATTTAAAAAATGAGCCTATGGAGTTTGATTTGTGATTGATGTCACGTAATTTAATATGTTTTTAGAGGCCAAGACTTGTATTCATGAATTTTGTGCATAAAATCACCCGGGTGTTTGGATTAATGGGTTGTGGTAAGATGAATATTAAGAGTCGATATCGATTTTAAGATTGATGTTTGGATTACTTCTGGACTTGAGTGATATTTAATGATTTTATGTGCTATGTGTTATGTATGATTTTTGAGACAAAAATCTGAATTACCCTTGGTTTAACGCTAACATTGCTTCACTTTGTTTTGATTTCTACTAAAGGATTCATTTCATATTGTCTTGTTTTCGCTTGAATTGCTAGGGACTAGTAATAAGCTAGTTGGGGGTTATGATGAGAGTTATAAAATGCATTTTAACAGTACTTATTTATTAGCATTTTAGGGTTAATCAAGGTTTGAATTACACTTTTATACCTTAATAACTCTAAAGTGATATTCTTGGATCATTGACTTATTTCGGTGCATTTTCAGGTACTTTGAGTTCAAAAGAGAAAGCTATCATAGCCTAAAGCACGATGCTTTGATACACATTCGAGTGAGGGCATGGTTGCGAAAGGACAAAATGAAGAGAAACCAAGTCTTAAGTGTGGGCACTGCGGCTTGAAGAAGTCTAAGCCTCGGCCTCCAGAACCATGCCCAAAAGAGCAAGGATGCCATCAATGAGAGCAGCGGCATTAAGGAGTGATTGTTTGCACCATCTCATGCAAATATGTGCGGTGCCAAACCATGATAAGACATAACATGAAGACTTTAATTTCAAGTTGGCAATCTTCTTCATCCCAATAGTGCCTTTTTGTTGCTTTCGAGGTTCAATATATATACTAATCTACTCTGATCCCATATATACATGCACCAGTCCTTTACCAGCAAAGTTTTACACTGTAGGCATCAAAGAGACAATGAAATGGGTCAGAAACTAAGTAATCATTAATTATTTTTGGAAAGGAAAAAAAGTTTAACATAAGTACTTCAATAGAGAGCGTTAAGCTAAAAATTCTGGATAATTAGGAAATTCATAAACTACATGAATCCGAAATTTTAAAAACCCTCGTGTTTATTTGAGTGCATGGCCATGTGCAGCAAATAATTGGACTGCGAACAATGGAGTGGGTGTGGGTCTATCCCAGTAACAACCAATATGATAACATGTGGATGAAAACATTTTGGCAGAGGCTAGTTGCATGTACACGACAATTATGAGATAATGGTTTGGCTAATAGGGATTTAACAAAGCAATGAAACAGTAAGAGCAAAAACAATCACACACATAGACACAAGAATTTATGTGGTTCATTCAATTTGGGCTACGTTTACGACAAAGCAATAAGAAGAAGATTTTGCTATTCTCATAGAGATTACAAGCACACAACTCTCGTGTTTCTCTAACATTCTCTTGTTGTGTTTCTCTCACTAGCATTTTTTCTTCTCTTCCAATTTGTGAACCCTAACCCCTCTATTTATAGGCACTAAATACTTGTTGATAAAGCCATACTGCTTGTTCTATTAGGACTTACTCACCAAGTCTAGTTACTTGTTAATTCTATTAGAACTTAATTGCTAAGTAAAATTCTTATCCTTCAAGTAATTTGACTCCAAGTAAATTACTTAGTCTTCATCAATTTGCTGAAATTTGAATTCACATTAACAATCTCCCACTTGAAGACGGATTTATGCATCTCATTGAACAATGACTCCCCTCCGCTTATTGCTTTTGCTATATTCAATCAACTATTGAAGATGAATCAAAATTGAGCAAATGCCCAACTTTTCCCTATCGACTTTGTCAACATGTCTCTAGGATTCTTGCTACCATCAATCTTCTCAACCTTCAATTGCCCATCCTCCAACACTGATCTAGTGAAGTGATACATCAATTGAATGTGCTTGGTTATTGAATGAAAGGTCGAGTTCTTTGCTAGATAAATAACACTCTGACTGTCACACCGCAATTTGTTATTCTCTTGCACCCTACCAAACTCTTCCATGAATGTCTGAAGCCAAATCATCAATTTGCTAGCTTCAATGACTATCACACCACTTATCCTGTGGTACTTTTACCACTCTCTACATTCTCATAATGGTCTGAATCTATATATCCTTCCACATCAATATTAGAGCCCCTAAAGCATAAATAATAATTGAATGTTCCTCTAAAGAACCTGAGTATCCACTAAACTGCTTCCCAATGCTTCTTCCTTGGATTCTGCATAAATCTACATACCACTCCCACTGCATGTGCAATATTTGGCCTAGTACTCACCATTGCATACATCAAACTTCCCACTATTGAAGAATAAGGAACTCTTCATGTAATAATTTTCTTCCTTGGTTTTAGGACTCATATCCTTTGACAACTTAAAGTTTGTTGCCAATGGAGTCACTACCAGTTTCACCTTGTCCAAATCAAACCTCTTCAATATTTTTTCGACATAGCCCTCTCGAGATAACCATTGCTTCCTCTACTTCATGTTTCTCCTTATTTGCATGCCAAGAATTTGCTTTGCCTCACCCAGATCTTTAATCTCAAAAGCCTTGGACAAGTTCTTCAATTTATTAATTCTCTACATATTTGATTTTGCAACAAGCATACTAAGGGTGTGCAAACAGTCGAAACGTCGGTTAAAAATTTTAATTTATTTTTTTTTTCGGTCAATTTTTTTTAACTATTTCGACTGAATTGATCTAAGCATTTCAACATTAATAGACCGAATTGATTTTGGTCAGTACGATCAGTTAATAAGTTAATCGATACTATTTATATAATTATGTTTTTTAATTTACACTTAATTTTTTTAGTTTATTATATTTTTATATATTATATTGATATTTAACATATTATTAATATTAATTAATTTCTTAATCTGTTAAAAAAAAATTTAACCGCTAACTGACCGATGAACCGATATATCTTATTCGGTTAATCTATTTTATACCGATTAACCGAACCATTTTAACCGAATCAGTACAAAACGGACGGTTAAGCGGATTTAATCGTTTAGTGATCAACTTTAAAACATATCATCAACATACAATGCAAGAATTATGAAATCACCATTATCAAACCTTTGATAATAAAAACAGTGGTCAAACCTAACATCTCATGAAATTTGATCCCTACATAAATTTACCAAATTTCAAGCACTGTCACTGTTAGGAGCTTGTTTGAGGCTATACAAACTCTTCTTCAATTTGCAGACCATTTTCTCCTTACCTTTTACTTTGAATCCCTCTGGTTGAATCTAGAATTCTTCATTCAAGTCACCATGTAGGAATGCAGTTTTAACATCTAACTGTTCAAGATACAAGTCTTCTACTGCTACTATACTTAACATGATTCGAATAGATGTCATTTTCAAAACATGAGAAAATATTTCTTGAAAATCTCTACCTTCCTTTTGTGCAAACCGTTTCACTACAAGCCTCACCTTGTATCTCTTGCCACCTCCAATCTCATCCTTCACCATGTATACCCATTTGTTATACATTGTCCTCTTTCTAACTGGTAGCCTCACCAAGTCCTAAGTCTTATTCTACTTCAATGAGTTCATCTCTTCATTTATGGCTTGCTCCTAATTCACTTTGGATTTTTGATGCATTGCTTGTTAAAAACAATTTGGTTCACCAAAATCACTATGCAAAACATAATTCAAAACAAGAGAGTATCTATAAGGAGGTCGAATTTTCCTTTGGGATCTTCTAAGAATAGGGGTTACAGGTTCTGCTCTTGAAGATTCTCATCCTCATTACCATCAGATACACCATCTGACTTCCAGAATTATCACTGTGTGTAGTTTCTAGAGTTGTCTGAACACTAGGTATTATACCGCCTACAGTCTCATCAGAATCTACAAACTTTGATTCATCTTTCCTACTTTGTTGCTTCCAATCCTTATACATAAATGTTTAATTGAATAATGCATCTCTACTACAAATGATTTTGTTATTTTCATAGTCCCATAAGCGATAACCAAAATCATCTCCACAATATCAAATGAAAGCACATTTCATAGACTTATGATCTAAGTTCTTCCTATTATCTTTATCAACATGTGCATACGTAATACAACCAAAATTTCTTAGAAAATAATAGTTCACTTGTTTTCTTGAGCATTCTCCTCTGGAAATTCTCCATTCAATGCACAAGATGGACTTCGATTTATCAAGAAAATCGCAGTATCAACTGCTAATGCCCAAAACTGTAATGGCAACCCCGAATGAACCCTCATACTCATTGCACGTTCCAGGATGGTTCTATTCATTCTCTCTACAACACCGTTCTATTGTGGTGTTTTTGTAACTACTTTAATTCTTCTAATTTTTTTTCAGAGCACAATACTTCTTGAAGTTTTCGTCACAGTGCTCACCACCGTTATTAGACTTGAGATGCTTCACCTTGTTTCCTATTTCAGTTTCTGCATGAGCCTTTCATTGCTTTAACACGTCATAAACATCAAATTTATCCCTAATTTCATAAATCCATGTCTTTCTAGTTGCATCATCAATAAAGGAGACAAAGTAAGATTTACCTCTGAAAGATTTTACCTGAGCTGCTCTCCAAACATCGGTATGGACCAGTTCTAACCTTTTTGTCGTCTTTTTTCTTCCTCCTTTCTGAAAATCGACCTTCTTCTGCTTTTCATACACACAATCTTCATAGAACTCAAAATCTACCTCTTTCAGATCAGGTAGTAGATTTCTTGAGTGCAGGTTCTTCATAAATGTCTCACTCAACTGCCCAAGCCTGTGATGACAAAGTGGAGCATTCCCATTTGCATAAGCTAATGCAATAGGCTACTCATTAGTACTATTAAATGTATATAAATTACAAACAAAATTACCCCTGGTCATTACCAGAGACCCTCTTGTAATCTTCCATTGACCACCACCAAGGCCAATAAAGTAACCTTCACTATCTAGCTTTCTTATTGAGATCGGGTTCTTTAAATCCGGAACATGTTTGACTTTTCTCAACTTCAAGTTCCCACCATTAGGAAAATTCAACAAGATTGTTCATTTCCATAAAATCTTACATTCTTGATTGTTTTCCATGGTCACATGTCCATAATCACCATGAATATAATCATGAAAGTAGTTCTTATGGGAGGTACAATGGAAAGAGACAGTAGATTCAATGAACCATGGATTAGATTTAACATCTACTGATGTAGACAAACATACACTACCATATACTGGATCGGATTTACTTACCACATTCGCCTCTTTATAACTCCCCTACTTACCCTTTTCATCGTTCTTATTCCCGGCCCAATAGTCTTTTCTCATGTAACAAGTCTTGCCACAATTTTAGCACTATCCCTTTATATTCCCATCTGCTTTCTCTTTACCTCTGCTATTTGATTATGGTTTTCCTCTAGATAGTGACTTCTTACCCTTTGAAGTGTTTCCTTTCTTATGCTGTCTTCCCCTTGTTTCGATTGACAATACAGTTCCAGATGAGACCTATGTGTTTTTTCTGTGCATCTCATCACTCAGTGCACAACTGACCACGTCATTGAACTTCAAGTTTCCAGTAATTGTATTATTCTCCACCATGACTAAGTTATTCAAACTCTCTGGCAAAGAACACAAGAACAATAGGGTTCTAAGTTCATTATTGAATGTCACTTCCACACATTACAATTGGCTAGTGACAATATTAAATTCATTTAAATGATTCACTACAAATGCCTTATTAGCCATAGTCATATTAAACGGTTTATTCATCAAGAAAACTTTATTAGATGCAGAGGGTTTTTATATAACTTAACTAGTGCAACAATGACTTTCCTAATCATTCTCTTTAGTGATGTTGAAAGCTACCTGCGACATGAGACACAATCTCACTGTTGCCAACACCTTCTTGTCCAGAAATCTTCCAATCATCCTCTTTCATTCTCTCCATCTTCTCTCTTGCCATCGGGAGATACAAATCTGTTGGAAATCACTGGACAAGATGCCCAGGTGGTGATCTTCTAAACACCCAAGTCTAGAATGACTTGTAGAAAGAAATACAGCAATTGAACACAAGAACAGAAAATCAAAGAAAGAAAGAAGACAAGCAATTTGTTATCGAGGTTCGGCAATGTGCCTACGTCCCCGTGAGTTCCTCCGAACGCTCTGCACTAAATCAAATGGTTCTTATAAGTTACAGCAATCTCCTTCAAGAAACCACAATGTTCTTGAAGAAATCAAGAAGAGAAGAACGAGAGAAGATGAGAACTAACAATGCTCCCTTTCTAATCTAGACTTCTCTATCTTTTTACAACCAGCCTTACTTACAAAGAGTCCCTCTTGTGTTTATCTCTCTCACATAATTCTCTCTTGTAATACAATTGATCTCAAAGTGTGTCTTGTATTGTATATGTGTTATTGTACGAAAAATGAGGCTAGGAAACCCCTTTTATAGCCATTCACTTCTTGGACATTCTTGAGATTCAATCCTCACCCTTTGATCATGATCTCCATTTAATCATGGCCCTCCATCAATCCTAGGTGAAGTGGTGCATTTTAACCTTTCACCCACACACTTAACAAGAGGCTAAATCAAGCTGTCCATGTGTGCTTTAGTGTGCCTAGCACCTAGGCACTCAACAGGGGCACCGTGGTGCTAGGCAAAACCACACTTTCAGCACCTTCTGGGCGTTGTGGTGCTGGTGCGGTGCTGAATCTTCTCCAAAAACCTCCTTGCTAGACGCTGCGGTGCTGAAGGGCAGCACTGTGATGTACATTGATGGTACCTGTGCACACACTTTCTCAACTTGTGTGCAGAAGTGCGCACACTAGTGCGCATGGCCTTCCCTTGCTCCAAATTGATGCACACACATGTGTGCAGTCTTCTAACTTACTGAACTTTAATCCTCCAACCTTGATTTAGACTTTAACCATATTTAAACCATGGTTGGACCTGTGCAAACCTTAGATAAATACCAACAATCTCTACCTTTGTCTAAGTGTTTAAACCTGAACCATTATGCAGAAAGCTTCGGGATCCAAACTCATCATGAGTCATCTATCAACCGACTCCTATTCTAAGTAGTCCAAGGTAATGATTGAACTTACTTAAAGGTAGAACTTTAGTACTCAAATCTGCAGGATTTTCTTTCGTGGCAACCGTGTCCACATGGATGCATCATTTCATAACATTTTCCTAAATGAAATGATACCGAACATCTATATGCTTTGTCATCTCATGGAACACTAGATTTTTACACAAGTGCGATGCACATTGACTATCCAAAAATACCACAACCTGCTCATCCAGTACCTTTAACTCTTTAAGCAACCCTTTGCACCACATCGATTCCTTAATGGCCTCCGTAGCCACTATGTACTCAGCCTCGGTTATTGAGAGTGCTACCACTGGCTGCAACTGAGTCTTCCAACTTACACAACATCCGTTTAAGCTGAAGAAATAGGAGGTAATCGATCTCCTTTTATCTCGGTCTGCTCCATAGTCCGAATCTGCAAACCCCTTAAGGCAGATGGCATTACCCCTCTTCTCATATACCAGCCCTACTTATGGGCTTCCCTTCAAGTACCTCAGCAATCATTTCATCCCAAGCCAATGCTCCTTTCCGGGATTACTCATAAACCTGCTGAGAACACTCATTGCATGAGCAATGTCGGGTCTAGTTCTTACCATGGTGTACATAATATAACCAACTGCACTAGAGTAAGGGACTTTCTCCATTTCCTTCTTCTCCGCCTCCGATCTTGGACATTGATCGCTGGAGAATTTGAAATGACCAGCAAGGGGAACCTTCATTGGTTTGCTATCTTCCATAGAGAATTTAGATATCATCTTCTCTATATAGGAAGTTTGAGAGATCTTCAATCTATTTCTCTTCTTTTCTCGGATGATACACATCCCAATGATCTTTTGTGCATGGCCAAGATCCTTCATCTCAAACTCCTCACTGAGTTGAGTCTTTAATTTCTTTATCCTCTCCATGTTGCTCCCAACCAACAATATGTCATCAACATAAATGAGGATGATCACCACTTCCTCAACCTTCTGCCCTTTATAGTACAAGTACGAATCATAGTAACTCCTCATGAAACCCAAGCTGATCACAATGGAATCAAACTTCTTATTCCATTGTCGAGGTGATTGCTTCAGGCCATAGAGAGACTTCTTTAATTTGCACACTAGCTCTCCCTGCTTTCTTTCCTCATAGCTTTCGGGTTGCCTCATGAAAATGGTCTCATTGAGCTCTCCATGTAAGAACGTTGTCTTTACATCCATTTGTTCAATTTCCCAATCAAATTGGACCACCAATGCTAACACTATCCGGATCATCTTATACTTCATAACCGGTGAGAAGATTTCGGTGAAATCTATGCCTTCTTTTTGTGTGAACCCCTTCACCACCAGCCTAGCTTTGTATCGGACTTCATCCCTTGGAGTATTCCCTTATTTGATCTTGTGGAGCCATCTGCAATCAACTACTCTCTATTTTTCTGGTTTGGGCACCAACTCCCAAGAGTTGTTCTTCATCAAAGAATCCATTTCTTCCTCCATAAGCAGCTGCCACTTTGACGAATCCTTACACTCCATGGCATCCGTGTAAGTTTCTGGTTCAACCTCTCCTTCTATCCAAGGAGCTGTTACATTAGCATCCGCAAACCCATATTTCAAAGGTGGTCTAACCACCCTCCGTTCCTGGTCTCTTATGAGCTGGTAGTCATTCCGACTTGCTGCATCAACCTCCTCTTGTTCAGCATCTTCTTGAGTTTTTTGAACTTAGCCTTCATCCAAGGGCTCTACCTAGTCCGAACCTTCTTGCCTCCTTTGCTCTACCTGAACCGAGTTCTCCTTGATGCGATGCTTCACAACTTCCAGACTGGTTTGATCACTAGCCCCTGTAGAATTAGTTTTCTCCAAGTACGGAAAAAATAATTCATTAAAAATAACATCCCTACTTATAATCAGTTTTATGCCCTTCTTTTCTAAGGACCACAACCTATATCCCTTAACCCCATCACCATATCCTAGAAATACACATTTTCTAGATCTTGGGCTAAGTTTATCCTCCTTTTGATGTGCATATGCAACACACCCAAAAGTCCTAAGGTTGTTTAATTCAGGTGGTTTTCCACTCCATATCTCCATGGGAGTCTTGAGCTCTAATGCTCTAGAGGGTGATCTATTTATCAAGTATACAGCTGTAGCCACAGCTTCTCCCCAAAAATATTTTGGTAACCCAGATCCTATTAGTATGCACCTAACCTTTTCCATAAGGGTTTTGTTCATTCTTTCAGCAACTCCATTTTACTGAGGTGTTTTTACAACCGTCCTATGCCTTAGAATGCCATTTAATTCACAGAATTTATCAAAATCCTTATTGCAAAATTCTAAGCCATTATCGGTTTGTAAAGCCTTAACTACCCTACCCGTTTGAGTTTCCAGCAACTTCTTCCACACAACAAATTTATTCAAGGCATCAGATTTATTCCTAAGCAAATAAACCCACACTCTTCTTGAAAAATCATCAATTAAAGACAGAAAGTAAATGTTACCTCCCTGTGTTGGTGTCCTTGCTGGTCCCCAAAGGTCCGAATGAATGTAGTCAAGAATCCCCTTAGATTTGTGCACTCCGGTGTTGAAGCTAACCCGGTGTTGCTTCCCAAGAATGTAACTCTCACAGAAATCCAATTTCTTTACTTTGTCACCACTAAGTAGACCATCTTTTCTAAGAATGTATAGGCCCTTTTCGCTCATGTGTCCCAAGTGAGTGTGCCAAAGGGCTGCCTTATCCATCTCAGCCATCAAGCTTGCTGCTTGATCATTGATTTCTTTTTCTCCGATCATCTCATAGAGTCCATCGTTTCTTGCTGCCTTGATCACTACCAAAGACCCCTTGGCCACCTTGATCTTTCCTCCCTCTACTTTGCATGTATACCCCATGGAATCCAGTTGCCCCAATGAGATTAAATTTCTCTTCAAATCTAGAAGATACCTCATATTTTGCAGCAGCTTTGTGACTCCATCAAACATCCTCAATTGAATGTATCCCTCTCACTTGGCAAGAATTGTCATTCCTCAATAAGACCCTTCCATCATTGATCTCCTTGAAATTCTTGAACCATTCTTTGTGAGGGCACATGTGATAAGTGCACCCGGAATCAAGAATCCACTTCCTACTGCCTTGCCTCCTGCTCACATTTGAGCACACAACAAGAACATCATCTTGCTATTCTCCCTTGGCAACTGAAGCTTCTCCATTGTTGGTATGGCTTCTCCTCTCATCCGACATCCTCTTCTTGCAATCTTTCTTGAAATTGCCCTTCTTGTTGCAGTAGAAGCATCTCCTTCCTCCTCCAAGTCTTGTCTTGGAATGAGATCTCCTATGGTTCTGCCCTCTACCTCTTGATTTCTCCCAGTAGTTGCCATGGTTGCTACTGCCATTCTGAGTTGTTGGCCTTCCTCTTATGAACAGTCCATCTCCACTTGATGTCTCATTCATCTTGGCCTTGAAATCATGTGCCCTTATGGCATTGATCACAATCTCCTTTGTCAAAGTATCTCTTCCATACACAATAGCATTAAACAAATTATCAAAGCAATCAGGAAGAGAATTTAATAAGATAACAGCCAATTGTTCATCCGAAAAAGTAATGCTACAGCTATTCAAATCTTGAACTAGCTTATTAAAGACATCAAGATTATCTTGCAACTCTTTACTAGGATCCATTTTAAAAGAAAAGATTCTTTTAAGAAGATAAATCTTGTTAGGAAGAGTTTTGGTAAGAAACAACTCATCTAGTTTGCCTTCCATATGACAGCCGGATCCTCCGAGTCTCCGCACTCCCTTGTGACATTATCCGACATGTGTAAGAAAATGGTGTTGTAGGCCATCTTCTTCATCTCGGTCCGTTGGTCCTCCATGACACTTGATGAAAAAGCATCATCTTCTCCAATAGCCAAGTCCACTTTCTGTTGCATTAGAACTGCCTTGATCTTTCGCTTCCAAAGGGCAAAGTCTCCCTTTCCATCAAACTTCTTAACACAGAAATTTGAAGCCATCTTTGCGGACAAGATCCCTGATTTATGCACTACCCATAAATGCTTTCTTCAACCTCAAGAACATAGATCGAAGATGGATCTTAGCACCATTCTTGAATCAACCTCAAGAATAAGATCTGATCTTGATCTTTACACTGTTCTTGAACCACCCAAGAAGTTGATCTTTGATTCTTGGAGTCTTGGCTCCGTCACCTTCTTGTTCTTGCTCTGATACCCAGCTGTGCAGCTCTGATACCCTCTAACCAAGCTCTGATACCACTGTTGGAAATCATATTGACAAGATGCCCAGGTGGTGATCTTCCAAACACCCAAGTCTAGAATGACTTGTAGAAAGAAATATAGCAATCGAACACAAGAACAGAAAATCAAAGAAAGAAAGAAGACAAACAATTTGTTATCGAGGTTCGGCAATGTACCTACGTCCCCGTGAGTTCCTCCAAACTCTTTGCACTAAATCAAATGGTTCTTACAAGTTACAGCAATCGCCTTCAAGAAACCACAATGTCCTTGAAGAAATTAAATAGAGAAGAACGAAAGAAGATGAGAATTAACAATGCTCTCTTTCTAATCTAGACTTCTCTATCTTTTTACAACCAGCCTTACTTACAAAGAGTCCCTCTTGTGTTTATCTCTCTCACATAATTCTCTCTTGTAATACAATTGATCTCAAAGTGTGTCTTGTATTGTATATGTGTTATTGTACGAAAAATGAGGCTAGGAAACCCCTTTTATAGCCATTCACTTCTTGGACATTCTTGAGATTCAATCCTCACCCTTTGATCATGATCTCCATTTAATCATGGCCCTCCATTAATCCTAGGTGAAGTGGTGCATTTTAACCTTTCACCCACACACTTAACAAGAGGTTAAATCAAGCTGTCCATGTGTGCTTCAGTGTGCCTAGCACCTAGGCACTCAATAGGGGCACCGCGGTGCTAGACAAAACCACACTTTCAGCACCTTCTAGGCGCTGTGGTGCTGGTGCGGTGCTGACTCTTCTCCAGACACCTCCTTGCTGGATGCTGCGGTACTGAAGGGCAGCACCGCAGTGCACTCTGATGCTGCTTGTGCGCACACTTTCTCAGCTTGTGTGCAGAAGTGCGCATGGCCTTCCCTTGCTCCAAATTGATGCACACACATGTGTGCAGTCTTCTAACTTACTGAACTTTAATCCTTCAACCTTGGTTTAGACTTTAACCATCTTTGAACTATGGTTGGACTTGTGCAAACCTTAGAAAAATACCAACAAAATCCTTCTGGAAAAGCAGATCTTCCATCTATATCTTCCACCATTAAAAATTATGTTTATTGACTTTCTCGATCTTTGTTTTTCCTTATTTTTTTTTGTTATTTCTCCCAGTCATGCAAAAAAATATCGAATTCACTTCTTAAACCTGGCTCTAATATCAGTTGTTAGAGATTTAACAACACAACGGAATAGTAAAACAAAAAAAAAACGATCACACACATGAACACAAGGATTTACGTTGTTCACCCAATTTGAGCTACATCCACGATAGAATAATAAGAAGAAGATTTCACTATTCTCATAGAGATTACAAGCACACAACTCTCGTGCATCTCTAATACCCTCTTGTTGTGTTTCTCTCACTAGCACTTTTTTTTCTCTTCCAATTTGTAAACCCTAACCCCTCTATTTATAGTCTCTAAATACTTTTTGATCAAGTCAAACTACTTGTTCTATTAGGACTTACATAAAAAGTCTAGTTACTTGTTCTATTAGAATTTAACTGTCAGATATAATCCTTATCCTTCAAGTAATTTAACTCAAAGTAAATTGCTTAGTCTTCATCAATTTTCTGAAATCTAGATCCACATCAACACACTTTAAAGTAAAGTGGGGAGCCTTTTGTATTATCAATTATAAACCACTTTGTTTAAATGGATTAAAAACTTAATTATCACTTCAAATAGATCGAGAATTTATTAGATAATTGAGATTTTGAAATATACAAAAAAAAAATAATAGGATGAAAGAAGATTGGTCTATCTACAATCCATATGTTAGGAAAAAATTGTCATACTCAAGGTAAAGTTTGAAGTCATGTGTCAGTGACATAAACCTTCACTTGTGAGTAATCTATATATGTTTCCAAGCAAATAGTAAATTAAGCTTTGAATTGAGGTTATTTAGTGGATACAAAGCATTACATAAATAAAATTTGGTGTTATATAATGTCAATTTTATAAGCTAGTACATTATGATATTATGCTTTTATCTCGGTATTCATAAGTGTTCTAGGAAATCAACTCTTTCTCATAAGAAACGGTATGACTTTCTCATTCATATAGCTGAAGCTATCAAGAATGCTTCCATAACTCTAACATCTCACTCATAAACAGCTATAGATCTCATCCAAAGTGATTTTAGAAAACTCACCTCCTTTTATGTAACAAAATACATGCATCACACTACTTGAGGTATAAACAACGAGTAAAATTACTCAATTTATTTGTAATTGCCTAGCAAATCGATTTCATTTGTTCTTCCTTTTGAACTTAGTTTTGGGATCTTCAATTGTTAGATAAGGATTATGATCTTCGAGTTTTGTACAGTTAGTAGTTTTCATCATGAAGTAGCATGTCCTTATAAGTGACCCTTAAACATTTTGGGCTTATTTCCATCTCGCTTGATACTCATATAAACTTTTGACTCGTGTAAAAAAAATGACTTTACATAGATTTTTTATCCATCATTCACACATCTGTAATGGAATCAAAAATTTTATGCTTAAATAGTTGATACAATTTTTAACAAACATTTCATAAAATTCTTGTATTCTTTCTTCTTGTTATTTCTATGGAATTCTTTTGTTCTTAAACCAGCAGTTTGTCCTAGTCTTCAAAGGAGAAAACATGATTTCTAAGCTATTAGAAATTAGCACTATTCTCATGTCTAAGGATTGTCTACTAGGATGTTGTGGTTAAAGAGAGATGCCATCAATGTCAACTCAAGGAACATACTCTGTAGCTCTTGCCGCCATTGCTATAACAACAACCTCTAAAGAAGGCTCAACTGGCTCTTAGACCGATCTCCAAAAGGAGAAAGAACTATTACTAAAGGGCATAACCACTTCAAGCTTATGCAAAGCAAAATTCTTGCCTAACCCTATGCCATGAAAGTTACATGGCACCAAGCAATTTTCATCATTGGATGAAATGAAGATCAATCTCTCACTTTCCATCTCTTCTCATATCATCCAATGATGAAAAATGATTTGTGCTTCCTATCTTGAATATGTATATAGATATAGAGTCTTACATCTTTTTAGTTGAAAATAAAGGAGGAAGAGGAGAGAAAAGATTTGGGAGAATGGGTGATGAGAGAAAAAAAAACTAATTTGTTACTCTCCCCCTTTAGTATTTATATTGTATTATCTTACAATAAAGGAAACCGAGAAACTACAAAATAGGAAACACAGTTATAAGAAAAGTGAATTTTTAACACTCTCCCTCAAGTTGGTGCATAAATATCACATAAGCCCAACTTACCTAAGACATTAAGAAACATTTTCCAACTGCTCTGTTGTCTTTACAAAAGGAGTGCAAACCATGCTGGAATTAAGCTTCTCCTTGATATAATGTCTATCCATCTCAATATGCTTAGTTCGGTCACACTGAACCGGATTATGATCAATGCTGATTGCTGCCTTATTATCACAATACAACCTCAGAGGACCTTCAGATTGAATCTTAAGTTCTCGTTGCATCATAAGAATCCAAATTAACTCACAAATATCGTGGGCTATAGCCTGAAATTCTGCCTCTGCACTAGAGTGGGTCACAATCGCCTATTTTTTACTCCTCCATGTCACCAATATATCACCCACAAAAGTAAGATACTCGAAGGTTGACCTTTTGTCAGTCATTGATCCAGCCTAATGTGCATCTGTAACATTCCAATATGTGATCATGTCTAGAGAATAGAAGACCCTTCCCAGGAGCACTCTTTAAGTGTCAAAGAATATGGTAGACAACTTCCATGTGGGATTCCCTTAGAGCATACATAAACTGACTAATCACTCCAACTGTATAAGCAATATCTGGATATGTATGAGAAAGATAAATCAACTTTCCAACCAACCTTTGAAACCTTACTCTATCAGTAGGAACATCATTATCGTTTTCTCTTAGTTTTAGATTTTACTCTATTGGTATGTCAATTGGTTTACAACCCAACATACTTTTTTCTTGGAGAAGATCAAGAACATACTTTAGCTGCGAAAGGAAGATACCTCTCATTGATATGGCTACCTCCATACCATGAAAATACTTTAAGTTCCTTAAATATTTGATTTCAATCTCCTTCGCTAAATAAGCTTTGAGTTTAGTCATTTCTGTGTCATGTTACGACAATGTCATCAACATAAACAATTAAAGCAATTACCTTTCCTTGAGGTGAGTGCTTGATGAATAAGGTGTGATCACTTTGACTTTGCAGATAGCCATATCTCAGCATAGCTTGAGAAAACCGCTCAAACCATACCTTAGGAGACTATTTTAATCCGTACAAAGCCTTTTTCAATCGACACACTTTTCTTGAGTCTAAAGTAGAAACCTGGAGGAATGTCTATATACACTTCTTCGTCTAAATCTCCATACAAGAATGCATTCTTCACATCAAATTATAGCAATGGCCAAACTTTATTTGTAGCTAAAGATAGTAGTACCCTGATAGAATTCATCTTGGCCACTAGTAAAAAACTATAGGTCTGAGTGAACCCTTTAGTTACCAATCTGGCATTGTATCGTTCTACAGACCCTTCATGCTTATGTTTCACTATATACACCCACTTATAACCAACAATTTTCTTGCCATTAGGTAATTCATTGAGATACTAAGTATTGATTTTCTGAAGAGCTTTCATCTCCTTAGATATGGCATCTCTCCACCTAGAATCTCTCAAAGCATCTTGCCAATTATGAGGAACAAAAACAGAAGACAATTAGGATGCAAAAGCACAATAAGATGATGAGAGATGACAATATGAAACAATTTGGATATATGATGTTGAGTACAAGCCCTGGTACCTTTATAAAGTGCAATAGGAGCATCAAGATTAGGATCAGAATCAAGTACTTTTAAAAACTCACCTGGTTCCAAGGATTCTAATTGGAAAGTGGACGTATGTGGAATGATCTTATCCTTCTGTCACCTTGAATATACATTGAGCTCCACATTGATTGGCTCACTCTCACTATCAATTTCCTTAGTAGTGGGAGGTAATTCTGGTTTTTCATTGCTCACATCTTCAACCACTAAAGGGGACTTAGACATCATTATAGGAAGAATAGGAAACAAAGATTGTTCTTCACCTAAATACTCCCCTTGAAAATGAGTCTTAAATGGTAAAAAGTATGGATGATATTCAAACAAAGTCACATCCATAGAAAAAAATTTTGAGCAGAAGGAAGATGAAAACACTTATAGCCTTTTTTAGTAGACGAATAACCAAGAAAAACACATTTAAGAGAATGGTGATTTAATTTATCACGAGATTGATTGTGAACATGAATCAAACAAGTACAACCAAAAACGCATGGAGGAACAATAAAAGGAGTAGACATAGATGGTGGGGACAATGTCTCAAGTGGTGTTTTGAAATCAAGTACCCTAGAAGGGAAACGATTTATGAGATATGCAGCTGTCAATATTGCATCACCCCAATAAGGTTTGAGAACATGCATTTGAAACATAAGAGATCTTGCAACCTCCAGAAGATGACGATTTTTATGTTCGGCAACACAATTCTATTGAAGAGTTTTAACACAAGTGGATTGATGAACTATACCATGTTCCTCCAAGCATAAAGAAAGACCACAATTAAAATACTCTTTGTCATTGTTAGAACGAATAATTTTAATTGAGGTATTAAACTGAGTTTGAACCATACGATAAAAAATTTTGAAGATAGAAAACACATCATTTTTTGCTTTCCTAAGATAAATCCATGTGGTACGAGAACAATCATTAGTAAAGATCAAAAACCATCAAAAACCAAAGATGGATACAGTACGAGAGGGACCCCAAACATCAGTATAAACAATAGTAAATGGCATATAAATTTTATTAAAACTTAATAGAAATGTAACATGATGATATTTAGCAAACTCACAAGTATCATATTGAAATGAAGATACATCCAAATGAGAAAATAAATACGGAAATATATGTTTCAACAAAGCAAAAGGTTGATGTCCTAAGCATCTATGCCATAACCACACTAAATCAGATGACTTCTCATGACTGGTAGAATGATGAACTTGCATCGTTTGAGCCAACTCGGAGATAGCAGAATCCAGAGAATAAAGACAATCATTCTCTTTACCATTGTCGATTATCCTCCTTGTTATCAGGTCTTGAAAGATGCAAGAGGAAGGGAAAATGTTATACTACAATTAAAAGATTGTGTAGTATTACTAACAGGTAAAAGGTTAGTAGTGAGATTTAGAACATGTAAAACAGAAGATAACATCATTTTAGAAGAAACAAGAATTGAGCCTCTGCCCGGAATAGAGAATAAAGAACTATTAGCAAGTTTAATTTTATCTTTACTCGAACAAGTGGTGGTATAGGAAATAAATTCAGTAGACTCGCCAGTCATGATCAGTAGTCGTTGAATCAATGACCCAAGGATTAGAGGATGCTTTGAAAGCTATAATATAATTGCCTAAATGAACATAAGAAGAAATGGCTACAAAGGACGTATCCAGTTTAGACACCAGATGCCTAATAGTGTGAATCTCATCTTGACTCAAAGATCTAGAGTTAAGTTCCATTGAAAGACCATCAGAAGGAGTCTCATTTACAGATGCAATATAGTGAGCACGAGATGGTCTATAACTACTATTAGCTAATCGAGAAGTACCACTAACACTACCACCACCTCTGCCTATATTAGTTGGACGACCATGAAGTTTCCAACAAGTATCCCTCGTATGACGATGATTTTTAAAATGATTGCAAAATAACTTTTCTTTTTCATCCACTTGTGCAGTCTGTGAGGGGCGATAGGAAGATTAAACCAGTGCTGAATAGGCATGAGATATAGGAAGAGACACAATAGAAAGCATCAAAATTTGTTAACTCTGCTCATTCTAAACATAGGCAAAGACCTTTGAAAAGGATGGCAAAAGTTCTTTATCTAGAATTTGAACCTGAACCTGGTCAAACTCAAGTCATAACCCAACAATAAATTCAAACACCCTCGCTCGATCTAACCATTTTTTGGACCTTTTTGTGCATCTGCAGTGCACACTATATGGAAATTCTCATAAAGATCCAATTCATGCTATAATTTATAAAGCTATGTGAAATAAGTAGAGTCCGATAATTCTTTTTGAGCCATGACATGTATCTACTGCTTCAACTCGAATATATGAGCAAATTTTTCAGCCTTAGAATAAGTCTTAGAAACAACATTCCAAATATCTTTAGCAGAGTCTAAGAACATAAGACTGCTATTAATATTAGGTTCCATGGCATTCAACAACCAAGACATGATCATGGAATTTTCAAAATCCCATTTCCCATATAGTGGAACATCCTCGGCTGGTTCCTTAATACTACTAGTAATACTTGACTGCAACCAAGTAAGGTAGTTTTTTTTCATTGAGCTTGATTGAAGTAATTTGTAAAGTGCTTCCATCATTGCGGACAAGGCCCGAGCCTAAACCCCTATTACCCAAACTCTATGAGACTAAACTATCTTCAAATATTGGGAATAGCCTCACAAAAGTAGATTTCATAATAACCAATCAAAAACAATGACGTAAACTAGATCAACCACCAAATAAGGGAAATAAAATTCAAATGAAGCAATATATGCCAGTGAGTTGTGAAAAATACCTAACAAATATCCAATGAACTACTCCAAAACCACAAGAATAGGTAAAAGCGACAAAACAGATCTAATTACAGCTTCACCGATCAGAAAAATAGACATATAGCCTGAAAAACAACACCACCAATCAGAAAAATAGTCAAATAGCCACTAAAATGCTTTCAAATCACAATCAAGTGTCAAAAAAATTTGTGGAGGCATACCCATGCCCTAGGCACACCCTTCTGTGGTTGTTGAACCATGATCCAAGCCTTTGATTTAACAGATAAAGCAGAATTCCATTGAAAAACGAAAGAAAATTTTGAGAGGAAAAACTCAAATTGATTAATGGGTTTTGTTCTTCTCAAAGAGTCATTCATGTTAGTAGAATCTCAACCCCATCTGATGACACTGACATCATGATGAAGTCATTTTTGCTTAAGAACCCTAAGAAAAAAAAAATCTACTCTTATATCAAGTTGAAGATAAAGGAAGAAGAGGAGAGAAAAGATTTAGGAGAATGAGTGAGGAGAGAAAAAAACTAATTTGTTACACTCCCCCTTTGTATTTATATTGTATTATCTTACCATAAAGGAAACCAAGAAACTAAAAATAGAAAATATAGTTATAAGGAAAATGAATTGTTAACATTTTGATAATTTCATTTTTACTAAAAATCATTGTTGTTGGATCAGATTCTAATAAATCTTTTGAGAATTTGTAATGGATGTACAAGGTTAGGCAAGTTGAAGATAATGGAGGAAGATGAGAGAAAAGATTTAGCAGAATGAGTGATGAGAGGAAAAAAACTAATTTGTTATTGATACTTAATTTACATTTGTTAAACTCTTAGTTTGTGTATTTTATTCCATTTTAATTCCTTTTTTTTTGTGTTTTTGTGTTTTTACAGGTTTTTGGAAGAAAGGAAGCATTTTGGAACTCAAAAAACAAAACTGGATCTGGGATTTGCAGAAGTGTGCGATCAAGCATAGTACTTGGTGCGATCGAGCGCACAAGGAGAAGGCTTGAGCGTAAGCTTACGCTCGAGCGTAAACTCATGCGATCAAGCGCACACGCATCAGTAAAACATCAAAACGATAGTTCCTATTTTGAAAAGTAAGGTTAGAGACCTGTTTTGGAAATTAGGGTTTCCAAGTGTCCTTAGAACCCTATAAATAGACTTGTAAAATGCAGAAACAGTATCTCCCTTTTGAAGAGTATATCTCCTTTTTTAGTTTAGTTTTTGTTCGGGAAGGCCAGAGACCGGACGAGCCCGAATAAGAGATTATGGAGACGAATTGATGACTCTTCTCCATAGTGTTTTCAGGTTTTTTCTTTCCTTTTTATTTTATTTTATGATAATGTGTAACTAAATTCTTAGTAGGGCTTGGTTGAAGCCCTAATTATGTTTAACCAATAATTCAATATTGGCACCTTTGCAATACTTATGTTGTGATTCTTAATTTGATTAATACCTGTTCTATTTACATTCCTCATATGTGTGTGTCAAATCAACTTATGCATGTGGTATGGATCAGTTAGTTGAATCAATTTGGATGACCGAGTCTTGAGTTCAACAATAGTAATAAAAGATATCCACGTCGGATTCTTGGGTTAATCAACATGGGAAATCGAGAGTGGACCAAACCCTAGGCCCTGTGTGGTTGTTGATTTTCACAGATCTTATGCTCTCTTAAAGAACAACTCAGTATACACCATGTTGAATCCCTTAAGAGAGAAAAAAATTAAAGTATACACCATGCCTAACTCGTTGCTTAGGGAAATCAGTAGCCTAAGGAGTGGACCAAGCCCTTAGGTTGACAACCAGTAGGTATTCATAACATGAGTAGAGCAATGGTATATTATTTTGTTAGGGTAGCATGATTAGTGGTAGATATCAAATTCCTACATCTTTATTATTATTGTCTAAACTCAATATTTATTCCTATCTATTTTTAATTTGTGAAACTAATTCTAAATCGAAATTCACCAATACTTGTGGAGATGATCTTGCACTTGCACAATATGCTACTATTGACCATGTGCACTAACAAGTAAAACTGTACGATTATTTGTTTATTTATTTAGGTAGATAAACGCACAACAAGTTTTTGGCGCCGTTGCTGGGGATTGTATTAAATTTTTTTTTGGAATTATTTTCGCTAGTGTTTTTATTTTATTTTATTTTTTTCCGTTTTATTTATATTTTTATCAAAAATCAGATTTATTCCTTCTTTTAGTATTCTGTTTTTGTTCAGGTGTGCATAGGAGGAGTTTTTGTGCTCATTACGAACGAGCGCACTCCTTGGTGCGATCGAGCATAATCTTAGTGCGATCGAGCGCTGTTCTTGGTGCGCTCGAGTGCAAAAGCTCCAGAGAGTACCCGAGAAGCAGTACTGAAACTGCTACACTGAAGCTTTTCAATTAATTCATTTGAAGGAGAAGCACCAATGGCAAAAGGTAGTTATACTTATCTAGCTGCTATGGAGAGGAAGCTAGATATGCTTATAAAAGCCATGACTGCTCAAAACATCTCACCTAGTCCACGAGCCAAACAACTCCAGGTATGTGCTATATGTTCTCGTTTTGATCACACTACTGACACTTGCCCTTTGTATTCATCTGCAGATCAAGAGCAAGCAAATCATGTGGGACCGAACAACTACAATATATATTCAAATGCCTATAATCCTGGATGGCAAACTCACCCCAACTTCTCATGGAGCAACGATAAAAATGCTTTGAACTTTCAAAGGCAACAAAGGAACTCCCAACAAGCAGCCCACTCAGTTCCCGAATCAAAGAAAAGCGACCTAGAGAGTCTTGTGATGCAGTTGGCAACTCAGCAACAATAATTGATGACCTCACAAGATCAGTTTATGGTAGAGGAAAGGTAATTTCGGACTGAGATAAGACAAACCACTGCAAGGCATGAACAAGCCATTCAAAGATTGGAAGTACAAGTGGGGCAATTGGCTAAGGAGTTTAGTGAACGACAACAAGGTGTTGTTGAGCAAGTTTTTCACGTCCATCACATTGATCCATTGGAGACCACCCTCACCCATTGTTTCAAATGATCAGATGTTGAGCCAAAATCTGAGGATGTTACTGATGACATCATTGAAACTGTGCACCTTCTAGAGGCTTCTCCAAAGCATCCAAGTAAGTACACCAATCCATTTGAACCTCATATGCCTACTAATACTATTTTTTTTCCCTCTATTATCCAGGCACCAAATTTGGAGTTGAAGCAATTGCCGAAGCATTTGACTATTGCTTATATGGGAAAGAATAAGACACTGCCTGTGTTAGTTAATGCCAAACTTAGTTTTGGGGAAAAATAAGGCTTGGTCCGGCTAAAGACGTTAAACTTAGCGCTCATGGGAGGCATCCCACAACTTATCCTTTTATTTTTATTGTTTTACATATTTATTGTTATTTATTTATTTTTAGTACTCCTTGTTTTCCCGTATTACGTTAGTTTTTCTTTTTAGGGACAATATGTGCATCCGTTCAAGTTTGGGAGTATGCTATGAGCCATGCCGACCCAACTAATTCTCCATCTCCCAGGTCAGATCTTTCCATGTTATTCACACATTGGGGACAATGTGTAATTTAAGTTTGGGGTATGGGAGACACATTCACACACTTTGTCCCAGGTTTTTTAGATAAATACACATTCATATTTAACGAAAAAAAATTCAGTTGTTTACAACAAATATCATGATAAAACTTCATTAGTAATCTTAAAATCTAGAACACATAGTCTAGTAATGAGAATTTTAAAAGTTAGTTACCTACCTCAAGGCACTTAAGAATTCACGAGTTTGATCCAAATCTGACACGAGCACATTAGCACGCATTTGTGTGGGGTATGACATGTAATTTTAATATATATGTTTCCATGACTTAACCGTAATCAAATAACTTGTTAGATAAACACTTTGGCATAGAAAAATAAAGACAAAAATGTCCATCATGCAAAAAGAGAAAATAAAATGCTTCTAATGATCATTAAATAAAATTTTCGCTGAGTAACTGGACCTCTCGCCGCAGTAAGCATTGAGTGTTCACTTCAAAAAGTGGGGATTAAGCATTTAGTGATCATAAAAATTTTCGTTGAGTAACTGGACCTCTTGCCTCAGTAAGCAGTGAGTGTTCACTTCAAAAGGTGAGAATTTTTGCTTGGAAGCATTAAGACTTGTTAGTTTCATAGCCTTTTTTACTCAAGTTAATAAGTCATTTGGGGTGTCTTCACACCTAATGCCCTAGAACCATCTAGTTTAGGAGTCATTGGCTAAACACTCACTACAAGGGTCAATTAGAAAGCTTAATGGAACTCAACATGGCAAAGATCTCATGATGAAATAAAAAGAAAAGAAGTAAAAACTATGCCATTTTTTGTTTCGTCTAACAAGGAATTCGATGAAGGTTTGGACACCAAAACACTATACATTAGAAATATTTGGAAGTTCCATCTTTTATGTACTAATCCACCACATACACTAAGTCAACTTGTGATGCCTTAAACTAGCCTTGTGTAAGTAACATGAACTTTTAAAATCCTTATTCATTGCAAAAAATGTGATTTTATTATAAGCTTACTCATGAATTATCATCATGGTTTTCTGTGCAACCCAAGTTTTTAAATAAAACATGAATGCTGAATTTATCTTTGTTGTTTTTTATTTAGTTTTAGTTTCGTATTGCTCAGGGACCAGCAATATGTAATTTTGGGGGTGTGATAAGTGCTTGAATATTCATATTTAAGCCCCTTAATTTACATTTGTTAAGCTCATAGTTTGCGTATTTTATTCCATTTTACTTTCTTTTTGTGTTTTCTGTGTTTTTATAGGTTTTTGGAAGAAATGAAGCATTTTAGAACTCAAAGAACAAAACTGGAATTGGGAGCTGCAGAAGTGTGCGATCGAGCGCAGTGCTTGGTGCGATCGAGCACACAAGCACTCGTGCGCACAAGGAGACGCTCGAGCGCAAACTCATGCGATTGAGCGCACACGCATCAGTAAAACATCAAAACGGCAGTTCCTATTTTGGAAAGTAGGGTTAGAGACCTGTTTTGGAAATTAGGGTTTCCAAGTGTCCTTAAAAACCCTATAAATAGACTTGTAAAACACAGAAACAATATCTCCCTTTTGAGGAGCATATCTCCTTTTTTAGTTTAGTTTTTGTTCAGGGAGGCCATAGGCCGGACGAGCCCGAAGGATAGATTATGGAGACGAATTGACGACTTTTCTCCATAGTGTTTTTGGGTTTTTTCTTTCCTTTTTATTTTATTTTATGATAATGTGTAACTAAATTCTTAGTAGGTCTTGGTTGAAGCCCTAATTATGTTTAACCAGTAATTCAATATTGGTGCATTTGCAATACTTATGCTGTGATTCTTAATTTGATTAATACCTATTTTTATTTACATTCCTCATATGTGTGTGTCTGATCAACTTATGCATGTGGTATGGATCAGTTAGTTGAATCAATTTTGATGACCGAGTCTTGGGTTCAATAATAGTAACAAAAGATATCCACGTCGGATTCTTGGGTTAATCAACATGGGAAACCGGGAGTGGACCAAACACTAGGCCTCGTGTGGTTGTTGATTTCCATAGACCTTATGCTCTTTTAAGGAACAACTCAATATACACCATGCTGAATCCCTTAAGAGAGAAAAGAGTTAAAGTATACACCATGCCTAACTCATTGCTTAGGGAAATCAATAGCCTAAGGAGTGGACCAAGCCCTTAGGTTGACAACCAGTAGGTATTCATAACATGAGTAGAGCATTGGCATATTGTTTTGTTGGGGTATGATTAGTGGTAGATACAAGTCCCTACGTCTTTATTATTATTGTCTAAACTCAGTATTTATTACCATCTATTTTTACTTTATGAAACTAATTCTAAATCGAAATTCACCAATCCCTGTGGAGATAATCTTGCACTTGCACACTATGCTACTATTGACCTTGTGCACTTGCAAGTAAAACTGTACGATTATTTGCTTATTTATTTAGGTAGATAAATGCACAACAGTTACCCTCCCCCTTTGTATTTATATTGTATTCTCTTACAATAAAGGAAATCAAGAAACTACAAAATAAAAATACAGTTATAAGGAAAATGAATTGTTAAACATTTTGATAATTTCATTTTTACTAAAAATAACTGTTGTTGGATCAAATTCTAATAAATCTTTTGAGAATTTGTGATGATACAAGGTTAGGCAAGATTTTTTCCAAAAAATATAGACTTAAGAGATTCTATAAAAGCAGTTTCAAGGCACCATCAAGGTACACAAAGTTATATTGCAATCCTTAAGAAGAGGCTTTGAGAATTTAAAAATGAAAGAATTTGAATCTATGAAGGATTAATCCTCTAGAGTAACTAAAATTATGAACCAAATGAAAATTTATGGTTAAGCCGTATCTTATCAAAAAGTAGTTGAGAAGATTTTAATCCGATCAACAGAACAACTTTGTGTCATTGAGGAATCAAAATATCTTTCTCAATTGGCAATTATAGAGCTTGTTTGCTCTACAAACCCACGAGGATAGACAAACTAGGGATGCCAGGTGTTCTTTTGATGAAGATTTTCAGTCCAAGCACAAATGCTAAGAAGAAAGGGGGCAAGGGTGGTTAAAAGTCCTAAAATGTTGGCTAACTTTTAAGGATTTTGAGGAAAAAGGTAAATTCCCTCATTGTCATGTAGTATACAAGAAAAAAAATCAAATGGAAAAAGACTTGGCACAAAGGAAAGCGTTAATGCAGTTTATGCAAGAGATTTGGTGATACTGCCAAAGTATGTAGATCCGGATAAAAACAACAGGTCCATATGTCTGAAAGCAAAGATAACAAATTCCATCTTTTTTATGCTTGTCAAACTTCATCTGCTACAACAGAGTATGTTTGATTAGTGGAGTGTTCGCATTAATCATATGACAAAGAATCCTTACATGTCAAGCAACTGGATACTTCTATCGAAATTCAAATGACGATATAGGCAATGGAGCACTTGCTAAGTCCAAGGCAAGGGCACAATTATTGTGGAAACTAAAAAAGCCACTAAGTCTATAAATGATGTTCTTTATGTACCAGACTTAGATCATAACCTACTGAGTGTGCCTAAAATGATGATCAATGGCTACTTGGTGCACTTTGAGGTGATTCTTGTGTAATTTATGATCATTTCAAAAAAAATATAGCAAGTGGAAAGATGAGAGGAGAAAAGTTTCTTAATGAAGTGGCACCCTAAAAGCTCAATCACATGCAGTTACTTGGTCGTAGCACATAAAGCCTCATGCTTTACAAGATAATGGGATAAGTGCACCAACACTCAATGAGCTTTGGCTAGATAGCACTTTGGTCCCTAAAATTCTAATTTGGCATTCATGGTCCTTAAACTTTCAATTTGTTGTAATATGCTAGTACTTACAAATACTAACCAGTGGCGAAGATTACATTTGTTCGTGTGTTTATCTCTCTAGCAGCTCCTTTTAATTGGCCCCCACATCAATTGGATGTAAAAAAAAAATGCGTTTCTAAATGGTGATTTACATGAAGAAGTATACATGGAGCAACCACCCAGATTTATTGCTCAGAAGGAGTCTGGGTTAGTATGTCGATTAAAAAAAGCTCTATATAGCTTAAAACAATCTCCTCGAGCGAGGTTTGGGGACATAACTATGCTGAGACACTCTCCAGTGGTGAAGATTACATTTGTTCGTTTGTTTATCTCTCTAGCAGCTACTTTTAATTGGCCCCTACATCAATTAGATGTAAAAATATGTTTCTAAATGGTGATTTACAAGAAGTATACATGGAGCAACCACCCAGATTTGTTGCTCAGAGGGAGTCTGGTTAGTATGTCAATTAAAGAAAGCTCTATATGGCTTAAAAAAATCTCCTCGAGCGAGGTTTGGTCGATTTAGTGAAGTAGTAATTAATTTTGGTCTTAGCAGATGTGGTGTAGATCATTCGGTATTTTATAAAAATAGTGAGACAGATAGGATATTGTTGCTTATATATGTGGATGATATTGTGATCGCTGGAGATGATAAAGAAGGAATTCTAGCGCTGAAACAGTTCATGAGTACTAAATTTCAGACAAAATATTTAGGGCAATAGAGATTCTTTTTGGGTATAGAGGTTACTAGATCTCGTCATAGTGTTTCTTTATCTCAACGTAAATATATTCTTGATTTGTTGATTGATACTGTAATGTTAGGGTGTAAGACTATAAATAGTCATGTTGATCCCATCAAAAAACTGTTGCCCTAAATAAATAAGTAAATAATCGCACTCATTTTACTTGCAAGTGAACAAGGTCAACTTAGTAGTATAGTGTGCGAAAGCAAGATCATCTCCACAAGGATTGGTGAATTTCGTTTTAGAATTATATTCGCAATGTAAAAAGATAGAAATAATAAAAGAGTTGATTTAGATAAAGATAAAATAATAAGGATAAAGGCGTAGGGACTTGATATCCACCACTAATTATGCTACCACAACAAAACAGTATGACAATGCTTTACTCATGTCATGAATACTTAATGTTTGTCAACCTAAGGGCATGGTATCTACTCCTTAAGCTATTGATCTCCCTAAGCAACGAGTTAGGCATGGTATCTACTCTAACTCTTTTCTCTCTCAAGGGATTCAACATGGTATATGCTGAGTTGTACCTTAAGAGAGCATAAGATCTGTGGAAATCGACAACCACACGAGACCTAGGGCATGGTATCTACTCCCGGTTTCCCATGTTGATTAACCCAAGAATCCGGTGTGGATATCTTTTGTTACTAATGTCAGACCCAGGACTCGGTCATCCAAATTGATCTAACTAATAAGTCCATACCACATGCACATATTGATCAGACATATACATATAAGGAATTTAAAAACAAACAGGCATTAATCAAGTAAAGCAACATAACATAAATATCGCAAAGGCTCCAATACTGAATTATTGAATAAACATAATTAGGGCTTCAACCAAGCCCTTACTAAAAGTTAAGTACACATAATAAAATATAAAGGAAAGAAGAAACCCGAGAGAAGAGTCGTCAATTCTCCTCCACAGTTTCCTTCTCCAAGCTAAAGCAAAAGATAAAAGAAGTGATTCTCTCTAAGAAGTGATAATTTGTGTGTGCTTTACAGGTGTATTTATAGGGCTTGAGTAGTCCTAGAAGGCTCATGAGTTCTTAAACTTTCCTAAAACACATAACTCATTTATTTCCAAAATAGGATTATTTCCAAAATAGGGTTATTTCCAAAATAGGGTTCTGCAGTTTAATGTTCACGCCCGTACATGTGCGCTTGATCGCATGCATCTTGTGTTCGATTGCATTGCTGTGCTCGATCCTTTATGTGTGCGAACGATCGCATGTGCGCTTGATCGCATGTAGTAGTGCGATCGATCGCACTTTGACCAGAAGCTGCTCCAGGATTTCTAGGCTTCTTCCCTTAAATGCCAAAACTGCTTCCTTTTTCTCCAAGACCTATAAAAACATGTGAAACACACAAAATGAAGTAAAATAGACTAAAATGTATAGACAAAGAGCTTAACACATGTAAATTAAGGGGCTTAAATATAAATATTTAAGCACTTATCACACCCCCAAACTTACATATTGCTAGTCCCTTAGCAATACAAAACTAAAAACTAAATGAAGAACAAAATTAAAGATAAATTCACTTCCATGATACTCAAAGATTTGGGTTGCACAGAAAACTATGATAACAGTTCATGAGTAAGCTTAAAATAAAAACAACTTTTTTGTATTGAAAAAGGATTTTCAAAAGTTCATGTTACTTACCTAAGGTTGGCTTAAGGCATCGTAAGTTTGATTTGTGTGTAATGAATTAGCACATATAAGATAGGACTTCCATATAATTTTAGTGTATAGGGTTTCGATGCCCAAACCTTTATCGAATTCCTTAACAAAGAGAACAAAAATGGCATAATACTTTCTTCTTCTTTCTTTTTCTTTCATCATACAATCTTTGCCATGTCGAGTTCCATCGAGCTTTCTATTTGACCCTTGTAACGAGTGTTTAGCCAGTGACTCCCAAACAAAATGATTTTAGGGCATTACGTGTAAAGACACTCCTAAGGACTTACTAACTCGAATCAAAAAGGCTACGGAACTAACAGGGTTTTTTTATACTTCTTAATGAAATTCCCACATTTTGATGTGAACACTCAATGCTTACTGAGGCAAGAGGCCCAGTTACTCAGTGAAAAGTTTTTACTGATCATTAGAAGCTTTTTGATCACTTTTTGCATGATGACATTTTTCTTTATTTTTTTTTCTTCTTCATTTTTTTTTCTTATGCCAAAGTGTTCTTTTCAACAAGTTATCCGATTACAGTTAGATTATGGAAACATATACAAGAGAATTATATGTCATACCCCACACAAATGTGTGTTAAATGTGCTCGTGCAAATTTGAATCAAACTCGTGAATTCTTAGGTGCCTTGAGGTAGGTAACCAAACTTTTTAAAATTCCCATTGCAAGACTATGTGTTCTAGCTTTTAAGCTTACTAATGAAGTGTTATCAAATTTTTAAATCAACCAAAATTTTTGTTTACCAAAAGAACATGCATTCATCGAATCAAAAAAACTGGGACTTAGTGTGTGCATGTGTTTCAAGTGCGTGTGCGATAGTATCTAGTATCTCCCACTACCCCTAAACTTAAAATACGCATTGTCCCCAATGTGTGTGGCATGGAAAGATCTGACCTGGGAGATGGAGAACTAGGTTGCTTGCTTTTCTTGTAACATGCTCCCAAACTTGAACTGGATGCACGCACTAAGTACTGGACAAAGAAAAATAAACATTTATTCCGGAAAACAATAAATATAAATACTAGATATGTAAATATGTAAATATAAATATAAATAAAATAAAAATACTAAAATGAAAATGATAAGTCCGGGGTGCCTCCCATGAGCGCTAAATTTAACGTCTTTAGCCAGACCAAGCCTTATTCTTCCCCAAAACTATGATTTGCAGCAACTAGCACAGGTCGTGTCTTATTCTCTCCCATATAAGCATAAGTTAAGTACTTTGGCAATTGCTTCAACTCCAAATTTGATGCTTGGACGATAAAAAGGAAGAAAATAGTATTAGTAGGCACATGAGGGTCAAATGAATCGATGTACTTACTTGGATGCTTTGGATAGGCCTCAAGGAGGTGCATAGTATCAATGATGTCATCAGTGACATCCTTGCATTTGGGATCAATATCCGATCTTGGGACATTATAGGTAAGAGCGGTTTCTACTGGATCAATGTGATGGACCTTGGATATGGATGCTTGTGCAGGCTCATCAGCTCCAATTATCTTATCATTTACAGCATTTAGTTGTTGATGTCCTCTTGGAGTAGGTAGTGGTTGGACTGGAAGTTCACCCAACTTTCTTTCACGTAGCTCCTTAGCCAATTTCCCCATTTGTTCTTCTAGCCTTTGAGTGGTTTGTTTTTGGTGATCTAATGAAGTCATCAATGTTGTCATTAGTTGCTGTTGTTGAGTGGCTAATTGCTTTACAAGATCTTGTAGACCATCCTTCTTGGGTTCTGGAACTAGTTGGGCTGCTTTATGGAAGTTCCTTTGTTGCCTTTGAAGGTTCAAGGTGTTTCGATTGTTGCTCCAAGAGAGGTTGGGGTGGTGCTGCCATCCGAGATTGTAGGTAGGTGCATATATATTATAGTTTTTTGGTTCCACATGGTCTGCTTGCTCTTGATCTGCAGATAAATATAAAGGGCAAGTTTCAGAAGTGTGATCAAAACGAGAACATATAGCACATACCTAGCCTTGTGTAGCTTGTAGTCAAGGAAAGATGTTTTGAGTAGACATGGCTTTTACAATCATATCTAGCCTCATATCTAGCTTCCTCTCCAAAGCATCTAGACAAGCATATTAAGCTTCCGCCATTGGTGCTTCTCCCTCAAATGAATTAGTTGAAAAGCTTTAGGTCAGCAGTTTCAGTACTACTGCTCGGGTACTCTCTGGAGCTTTTGCGCTCGAGTGCACACTGAAATGCGCTCGATCGCAGATGTGCGCTCGATTGCATAAGGCACTGCGATCGATCGTAATGAGGACAAAAACTCCTCTGTTATATACCTGAATAAAAGAAAACGAAAAGAAGGAATAAATTTGATTTTTGATAAAACTAGAAATAAAACAGACCAGAATAAAATAAAATTAAAATTAATGAAAATAATTCCAAAAAGAAATTTAGCACAATCCCCGACAACCGCGCCAAAAACTTGTTACACATTTATCTACCTAAATAAATAAGTAAATAATCGCACTCGTTTTACTTGCAAGTGCACAAGGTCAACTTAGTAGTATAGTGTGCGAAAGCAAGATCATCTCCACAAGGATTGGTGAATTTCATTTTAGAATTATATTCCCAATGTAAAAAGATAGAAATAATAAAAGAGTTGATTTAGATAAAGATAAAATAACAAAGATAAAGGCGTAGGGACTTGATATCCACCACTAATTATGCTACCACAACAAAACAGTATGCCAATGCTTTACTCATGTCATGAATACCTAATGTTTGTCAACCTAAGGGCATGGTATCTACTCCTTAAGCTATTGATCTCCCTAAGCAACGAGTTAGGCATGGTATCTACTCTAACTCTTTTCTCTCTCAAGGGATTCAACATGGTGTATGCTGAGTTGTTCCTTAAGAGAGCATAAGATCTGTGGAAATCGACAACCACACGGGACCTAAGGCATTGTATCTACTCTCGGTTTCCCATGTTGATTAATCCAAGAATCCGGTGTGGATATCTTTTGTTACTAATGTCAGACCCAGGACTTGGTCATCCAAATTGATCTAACTAACAAGTCCATACCACATGCACATATTGATCAGACATATACATATGAGGAATTTAAATACAAACAGGCATTAATCAAGTTAAACAACATAACATAAATATCACAAAGGTGCCAATACTGAATTATTGAATAAACATAATTAGGGCTTCAACCAAGCCCTTACTAAAAGTTAAGTACATATAATAAAAATAAAAGAAAGAAGAATCCCGAGAGAAGAGTCGTCAATTATCTTTCATAGTTTCCTTCTCCAAGCTAAAGCAAAAGATAAAAGAAGTGATTCTCTCTAAGAAGTGATAATTTGTGTGTGCTTTACAGGTGTAATATACGGCTTGAGTAGTCCTAGAAGACTCATGAGTTCCTAAACTTTCCTAAAACACAAAACTCATTTATTTCCAAAATAGGGTTATTTCCAAAATAAGGTTCTGCAGTTTACTGTTCACGCCCATACATGTGCGCTCGATCGCATTGCTGCGCTCGATCCTTCATGTGTGTGAACGATCGCATGTGCACTCGATCACATGCAGTAGTGCGATCGATCGCACTTTGACTAGAAGCTGCTCCAGGATTTCTAGGCTTCTTCCCTTAAGTGCCAAAACTGCTTCATTTTTCTCCAAGACCTATAAAAACATGTGAAACACACAAAATAAAGTAAAACAAACTAAAATATATAGACAAAGAGCTTAACACATGTAAATTAAGGGGCTTAAATATGAATATTTAAGCACTTATCAAAAACTTGCAATTGATCAAGGTGACTTATTATCTAATCCAATGCAATATAGACGTTTAATTGGAAAATTGAATTATTTGACTGTTACTATGCCTGATATTTCATTCGCAACAAGTGTGGTTAGTCAATTTCTTGATGCTCCACGAATTAGTCATTGGGATGTTGTTGTTTGAATTTTAAGATATCTTAAAAGTGCTCTGGTCGTGGTTTTCTTTATCAAAATCATAGTCATACTCAAATTGAAGGTTATACTAATGCAGATTGGGCTAGCTCTCCATCTGATAGAAGGTCCACCACTGGATATTGTGTATTGTTGGAGGTAATTTAGTATCTTGAAAAAGTAAGAAGTAAACTGTGGTGTCTAGATCGAGTGTTGAGTTCAAATATAGAACAATGGAACATACTACATGTGTCATGGTTTAACTAAAACAGTTGTTAACAGACCTTGGAATTAATCAATCAACTCCTATGAGCTTGGTGCGTGACAATCAAGCAGCTATTTATATTGCAAATAATCTAGTGTTTCATTAGAGAACTAAATATATTAAATTTGATTGTCATGTCATTCGAGAAAAGCTTATACAAAATGTTATTAGTACCAGACATGTGAAGTCCATAGATCAATTAGCATATTTATTTACTAAATCATTGAATGGTTCTCAAGTTCGATTTATTTGTAACAAGTTGGGTGCATATGATATTTATGCTCTAACTTGAGGGAGACTGTTGAGAATCCTATTAGGATTCGTAATAAGTATTCTAGTAGACTTGGATTATGTGCATCTTATTTAAATTATTGTGTCCTACTCCTATTAGAATTAGTATTCATAAGTCTATATATATCAGGTCAATTGTATTCTTTTCAATCGATCAATAATACAGAGAATTCTTCTCCAATTTCTTTTATTTTAACATCAACTAATGATCTATTCTTTCTTTGGGCTAAGCTATTTTGTTGTGATGGATAAGGTGTTGTTATTTGATGAATAATACCATGCTCTTCACAAAAATCGGGCATAAAGTATTCTCCACCTCTATTTGATCTAAGAATTTTAATTTTCTTTTCTAATTAATTTTTAACTTCAGCTTTAAACTTCTTAAACATATCAAAAGCTTCATATTTTGTTCTTAATAAATACACCTACATATATCTACTAAAATCATCAACAAAAGTAATAAAATATCTTTTACCACCACGAGTAGGCATATCATTTAACTCACAAATATCATAATGTATTAATTCTAAAATTTTAGAATCTCTTTTAACACTATGAAAATGTTTCTTAACTAATTTAGACTTAGCACAAATTTCATATTTTTCAGTAATACTATTGAAATCAATCAAATTTAATCTTTCCATATTATTTAATGTACGATAATTTAAATGACCCAAACTTCCATGCCAAATAGATAACTCAACAATATAAGCAGAAGATATAATATTATTATAAATGATACTCAAATCAGAGAAGTACCCTTTTCCCACAAACATGCCATTCTTCGACAAGATAACCTTGTCAAATTCAAATGCTACCCGAAATCCTTTCTTACAAAGTAAATCAACAGACAAGGTTTTTCCTAAGGTTGGGTACATATAAAACATTAACAAGGACTAACAATTTTTCGGATGTGAAATCGATTGCAACGGTTCTTTTGCCAGTGACTTGGATAAGCTCATTGTTTCCCATTTGCACTTCACCGACCGCTTCCTCAAATTTCTTGAAGAAGGACTTGTCTTTACATACATGAACTGTTGCTCCCGAATCGAGCCACCCACCATAATTTTCAGTTGACATGTTGAGCTCAGATATCATGGCCACATAACCCTCTTCCACCATGTTTACCTTGCCCTTAAGGTTAGTCTTACAATGCTGACATTGTTTGGCAAAGTGACCCTCTTTTCCGCAAACAAAGCATGCTTTCTTCTTCTTTTTGTTTTGGGAATTCTTCTTCTTAAACTTTTGGTCATTCTTCTTGACTTGCAAATACTGATTATTAGATCGGTTCACATCCAAATAATGTGCTTAGACTAAAAAAGAATCAAATTCTTGTTATCACGTAAATGTGACTCCAATTTTATATAAAGATGCTTCTGAATTTGTTCCAATGTAAAGTCCTTAGACTTATGCAATAGTTTCTTATCATAGTCTTTCCAAGAGATGCAATTTAGCAATAATTGTGCCCACTTGAAAAACTTCTTGAAGAACTATCTTTAGGGAATGAAGTTTATTAACCAGTACTTGCAACGCATGAACTTGCTCAAGCATAGGTTTGTTGTCAACCATCGAAAATTCAAAGTACTTAAAAATTAAGTATTTAATTGTACCTTCTTCCTCGACCTTGTACTTGAATTCCAGTTAATTCCATATGTCTTTTGCAAACTTGACTTCGGTCAACAAGTCATAAAGCCGATCTGATAGGGTGTTCATTATATGTCCTTGGCACAACAACTTATCTTCCTCTCCAAACGAACCTTTTCAACATCCTCTACATTAGGTGGAGTTCCATCAGCACTTGGTTTTGTATCGTCAGGTACATGAGGCAAGTCTGGATCCAACACGTAACAAATCTTTAACGTAGTAAGCAGGAAGATCATATTGTCTTACCCTTGGAGCAAAATTGTTTCCGTCGAATCGATCAAGTTTCACCATATCTTGATTCATCACTTTGATAGACTCTGAAAATCAGAAAAGAAAATGAAGTAGTTTATTTTGGAAGTTATTAGAAGTATTTATAGATTTAATTTGAACTTCTAACAGTGTGAAAATGATGAGTAATCATTTAAAAATGTAACTCTTCAAAAGAGAAGACATGACTTTCTAAAAAGTTATAACTGTTGAAATTCGAATTCAAAATTTTTGAACATTCAGCCGACTAAATGTTTTATTTAGTCAGACTGAATCAACATTTAAAACTGAAAACTATTTGGTGTTGGGTATTCAGTCAACTGAATGATTTATTGAAAAACAAAAACAGATAGTAATTGTCCTTCATGCGACTAAATGATTGATTCAGTCGACTGAACCTTGTTTTTCCAACAAAACTTCCAACACTTTTTACCTCATTTTTCCCAAGCAATTCTCTTCTGATCCCGACGTGGGCTTATCCAGATTTTTCTGAAATAGTCACCCCGGAGGAGAAACTGATTTTGGAGACGAGCATTGCCATTATTTTTAAAGGGGTAGTTTTGAAATCCTTTTTCTAGTGTCTGCCCTCTGGATTCGTAGAGGATAATCTGGTGCCTTTCAGTGATGTGGGTGAGTCTGAGGAGGCTCTATTTTGGTTGGGTTTTTCTAAGGATTTTTTTTTTTTTGAAAATGGTATTGTGGAGGCCTCTAAAGGATGGGTTGATCAAAATTCAAATGGGTAGAACACTATTGAAGGTGTGGTCCATGCTGTTGTGGGCAACGTCAGTGAGGATTTTGGTGATGTTGAGGGTGTGGTCCATGCTGTTTTAAGTAATGAGTGTCGAATCCAAGTGTGGAGGTTGATTTAGCTTATGGCAAAGCTTCTGGATGGGTGACAAATAATATCAAATAGGTTAGTAAATAGTTTGGTGTTTCCTATTGTTGAGAGTCCTAATTAGTTTATGTTGAAGGTCTTACTAGGTTTTTTAGGATTACTTAGTTTATGTCTATCCTATCTAGTTATGTCTCTTAATCCTACTAGGTTTAATATTCATACGTTTATATATGGGACTGTTGAATTATATTTATATAATCAATCAATAATACAAAATTCTTTTGACTTGTGGACAGTTGTATCTAATATCCAAGGCCATTTTACTTTATTTTCTTCTTTGATGCATTTAGATGGTCAAGGTTTATCAACAATATATGTTCTTAATTATTCCCCTTACTACACCCTCATTTTTAACCAAGAGGTGATATGATGGTATTTGTTGAGGTATATTGTATGTCATATGTTGTTACATTCTTTTTCACTTTGATTGACTACAATTACAAAATTAAATAGAAAGAATCACTTTGATTGACTGGAAAAAAAAACGAAAGAAGTTGAAAAAAGAAAAAGTTCAAGAAGACGAAGAGTTCAAGAAGAAGACGATGACTAAGAGTTCAAGAAGAGAATAATAGTTCTTCACCTCGAACAGTACTCGTAAAAAGATCCATAGTTGTTTTTTGGTCGTACAGCATCAGAATCGCACCGAAAAAAATTGTAGAAAAAAACAAAAAATTATATCACTTCCACGATCCCAAACCTTGAGCTCTGATACCATGTTGAAATTAAGAATTGAAAAAAAAATTGTATTATTGATTAATTATATGAATACAATTCAACAATCCTATATATAGACTTGTGAATATCAAACCTAATAAGACTAACATACTACGACCCTCAACATAAATCTAATTAGGATTCTCAACACTCCCTCTCAAGTTGGAGCATACTCATGCATCAACTTGGACTCTCAACACTCCCACTAAAGTTAGAGCATACACATGCACCAACTTGTTACAAAGAAGCCCATACCAACAACAAACTTCATCCAATCTTAAACAAATAAACTCAAACTCATAAATTACAATAACCCATGATAATAAGTCGAGGCTCCACACCCACGTCAAACAATTATCTCGGATCAACAAGACTTTAACTCTTTTCTCGTCTTGTATTTTTTACTAACGTTGACTTTGACTTGAATGGGCTGCAATCATTGGGTCAGGAGGATACAACATCAACACAGGTTGGATTTGATTAACAACATCAATATGTATGGGTCAACAATATCAACATCGGGTGAGGAACTCCTCTTCTTCTTCTTGAACTCTTCTTTTTTTTTTCAGCTTCTTCTTGAACTCAACAGATTTTTTTTTTTTTTTTGTAACAGCCTTCATTTTTTTTTTAAAAAAAAAATTACTATGTAAGACTAAAAAACCTACTATAACACATGATAGGAAACCTAATTAGGACTCTCAATGCTCCCTTTCAAGTTGAAGCACACACATGCACTAACTTGAACTTTCAACATCTATGATGATTTCTTTGATAAAGCAGTGGCTTTCTTTATGGAAATTGAAAATGAGCGAATAGTAAATCAAGTGCATAGCAAGAGTCTATTTGCAAGAGGAATAAAGGGGATACTAATAGGGAATTAAAAAGAGTGGCTTTTAATATTAATAATAAGAAAAGTGGGTGCAGATTTTAATGGATTTATATTTTATTTCTTGGAAATGTGTGGGGTTTGAATAACAGTGGCAAGAGTGCTGCTATTAAGAATCTTTTACGAGATTGAAAAAAGAATATTATTTGTTTGCAAGAGACTAAAATGGAAGACATAAATGCCTCGACAGTGCATTGTGGGTGGAGGTTTCTTCCATCGAGAGAGGCGTTGAGGGGTATTTTGATTTTGTGGAACAATAAGGTTCTGGACTTGGTTAACTCTTGGAATGGTTCTCATTCGATCTCGTGTTTTAAAATCTAGTAATCCTTTACTTGAGTGGATTTTTACGCAAGTATGGGCCAGGAGAGGGTGTAGTAAGGGAGGAGTTGTGGTTTGATCTTGGTGTGGTGAGAAGATACTGGAATTTGCCATGGGTGTTAGGGGGTGATTTCAACCTGGTTCTTTATCCGCATGAAAGATCCAGGATAAGTGATAAGATCAATGTTTCGAGGGAGTTCTTGGACTTTGTGAGAGACTTTGGGCTTATGGACCTTCCATTAGTGGGGGGATCTTATACTTGGTCAAATTTTAGAGATTCTCCTTTCTCTAGAATTGATTGGTTTTTCATTTCCTGTGAGTGAGAGGCTATCTTTCCTAATTTGATTAAAAAACTTATTTCTAAACCCTTTTTTGATCATCACCCCATTGCTTTGCTTATGGGGAGGCTATATTTCCTAATTTGATTAAAAAAATTCTTCCTAAACCCCTTTCTTATCATCACCTTATTGCTTTGCTTATGGGGAGCTTGAGATGGGGACCAACATCTTTACGTTTTGAAAATATATGGCTTAAGATTGAAGGTTTTAAATATCTTGTTCGAGGTGGTGGGAAGGTAAATGTAGAAGGGTTTGCTATCTTTGTGGTGGCCATAAAATTGAAAGTTATTAAAGAAGGGGTGAAGAGGTGAAATAAGGAAACTTTTGGGGATGTCAACATTAATAAAGAGGTGCTGCTAGGTGAAATTAGCAATCTTGATGAGCAAAAGGGTTGTGGTGAGCTTTCTAGTGGGAAGAGAGAAAGAAAATTGGAGGTTAAAAAGAAGCTTCAAAAGTTGATCTTTTTGGAAGAAATCTATTAGAGACAAAAATCTAGAGCTATTTGGCTTAAAGAAGGGGATAGAAACACTAAGTTCTTCTATAGGATTGCTAACGCCCATAGAAGATTTAATTTTGTGGGGGAGTTGGAGATTGATGAGACTGTTTTTGTTGAGGCTAGAGATATGAAGAAAGCATTATGTGACTTCTTTGAGAATCTATACTCATAGCCTTGTGAGTGGAGACCCACTCTTGATGAGTTGGACTTTGATAATATTGGGGAGAATTCGGCTCTTTAGCTTGAGAAGCCTTCGACGAGGAGGAGATCCTTCTTTCTCTTAGAGATTGTAATAGGGACAAAACACCGGTCCCGATGGCTTCACTATGGCTTTCCTCCGAGCTAATAGGGTTACCGTGAGGCATGATGTCTTGGCTCTCTTTGATGATTATTTTTTTTTACTACGGGGGAGTTTGTTGATAGTCTTAATGTCACTTTTATTGTCCTAATCCCTAAGAAGATTGGCACTTCGAATGTTAAAGACTATCGTCCAATAATCCTAGTAGGGTGTATCTATAAGCTTCTCTCTAAGGTGTTCGCTAGAAGACTAAAGAGGATTCCTAGGAAAGTGGTTGGGTCAAACCAAGACGCTTTTATTGAAGAGAGACAAATTATGGATGCCGCCTTGATAGCAAATGAGGTAGTTGATGCTCACTTAAAAGTGGGAAGAATGGTGTTGTTTGCAAGCTTGATATGGAAAAAGCCTATGACCATGTTTGTTGGGATTTTCAATTGTATAAGGATAGAGTTTGGTGCCTTATGGTGTAAATGGATCAAGAAGTGCATCTCTTCCACTTCTTTTTCCATTTTGGTCAATGGGTACCGCTCGAGTTTTTTCAAAGCTTCTCGAGATCTTAGACAAGATGATCCTCTTTCTCCTTTTCTTTTTACCTTGGTTATGGAAAGCTTTGAGTAAGTTGATTCATAAAGCGGTGGATAGAAGTTTCATAAATGGCTTTATGGTGGGTGTTAATGAGGAGATGAAAGTGTCATCTTCTTTTTGCGGATGATACAATTGTGTTTTATGTAGCGAAAATGGAGCAAATTCTCTATCCTCAGTGTTTATTTCTTTGTTTTGAGGTGGTGTCAAGGTTGAAGGTGAATCTTAGTGAAAGTGTTTTAATCCCTCTTGGGGAGGGGGTTAATGGGGAGTTATTAACTAATATGTTACGCTGTGGGGTTGGATTCCTTTCGTTTTCTTATTTGGGACTTTCATTGGATGCTAAATTCAAAGATAAGAGTATATGGGCCTCGTTTTGGAGAGATTTGAAAAGAAGTTAGCCGGGTGGAAAAGCCATTATTTATCTAGGGGGGTCGTTTAACTATCATTAAGAGCACCATTTCGAGTCTTCCCATCTACTTTATGTTTCTTTTCCCTATTCTGTGTGAGATTGCTAAAAGGTTGGAAGGTATTCAACAGAGATTTCTTTGGTGTAATTTGGAGGAAGATTTTAAATATCACTTGGTGAGATGGGGAGTTGTCAACCAACCCATTGATCGAGGAAGTCTTGGCGAGGTTTTCTCCTCATACAGCTCGAGAAAAAAAATGATTAGAAGTTATGTCTAGGTATAAAATTAGAATGTCAAATAGATTCATAAAATCATTAAATTAATTAGACATTTAAGTCCTAAATACTTTGCTATTCTTTTTCGAAAAAGAAAAGAAGCATTCATACTCGCATAACTCAAGTTAGATAAGTCTCAAATAGCTTAACAGAAAATCCTTAGTTAGGCATTTCATTTATTGAGTAGTCTCTAACCCCCTTTCTTTTTGTTTGTTTTACTTCCCAAACAGATCCTCCTACATCTATATATAAATGCTGGTTTATGAAGAATACGCAAGAAAAACACTTCGAATTGTTGATTCATCGCCAAACATGGCTTAGAACCAATAATTCATTATCTAATGGATTTTTCCATTCTAATACTCCATCCAAGAGTTATAAGTATTTATCAAATTTGTCCCTATCAAGTCTTTGATTCTCTTCAACAAAGCTCTTCTTGGAAAGTGGCTTTAGAGATTCTTGGTGGAGAAGGACAAGATATGGCATAAGGTTATTGTGGCTAAGTTTGGGGTGAAGCATACTGGTTAGATGTCTAGGGAAAGACGTGGCTCATATGGTGTGGTGCTTGGAAGTGGATTAGAAAAGGTCGGGAAGATTTTCTTCCTCATGTACTTTTTGTGTGGCAATGGGAATGGTATTTTGTTTTGGCGTGATATTTTCTTAGACGATGTTTCATTTGGAAGAACAATTCCTGAAGGTTTTTGTTGTTGCTAGAGATAAAGAGGCTTTGGTGAACTCTTGTGTGAGCTCTTAAAATGTGGAACTTGTTTGGGACATTGTTTTTACATGAGATACGCAGAATTGGGAATTAGGGGAGGTGTTTATTTTTTTTTTTTTGAAAGCATTCAAAAGGCGAAAGTGAATTTGATCGAGAAAGATAAGGTTAAATGGAGGTTGAACTCAGGTGGCAAATATAAGGTTAAGTCTTATTACCAAAACCTTTTTTTTTTCTTGAAAATCCAAAGGGTTTGGACACCTTCCCTTGGAAAGCTTTTTGGAAGAACTTAGCTCCCATAAAGGTTGCTTTCTTTGCATGGGAAACTAGTTAGGAGGCATTCTTACTGTTGATAATCTTCAAAAAAAGAAAAGATTTTCGTGAATAGATGTTACCTTTGCAATGAGGGGGGCGAATCCATTTATCATCTTCTATTAGGAGGTTCCTTCACTAGACACCTTTGGGAGTTGACTTTTACTTTGGTAGGGATACATTGGGTAAGTGTTGGTTCAATCCAAGGTGAGATGTAGGCTTGGTCCAGTGTGAGAGTGATGGAAGACCATAGTTGGGATTTGAGTTATGTTATTTGGGAAACTATTATATTTATGTTCTTTAGGAAACTATTATGTTATTTGGGATTTTATTTTGGTATTTTATTTATTTTTTATTATGTTTGGATTTGTTTCCTAGTGTGCTTAGGATTGGTGCCTATAAAAGTACTTGCTTAAGTTGAGTTTACGAAGACTGGATTATGAATTGAGACGTGATAACATCTTTTGCTTTCTCTATATTTCTTATTTTCCCTCTACCCTAGTTTCTCTTCTACCTATTCATCTTATAAGTTCTCTTTTTCTCTATTCTTTCTCAACAATTCTTTTATGTCCATACTTGTGCTTCATCAAAGTGGTATCAGAGCCCAAACCTCAATCCCCCACCATCCAGAATTTATCTTGCTTTAGCCAAACACATCCTTAAACCCATAGAAGATTTTGAATGCAAAAAATAAACACTAGATCAGTTCGTACAGTAGCAACCCCCACCTGATTCATCGTCGTCCGCTGCCTCCATAGCCTAGTGCCACCACCACCCAACACGGGATCTCCAGGCGACCAAACCTCGTTGATACCTGCCCAATCCGTCGCCCCAGCCATCGCCATACACCTACAGACCGTTTCGGGTCTGTTGTGGTTCGTTTTGACACTTCAAGTCACCTTGCAAGACAACTAACACCATCACCCTGACCGGCACCCTATTTTTGGTCTAACCCCAGGTTTCGGGCCGATCTGCCACCTACTCCGTCGTCGTAAAGTCACGACCCACCTCAGCTTTTGTCGCTCTAGATCCGTACTTTTCGGTCACCTAGTGTCGGATCTGACTCCACCACTATGACCGAAATCAAGTTTCCGGCCACCATCTGAAACCCGACTCCGATCCGACCAGATTTGTCTCGGGTCAAACCCGACCTGACTGTCTGACCAAATTACTTGACTCGAGCTGTCTCATCCATTACTGAGCCGAGCCGAGGGACCTGACCCGAGCCATATCTGCATCGAGCCGAGTCGTTCCCTAAGTCAAGTCACTTCCTAGCTGAGTCGAGCCGAGCTGATTCAACGGAGCCAGAAAAAATGCACCTGTCCCATTTCTGCTATAGCTATGCTTGCCTAATAAGGTGTTTTTTTTTTTTTCATTTGAAAGCTTTACTAATATTTTATTCGAGTAAATTTAGTAAATTGTGTTGGTCCATTATTTTGTCAAGAGAAACAAAAATATGTATATACAATATTGACTTATTGATGCCCTGTCGTCTTTTATCTGCCTTTCGAGTTAGTTTGCTCTTCATTTTTAGTTATCTTTTACTTAAACACCATTGCATTCACATCCATCAAATTGGTATCCATCTAAATTAAATTTGAAGCTTTTCTTGTGTGCATCTTAGTAATTTTACATTCAGTTAGTTGTGCAATTAGTGTTATCCGAGAATTTTCTTTAATTTCTTGTACAATGGTTAATAACAGCACCATCTCTTTAGAAAATTCACCCAACATTCATACTATGAACAATGACTTGAACAATATCAAAAGTGAACTTGAGTCTCTTAGAGATGTCCCTAATTCCATAGAGCAACTTCAGGAAGGCATGGCTAAACTTTTGAGAGACAATGGTAAACGACATACAGGAGAATTGCCTGAGTCATCCGTTAGACAACCATATCATTCTCCTTATTATATAGGGTCCGCACCAAGACTTCTTCCCACCCCAAGCCTCATAAGGGCTCTAAATAAAGCGAGTTATGCTCACCTCCCAACCATTCGATCTTTCCCTCTAAGAGGCATCGACCCTCACGAATCCTTCCTTGATGATGATCAACTAAACCCTAAGTACCTGCCTCAACAAGCACATAGGCAAGTTATGTATGATCGATATGAACGAGAGGATCCTAGGCAAGTAGTTCGCTAAGGTAGAGTTTGTGATCAAAACAATACGCGTTCACCTCAACCCCGTGGACAGGGTTATGGTTATAGAGATTTTATTGATAACACTAAACTGATTAAAGTTGATACTCCTACGTATGATGGGAAATTAGATCCCTCTGTATTCTTATATTGGATTCTTCGCATAGAGGATTATTTTGATTGGTATGGCATATCTGATATAGAGCGAGTCTGCTTTACCAAGATGAAACTAATAAGACCTACTAGGACATATTGGCAAGCTGTCCAACATAACCTAAAGCGCTTAAATGAGCCACCAATCACTCAATGAGCAGTTATGAAACAGACTTCAAAAGAGAAATATCTTCATACCTATTATCAGCACCAATTGGTTAATCAACTTCTCAATCACAAACAAACTTCTCATGTAACCGACTACATGACTAGGTTTGATGAACTTCTCATGTGGGCTTGAGGAAGAGTTTTTCATTACTATTAGTAAGGTTCATGAATGGTCTTAGGGCCGATATTAAAAGAGATGTTTTTCATTCTCCTACATCCGTTGAAAATGCCTATCACAAAGCTCTAGAAATAGAGAAATACCTCAAGTTGTCATTCCGTCGTATGCCTTTTTGGGGTAACAACTCTCAATCAGCCTTCGAAGATAACACTAAGCTAAGTAACGAGTCTAGTTCCTCTCTTTTCGCCACTCTTTGTCCTAGAACGTCCTTAGGTGCATCTCGTTCTAGTGTGCCCTCCATATAGTGTCATCGTTGTCATGAAAAGGGGCACATTGCCGCTAGATGTCCTCAACGTGCTTTAGTTTTAGATTCCGAACCTAATGACCCCACTAAGTGTGAAGTCGTATCTAGGGATGAAGAGGATTTGAATGAAGAGGTAAACTCATCATGTCAACGTTGTGAGGTGTCTTTTACCAACTGTTCAACATGATGATTCAGGACTTACAAGTTTTGGTGAAAATTGCTTCCACTTGTTGTTTCACTTGTTCAATGAATTGTTATATCTTGTGAATTTGAGTCTCAAATGTGGAATACTCAATCTCCAATTGACAGCAATTAGCATAAATACAACAACCATCCAACTTGGTTTTAGCTCAAATATCATCTTAAGGCCAATAGTATTGCACGAGAGCTTGAAATTTCATTGAGTTGGAGAAAAGACTAATTTCTTCACATGGCCAAATGGACCAAAAACTTGCTAGATCGCATCTTCTGTGATGGGATAAAGTACATGATGAACTGTAACCAGAAGATCTTGACTAAACTCACTCATTTCTCACAAGTAACTCCAATTTGATGTAAATAAAAAAAACAAGAAAAAATTATTTAAAGGTTTTTTTTTAATGTGGGTTTAAGGAGAGAATTTGTTGTGACAGGGGGAGAGATTCGGCTCTGACACCTATAACTAGAGAGAGAGATTGAGAAATGGAAGAAACAAAGAGATTAACCAAGAGAAACTAAACTAGGTAGAAGAAAGATAGACGAGAGGAAAAATAGAACAAGCTGAGAAACTGAGATAAATCAAAACATAATAACTCCCAAATAAAATCTCCAACATAATAAGAAATAAATCAAAATATAATAATTCCCTAATATTCCAAAAATCCTATAATAGCACATAATTCATTTCTTTTTCTGCATCAGACCTGCTTTTAATTAGCCCAATAAGCACTGCTAAAGTAAATCAATCCCCGATCAACAATACTCTAATGCTCATTTATTTAAGAAAAAAAAAACAATACTCTAATGCTAAAAAAATTCAATCACAACTTTTCATTATTTTCTCTCAAGTTTCATGTCAACCAGACAGAAAATAATAGAAATTACCTGAACAAAGACGATGCCATCAATGTAAGCGTGGGGATTGATGGCGCGAGTGGTTCACTCGCCACAAGCATTGCAAGTGAAGGCAATGCACATCCTTCGACGTGGCGATTTTGTGAAGAGAGACCACAGCAACGTGGAGAACCTCTACGTACAGGAACCGTCCTCAGCCCCGGTGGGCACCGAAGGTCCCTCCATACCAGTCCCCGTAGTCCACCCTCTCACAGACGCAACACTCAATACCAATCCCATAGAGGCATCCTAAATTTTAATTTCCCCAAAATTTGCCAACATTGACCCCTCAATTGTACCTTATAGAAATCTAACAAGAAACTTGAAATCCAAAAAGGAAAATGATTATGAAACTAACAAAATCAAACTAATTAACAAACAAATTACTAAAACTAACAAATAAATTATATAATACATATAATTATGAAACTAACACATAAATTCAAGAAAAAAAAAAGATTAAAGTCTAATTAAAAAACAAATTACTAAAACCACCAAATAAATTACTAAAACTAACAAATATATTTAAGCAAAAAATTATTAGAATTTAACAAACAAATTACTAGAACTAAAAAATAAATTTCAGAAAAAAAAACTAACAAATAAAAGAAAGATAGGCTAGGAGAGAAATAAGGAAAGGAGAAGAGAAACTTACCAGTTGACGACGACGTGCAGTGCTAGAAGGTGGGAAAAGCAGCAGGAGAGAGAGAGAGAGAGAGAGAGCGAGCACAAAGAGAGAGAGCGAGGAGAGAGAGGTCATAAAGAGGGAGAATTCTGAGATGGGGATAAGGGGGATTAATTTTCACGAATTGGGGTTAGGGATCTAAAGCTATCAGCGAGGGGAATCTCATCGCTAATAGCTTTAAATCCCCTCGCTGATATTTTTTCAAATACCGCATTTTTTTTACATTTTCACTATTTTTTTACAACATCTGTGATGGGATTCTCATCTCGTATATATTTTTGCAATGGCTCGGCCACGAGATTCTGTCACTGATTTATTTTAATAAAATTGTACATCAAATTTATCTGCGAGGATTTCAACAAGCCGATCACATCGCAATTGTGTGTTATCAGGGTGCGATGCAGAAAACCTGTTTTCTTGTAGTGTCTAGAGTAATTAAAATTATGAACCAAACAAAAATTTATGGCTAAACCATATCTCATCAGAAAGTAGTTAAGAAGATTTTGATCAGTTCAACATAACTATTTTGTGTTATTGAGGAATCAAAATATCTTTCTCAATTGACAATTATAGAGCTTGTTTGCTCTACAAGCCCGCGAGCATAGACAAACTAGGGAGACCAGGAGTTCCTTTGATGAAGAATTTCAGTCCAGGCACAAATGCCAAGAAGCGAGGAGGCAAGGGTGGTTAGAAGTCCTAAAATGTTGGCTAACTTCTAAGGATGGAGAGAAGAAAGGTAAATTCCCTCCTTGTCATGTAATATACAAGAAAACAAATCAAATAGAGAAAAGAGTTGGCACAAAGGAAAGTGCTAATGCAGTTTCTGCAAGAGATTTGGTCATACTGCCCAAGTCTGTAGATCCAGATTAAAGCAACAGGTCCATATGTCTGAATGCAAAGATAACAAATGCCAACTTTTTTATGCTGGTCAAACTTCATCTACTATAAAATATTATGTTTGAATAGTGGAGAGTGTTTGCATTAATCATATGACAAAGAATCCTAACATGTCAAGCAACTGGATACTTCTGTCGAAATTCAAATGAGGATAGGCAATGGAGCACTTGCTGAATCCAAGGCAAGGGCACAATTGTCGTGGAAACTAAAAAAGCCACTAAGTTCATAAAGGGCGTTCTCTATGTACCAGGCTTAGCCCATAACCTACTGAGTGTGCCTCAAATGATGATCAATGGCTACTTGGTGCACTTTGATTGTGATTCTTGTGTAATTTATGATCCTTTCAAAAAGATTATAGCAAGTTGAAAGATGAGAGATTAAAGTTTCCTAATTTAGTGGCACCCTAAAAGCTCAATCACATGCAGTTACTTGGCTCTAGCACATAAAGCCTCAGGCTTTACAAGATAATGGGATAAGTGCACCAATGCTCTATGAGCTTTGGCCAGATAGCACTTTGGTCCCTAAAATTCTAATTTGGCATTCATGGTCCTTAAACTTTCAATTTGTTGTAATATGCTATTACGTACACCATTTTCAGCTGAAGTACAAATACTTTATAGCACGTCAGATACACTGCAACAGTTAAAAATCCAAAGACCATTGATCCCAAAATGAAAATAAGTGCTATCAGTCCAACTTTCAAGGATTTTCGGAGCAGATTTTCTTTTTATATAACATAAAACTATGAAGTAGCCATCACTTGTACATAAAGCTCTACCCAACACTACAAAAAGCATATCATAGCTACAAAGAATAAGAGATTCATGTAAGTCATTTCATCAATTGATCTCTCAAATATGAAAATCTAGTACTGCAATCAGAGTATAGTCAGCATTATCTGAAGGATTACATATAGAAATGCTAGTCCAATGGACTCATGCATGTATGCTATATAAGAAAAATAGTCACACCCATCCAAACTTTTCCTGAATTATCTACTAGTCAATTAACAAAAGGATAATCACTTCAAAAATCAGAAGCAACAATCCTCAATTGACTGATGAGAGTCTTCAGGAGTGGTTGGTCATGCTGGTGATAGTGTCTCACTACTAGCCCCTATTTTGTTCACCACTATAGCCAAAAAAACTGTATCTTAAACTAATAATAGCAAAGGGAACAATCACCAATGGTCCTCTCAACATCTATGGTAAACTAAAATTGTGCCAGTCTAGGTCTTATTATAACCCAAAAGAAATAAAACCCACTGTGAAACACTTCATATAAACCACTATGAATGAATGTGTTGCAAATCATGATCAGATTAGTAGAAATAATAGATACCTACTGAAACAATCACAGTTAGAAGCTAGTTAAAACCCAATCAATCAACAACACAAATGAACTAATAGATACAGAACTTGTCCTGTACATCATACAGAAAGTTATCAAGTTTCAAGAAATTTAAACAAGGCAATAGTAAGTCATACAGAGTCAAATATTCTATTGCAACAAGGATAGCCACATACCTCCCTTGCAATGGTCTCGGCACTTTTTAACTGTTGCAAAATATGCATCAGACCTATTGATTAGATTCCGGACGCATTGACCATGATGCTGGACTTTTTCCAAGTTATGGGAACAGATAACCTTATTATAGAGACATACCTGAACATTTGCAACGTTTGCAACATCTATGTTGTTGCTCTTTCAAATGCAGTTTCACCTGATTAATACTCCATTTCCTAACAAGAAGAGCCCAGGATTCACATTGATTTTGCATGTATGACCAGGAACCATTGTCTTTTGCCATATTACTCCAATTCACACATTTTCTCCAGTGTAAACCCTATAGTCTATACAAACTAGAAAAGAAAAAGAGGGGGAGAGGGAGGGAAAGAAACACAAGAACAGGTTTGGCTGCTGTTTGGCTAGAAATTAAAATAGACATATCTGGCTTTCAACAAACATTTGAACAAAGATTTTCCAATAGCTGCATTTGAACTTTGAAGGCAATCAAGAATTCCTCGGAAGTAACCACATTATTCTCTTAATAAGGCACATAGATTTCTGAATATTTCTCTCCTGCTTTTCTTTTGTTACTTAATTTCACACAAGTAAAAAAAAGTGATTCAGCATCAGTAAAAATAAAACAAAAGACTCAAATGCCGGAAATGAAACAACTGAATTTGTGCAACTAAAAGAATCACTTGATATAAAAATGATACCGACACTGTGAAGCCATGAACATGAAAACCCATTGACCTCTCACCATTTACAAGCAACAGAAAGGTTACATTCTTCAGGTAAGCCTCCTGTTTGGTTGTAAATAGGAGGAATCAAATTATTCCTTGTTTACTATTCAATGGTTCATTTCACACTACCCCCTCCCAACCCCTCTTTGATAAGTAATAAAATCTAAATAAATAAACACCAAAAAGGGAAGCCACAACCCAAGTACACAAGAAATATACAAGGGAAACGCCCAAAGAAGTATAAAACATCTTAAATTCAAATACAAACCAAGTAAATAGAAAGATGAAGAAGCTGATAACCAAGAGAACAAGGTCTAAAACACTTCTCCTTAGATAATTGATAAAATATTCCCCATCCACGAATGCTAAATTGTTTCTCTCTTTCCACAAACTTTGCAGAACACAACTTGGGACCAAACTCCAAGCCAACCACACTAGATTTCCAAGTGCAACAATTGCAACTTGCCAACAAATCAATTACTGATTTTCGCACAACTCAATTGATACAAAACAATGAAAAAATCATAATCCAAACTTTTCTAGCCACATCAAAATGTAATGGCAAAAGATCAACTATTTCACCATGAAGCATATACATATGTCACCAACTAAGGACCCTTTCCCTCTTTCACCAGGTTTTAAGTGGAAAGAATCCATGATAACACTGCTGTCCATACCAAAAAAAAATAAAAAAATAGGATTAGGGTTTGCAGAATTTTGGGAACAGTTGGTATGATTGATGAAAGACTAAATAACAAGAACTGACAGATTAAACTACTACCCTCAAACTAGAAGAGTTCTACTAGCCTAACACTAGTAGGGTCTAGGAATCACACCTAAGAAGAAAGGCCTCACACTTTCTAGGGTTTTGAATAAACTGAAATTCTGGAAAATACTTCATTTATTAGAAAGGAACTCAATACAAAACTTTTATAGAGTTCAACTGACTCGACCCTAACGAAAATTAATCCTGACAATTGAAAAAAACTAAGATGGACCCTATAATTTAACTAAATAACATTTATATAACCCTCAATAAAATCCCCTAAAAGAACACAAGTAAACCCTACTAACTGGACTCACAAACAGGAAAGGAAAAATATAACAAAGTGAACAGTGTCACACTATAGTACTGTGAAAAGTGCCACACTGCAATGCTGTGAACAGTAATTTGCTACAGTAATCTCCCAAAATTGGTACAATACTTGGATCAATTCCCACACAAAGCCCGAGTAGCCATCATGCCACCAAGTCAAAGCTTGAGGCTTATAAATTTACTCTTTCTTGTTCTTCTATAAATCTTTATAGCCTTTGATTCCTATGATCTCTCCCTGGCGTTACAGAACTGCAAAAAGTACCCTTATGCCTGGAATTTTCCATCACTTTGAAATTTCTAATGTGTTCTTACATTTGTACAGCTGCATCATAACAGCACATAAACGGATTTAACTTCAAGCATCTTATCACTATTTCGTCTCCAACATATGACATTATGTTCCCTTCCTATTCCCTCCGATTTGTAAAAAGAGTGAGAATAGGGTATCAAAAATTTTAATCTAGCCCATCACACCATACATCCATCCAAAAGCGAACCCTCCTACCATCACCATCCTTAAACCCAACATATGCAATAAACTCATCCCATATACTCCTAATATTTATCCACATCCCAACACCATAAGAACCTCTAACCGCCTGGCACTGGATTAAACCACCAAACTCCCACTTCCCCATACTTGACAGCTACTACTGTCCTCCACAAGCTCTCTCTCATGCTCCTAAACTGCCACAACTATTAAAGCGTTATTAAAAATCTCCAGCTTCCAAATACACAAACCACCAACCTGAACTGGAGTACACATTTCTTTCCAATTAACAAAGGTGATACTTGAATTCACCATCCATTCCCTACCATAAAAAACCCCACATGTAATTTCTCAACACAATTAGCAACCTACATAAGAATCCAAACTAAAGACATAAATATATTATATAAATTAGTAAGAGTACTCTTAATTAATTTCAGCTTGCCTCTTTTTCGAAGATATCGGTGCTTCCACCCACAAGTCTCCTTTCCACTTTCTCTGTTATAGGAGTCTACACAGAGTAAGTTTACGAAGAAGACCCTTCAGGAAGACCCAAATACGACACTAGTATTGAACCAGTCCTACAACCCATTATTGCTGCAAGTTGACTCAAATTCTGAAACTGCCTAAAAACAAAGCAAGACATTTCACAAATCAAAGATGATCAACATTTACATACCCCCACAACCTTTTTTTCTTTCAACAAGGCTCAAGATTTGCATACCCCCTTTTTCTTTGCTTCAACGAGGTTTTATATATACAGGGAACATGACAGAGAAATAAATGATTCCAATGATATACTAGAGAAAACTAACTGCACTAAACAAACTATAATCAAAGATCATGAGAAAACATAACAAATTATGTAACAACTTAAGGGGCTAAGAACACTATTTAAATAGTTCCTCGAAGCCAAGGCTACCAAACTTAGATGGAAGATAGAGGAAAAAAAGGCCAACCAAATAGATGAAATAAAATCTTATGTAAATCTATGGAGACAGATAACCAGCTCCGACTGGAGAGAGAGAGCTTGAAGGTGCAACAAACCCAAATAGTACCATCTCAACGGTAATTTCAAGAACTCAAGGACCATACCAAATATTTTAAATCCATTGGTTTCAGATCGTAATTGGATTAGTTAACAAATATTTTAAATCTCTTTATATTATAGGACCATACCATTTATTAAGGGACAAATTTACTTTTTCTCCTTAAAATATATTAATGTAAATCAGAAAATTTTACACGTATTTTAAATACTTAATCTTTTTATCAATAAGTCTCTTTAATTAATTCATTTAACATACTTTAAAGAGTAATAACTTATAACATATATTTATTTCTATACTATAAAAACAACATATATATACATAAATAGAAAGAATTATATACTATAGAATATTAAAATCAAATGGGGTTATTATCGGAGCAGATCAACAAAAATTCAAATTTGATTTGTTTTTTAAATGGATTAGCGAATTTGGATCAAAATCAGATTAGCAAAGATCAAACCTTATCCATATCCGACTATATGGATCAAATGCAGATCGGATTCAGATCAAAATTTAAGGAAAGTCAAACTTTCCCTTGCAAGCCTATTGTAGTAATATCACTTTCGTTAGATAAGGGCTAATTATCATTAGCTTCAAGTACGATTAAAGCCATCAAAGGAATGACAGATAACAAGTTGCTAAAACTAGATAAACCAAAAACAAAGCATCCTATTACAGATTGACACGATGTTATACCAGAAGGATGGTTGGGGGAGAAAACAAAAGATGCTAGTGTCAGAGAATAGTTGCTAACCCCATTAAATCCAATTGATCAATAGTATACCATACACGAATCATGAAGAGAAGTATATTCCTATTACAGATTGACACGATGATAAACCAAAAGGATGGTTAGGGGAAGAAAAACAAGGATGCTAGCATAAGAGAAAAGAGGCTAATTACTTCCCCCATCAAATCCAATTGATCAATAGCATGCCAAAACCAAATCAAGAAGAGAAGTACATTCCTATTACAGATTGACATGATGTTATACCAAAAGGATGGTTAGGTGTAGAGAAAAAAGAAAAAGATGCTAGCGTAAGAGAATAGAAGCTAATTAATTCCCCCATTAAATCCAACTGATCTATAGTATACCAAAAACAAATCACGAAGAGAAGTATATTCCTATTACAGATTGGCATGATGTTATACCAAAAGGATGGTTGGGGAGAAAGAAAAAGAAAAAGACACTATTGTTAGAGACTAATTAATTCCCCATTAAATCCAATTGATGAATGGTACACTTTTAACAAATGATGCAAAATTTTAATTCTTGTATTAGCTGGAGAAAGAGAACAATATTCCTCTATTTGATAGTTTTCAATTATGTGTCATTAGGATTTTGATTATGATTCAGGAATTATTAGTTATTAGGGATTTGTTTATTATGGTTTTGGTTTGTTTCATTTTATGTTTGGAATTGGTGCCTATATAAGCACCTCTACTATGTTGGAATTAGTTAGTGCATTGATAATAAAATTTTGGACTTAATCTATCTCCTTCTTCCATTCTGTCTCTCTTCTCTTCTCGTCTTCTCTTACCTCCATTATTCTTCTATTTCTCCCCTCTTTCTTCTTCTCCCTAACTGTTCTTATCTCTCTTGTATCTTTATATCTTCTCTTCTCTTTCTCCCCTAATCTATTTCTTCCTCTTTGGTTACTTGTTCAGCATTAGGCACTCAATAGTTAGAGCAGTTTCATACAATAACTGAAAAATGAGTATCTGCACCATGATGATTTTCCCTAGCTGTCATCGACGAGTTCCTATAGACCACACCATTTAAACACTCAAACAAAATGTAGATGAACAAGTTGCATGTGAGTGAATAAAAAGACCATAGATTACACAAAGTTCTGGAGCTACTAAAGCCATCTCAAAGGGCCAAAAGAATGACCCAACTTGTTGTTTTTCTTTTCTTTTAATTAACTTAAGACTGCAAAACCATAAATCCTAAACCAAAAACTTGCTTCAATTTAATATAGAAAGTAACAAAAATTTGAATTCACAATAAATTCCGCTTAGGATTTCAAAGTAGTTGGCTACTAGATGCGAGTTAGTTCCTTTCTCAAAATTGAGGTAAACAATACAATATATGAACATAGTTTTATGAATTTGAAATGTCTTTGTAAATCAAACAAAAGTTTAACGAATTTCAAGAACATCATAAAGCTATAGGCCTCCAAACAAAGAGTCATCTACATTATTGCAGCAAGCTAAAAAAAGGTCCCAAGTTAGCTGCAGAAAGTAAAATGCAAAAGAAGAAAGAGGGGAGGAAACCATTATTTCAAAGAAAATTTATTAACAAAATTATGGAAACAAAGAACCAAAATATGCGGTTATACCTAGACTTTTCCACTATTTGTAACATTTTTATGTCGCGTTTTTAAGTGTAATAGCAACTCAACAGTTCTATGTTCCTTACAATAACAACCCATAATTCTTGTCATTTTTCAAGAATGATCAAGAACCAGAGTCTTTTATAAGATCCCTTTCACCCTTTAACCCATTTTTCCATTCTTTGTTCCATTCATATATTTCTGCATTGTAAACTGTACACTTGCTCAAATAAGATAAAAGAAAATAAATAAAGAAAAGATTTGGACATTAGCAGCTAAAAGGAACAACTCTAGTTTTGCATGAACATTTCAGAAAAAAGTTGGTCTATTTTTCGTTTTTCGAAGGTAATTGAATTTTCTTTGATAAAGCAACCAAATTATCAACCCAATTAAACTAACAAATTTAGAGAATTCCTTTTCCGTTTTTTTTAAATATGTACTTAATTATCAAGTTCAAAACTCGGAAATTAAATAAATAAAAGAAGATTTTTTAAGACGTGTAAAACTACATTACTCCAGTTACTATTGTTACTGGAAATTTTACAAAGAAACACCATTTAAAAGAAGAAGAAAAAATGTTCTCTTCTTTAAACCCACCCATCTTTTTTGGTTGGTACCACTGACAATTTTGTTTGTAAATCGATGTGGAGACAATGATATTATATATATATATATATATATATATATATATAGAGAGAGAGAGAGAGAGAGAGATTATGATATTACACATGAAAAACATTAAAACAAGTCAATCACTAAGACCCATGAGAATATGTAAGAAATCACTATAGGTAACAGTAAGCAAAACTTAGATCATGAGACAATTTACAGACTAAATCATCCTTCAAGGAAAAATCTCCAATTATTCTTCTATTTTCTTTTTTATTATAAGTAAAATATTCTTAATAGTTCCTAAAAACAAATGTTGAAGGTTAACAGACTTCGATGGTAACTAGAAAAGCAAAGAATCATGAAAACAGCTGAAATGAAGGCATTAAAAAAACAGGATGGTGAAACAAACACTAAACAATCAGACATAAGAACATTTGTAAATCTGTAGATATCTAAAGCGGCTGAAAGTGAACTCTCACACACAAACACAAAAAGAGAGAGAGAAAGATAAACCTTGAAGATGCATTAAAACTGACTCGTATCGACTTAACGATATTTAGAAGCAGGAGGCAGTTTTAGGAATGAAAAATGGCAACTCAATCTCTAATTTTTTACTCTATGTAAACAGTGCAAGCCTCTTTGTCATCTGTTGAGGCCACCTAGAGACTAATAACTGTATCATGCACATCACAGTCTGCAAGTTCACCCAGAAAACATTTGTGAATCTGCAGATAGATAAGCGACTCAAACTGATCTAGCACACATACAGAAGAAGAGACCTTGAAGATGCATTTAAAACTAACTAGTATTGATCCAAAAACATTTGGAAGCAGTGGACGGTTTTAGAAGAACGAAAAACTGGACAAAGAGCATCAAACAATTCAATCTCTAATTCCGTTCTCCATGTAAACAGTGCAAGCAGCCAAAGATCAAGCTTCTTGTCATCTGTTAAGGCTACCGAGAGACCAATAACTGCATCATGTGCATCATAATCTGAAACTTTTCACCTTATTAAGATTCTCTCATTTATTGTTTTCTTTTCTCTCTTTCCTTTTCCAAGTTCCTTTGTATTTTGAACCCTGTTTGACTCATTTCTAGGATCCCCTAACTGTTGGGTGACAGAATCTCTTCTCTATTCCCTATTATTCACTGCTAATCTGCTAAGATCTAACAATCATGTTAAAATGAAATAGCAACAGGAATAATCACTAATGCTTCTCTAAATATATACAATAAAAAAGAAACCTCTGTCCCTTTAATATCAGGAATTAGTGATACTAGACTATGAATCTAATATATAAAATAAATCATAAAGTGATCAAATTGCCTTTACACATAAACACAAAGTTATCAATAGCCAAGAGTCCTCCACAGTGATCTATATTATCGCCACAAACATAAGAGAGTCAGCATAAGAACCATAATCTAATTTGTGAAGAAAATATGAACTATGAGAACAGAAAATCTCAACTATGCCATACCTTAACCTTTCCAACATTTGTGACATTTCTGTCATTGCTCTTTTTCGTGTGGTAACTCCTCAATCTGCTCTGTTCCTCATAACAACCACCCATAATTCACAACATTTTTGCGTGAATGATCAAAGAACCACTGGTCTTATGGGAAAAAATCTACTTTCACTTTCTAGCCAATTTTGCCAATGTTTGCTCAGGTCCTCATAACTCCTATTCAACTTTGATTTCAATAACAAATAATGAAATTGATTCTTGCCATCAAAGGGTGAAAAAAACTATGCTAATCCAAATAAGGAAAACAAATGCATAAATAAATAAAGGAAAACAAAATATTTGAGCACCGTTTGCTTTTAAATAAACATTTGAATAAAGAAAATTGTGCATTTTCCTTTCAAAGCAATTGAAAAGGCAAACATATTTTCATCATCCCTTTCATGTTTCATTTTTCTTTCTTTTTCATACAACAAGAGAAAATACACGATCTGATTATTAGATTCAGTACCAGAAATTTCAAAAGGAAAACATAGAAAAAGAATCAAATCAAGAAGATAATTTAAATACAAAGGAAAATATCAAAAGAGTGATCAAATATATTAAAAATTATAAAAAAAAAAAAAAGAAGGGATAAGTTCAACGCAAATAAGATAAACCTATAGTGGCCCTAATAACAGAATAAAAATAAATAAACCATTAGGATAAACCTATAGTGGCCCTAATAACGGGATAAAAATAAATAAACAAAAAACCATTAGGATACAGTTTGATTTGCACTTAAAAGGCACAAATCCTGTTCAATTGAACATTTAAACAAAATTATTTTTCCTTTTTTTCTCTTGAGGGAAATTGAAAATTCCTCGACAACGACCAAATTATTTTCCCAATAATAAAGCAAACAGATTCTTTCAGTTAAAAACAGAAAAGGTATGCGATTCAGCTATCAAAATCAGAAATTTAAGAGAGAAACAATGAGAGAGCAAAAAAAGCTGAAACTCTAAATGTACCCTGAAATTGTTGGATCATTGCACGCAAAAATGATGAGAATCAAATGGGTTGGAAAAGTAAAGCCACGAGCACCAAAACTTGTTTAACTTTCTCCATCGACGGGTAAGAAACAGGTGAAATCTTTCTACGTACTCCTGTTTGGTTGCTGAGAAACGTGGAGGAGAAGTTTCTCCTTCTGCTTGCTTTTTTTACTCGAAAACCAAAACGCAAGTCAAGGTTTCATGATATGTGACCGTTGTAATATTGTAGGTGTAAAGTTGTTTTATAGGGATATCTAATTAATTTATTAAAACCAAAATAAGGCACTTCTCTATTATCACATTTTCCCCACTTTCATACAATTTTAATAAATCATACTACCAACTTTTGATCGAGTATAATTTTTTGTTTGTTTGATATCTATATCTATAGTTTTATAATATATATTAATAAATTCATAATTTTTATTTAATATCCACCTTTAAAAAAATAATTTTATATAAATCATAATAACAAAAAAAAAAATATGTGGGCATATTCTATTCTCTAATGCCAATAGAGGTAAAACTTAATCAATTAATCGTTTATATCTTTAACTTTTTCTCCATTTATTCGTTACCACATTTCATTTTTTCTAACGCCAATTTGAGTTATCTTTGGTGCTCTGTAGCAGCCTTACATGATATGACCTATTTCTAATAGGGTGTGTATTAGTAGGTTAAAACCAATTAATGGAATTGTTTAAATAAAATGATTTCGTTAATCGATTAAATGGATACTAAATTGGTTAATCGAATAAAATATATCGATTAATCAATCGATTGGTGGTTAATTTTTTTAATCTTTTCGATCATTTAATTGATTAAAAAATTAATTAATATTAATAATATATATATAATATAATAAATTAAAAAAATATTAAGTATAAATTAACTATATAATGTATAATAAATTTAGAAAATTATTATACAAACTTTGTTGGTTAACCAATTAACCAACCATACCGACCGAAATCAATTTGTTCTGTTAATGTTAAAATATTTAGGTTAATTCGATCGAAACAATTAAAAAAATTTGGTTCAAAAAAATCGGTTAAAAATTTTAATCTACTATTTCGACCGTCTGCATAACCCTGCATGATTCCTATTCATTCCAATTAGAGGTAACAATCGAGTCATTCGGGTTTGGGTCGGGTCATACTGAGTCACTAGTCGTTCAGGTCACTGGTTACTTTGGGTTGGGTCGGTCAAGTTTGGGTCATTTTTAGTCTCGAGTCTTTCGAGCAGGTCGAGGCAAATCAAGTTATTTCGATCTCGAGTCGTATCAGGTCTCGGGTCAGGTCAGGTCAATAAAATAAATATTTATACTTAATTAAAATATATATTATTTACATATAATATGACTAAATAAGTTACATATCCAAATCCATAAAAATTAATTAATAATAAATCAATGCTAAATTTTCTAAATTTTCTAAATAATATATTTAATTTGTGAAGCAACGTTATGACTCTTAGTCCCAAAATTCAGCCTCAATTAATCTTAGACAGCTGTCTACAGAGTTATTCTCACCAGTAATGCCTTATACCAGATTTTGAATATTAAATTTCATGTAATTACTTTATTCCATTCTATTTTTTCATAACAATTAAATATAAGATTTTATTGTGATGAGAAGAATAATGCAAAATTTACTAGTCTCCTCGATTTTTGATTTAAAATTAACGAGGTTACTCATATTAGTAGAATGTTAAACCATGCACATCAACATATGTAAATAATTAATTAATTGATTATGATATAATTTATTTTATTTGACAACTAGTAACTCATTTTTAAAAATAAAAAAAAGAAATTATTTTTAAAATTTTTTGTTAAAAAAAATTAGAATTTCAAGTCGTTTCGGGTTCAAGGCATTTTAGGTTTCTGAGTCGTTTAGGGTCGTTCGGGTTCGGGTTGAGTTAGGTTCTGGTCGAGTCGGATTCGAGTCCTTTTGAATTCGATTCATTTTGGGTTTCGGGTCACTCGGGTTAGGGTTGGGTCGGGTTTGGGTCATATTATTTTGATACATTTTTGGGTTGAGTCAAGTCAAATTTTAAGGTTGGGTCTGATTTTGCCACCTCTAATTCTAATCATAATCAAATCAAATTATCCTTCTATATGGTAATTGGTATGTACCTCTCTCTATTTCTTACAACATAGTGAAACTTGTATAATATACTATTATGATACTTTTAATTAAGTTAAATTCTATTTTGGTCTCCCAAATATATGTTTTTTTCCTAACTTTGTCGTTCAACTAAAACAAATCCCAATTATGCTCTTCCATTATTAATTACGACTCAATGTGATCCCTCATCGACATTCCAACAATCATTTGTCGTGAATTGCTAAATCAGCATGCTTACTTGGTTAAAATTATCTTTCTTAGCCTATTTAATGAGGATTAAATTTCATTTTTTGGTCAAGTATATGCTGTTTCCCAAATTGGTCCTCCAATTAAAATTTTTATCAATCATACTCATTGACTATCAATTTTGTCAAAATGTTTTCCTTTCATTTATAATATCAAGATCATTTGTGGGTCTATTAAGGCTTGCACATCTGATATATTCTTGATGGGGTTTTTGGATATATTGACTGGGGTGTTGAGAAAAAGAGGATAATGTTTGTTGAGAGGATAATGTTTGGCATAAGATTGGGGTGAAAGATTTGGAAATTCTTCAAATGAGACAAATCTGTTTGGTCTTTGCAGGGTTTTTGGATGCATTGGGATTTGGCTTTGAATTTGGCTTTGGCTATGGTTCTTTGTGGCATAATCTACTAGAGTTTGAGGCTTGTTTGAAGATGATGGCACCTTCTGCTTCCCTTTTTTCTTTCGTACTCATGCTTTATTACTCGTGTTTGAATTCTGCAAAAATTCCCGTGTGAGGAAGTCAGGCAAGGAATTGCTCTCTCCTTTGATGTATTCGATATCAAAATCAAAAACACTCAATATTGCTTGCCATCAGGAAAATATCTGTTTGGAAACAAGATTTTGAACATCCTTTTGTACAAACCTTTTTTGCTGATTTGCAATTTACTCGTAATAAAAAGGTTTTATTATATAAATTATCTTGGAATTTGGAAATACATAAAACAATTGATAAAATTTCTTTTTTTATGGTAGAATAATTTTTTTGTGCTCCAAGCCATATGCCAGAATGAAATCGAACAATTTGTTCACTGGAATTCTGAGGAAGGACCTGTTTGAGAATACCTCCATATCCTATGTCATAAGCATCTGTTTCAACAACGATTTTTGCCTGAGGATTAAGAATTCCTAGGCAAGGAAGATTTTTGACTTTGGATTTGAGGAATCTAACCACATCAGTGTGTTGTTGTGACCATGGGATTGAATTCTTGCGAAGCCTTTTATATAAAGGTTCACAAATTGTCTGAGCTGTGGACAGAACTTGGATATGTAGTTCAAACAACCTAGAAACCTTTGTAGCTGGGTTCTGTCTTTTATTTCATCAGGAAACTTGTTTGCAAATTCAATAGACCTATCAATAGGTTTGATAGTTCCTTAATGAATCAGATGTCCTAAAAACCTGACTTTTGTTTGAAACAATTTCATTTTTGTCATGGATAAGACTAAACCGTTAGTCTTGATGATTTGGAAAAATGTCTTCAAATGCTTAAAATGTTGGTCTATCAATTTTAAGAATATTAATATATCATCAATGTAATAAATTTAGAATAATCATTGAAAATATCATTAATAATATTATGAAATTCTGAAAGTGCATTTTTTAGTCCAAAGGGCATTATATTCCATTTGTAATGACCAAATGGGACATTGAAAACAAGAAATATGGATACTAAATAGATAAATAAAAATAAATACGAACAATAAAAGAAAATACTATAATGAAAAGGATATGCTGTGTTGGTGTCTCCTATGAGCACTAAGTTTTACGTCTTCAACCAGATGGGGTATCTTCTCACTGCTGGTCATCGGGTGGTGCAATCGAAGAGGTACCGACTGCAAGAGGTAGATGATCGAGGATGGCCTATAGCATCACCTCCTGTCATGTAAACTATGCCTCCAAACCATCTATCAGTTGATAGATTACTCGGGTCTCCTCCCTGTCCTCCTGGTGGATGTCAGATAGCTCACAGCAGAAGGAGGACAGCTCTTTTAGAAGGTGCTGGTACTTTGCGGACCCCATATCTGGCTAGTCCTCCTCCCAAATAGGGCTTTCTGTGGGATGCTCGGTGTCCATAGGATCATCCGCCACAGGCTCAGCAACAGGGACATGCACCCGGGGTCGTCGGGGCATATGAGACTAACTCAGGCTCCACTAGGCCCTCCCGAAGAAAGGGTGGTCGCTCACTGGTCTGTCAACATAGGAGCCCTTGATCTCTTTCTTCTTGAAGATGTGGCTAAGTAGGAAAGGGAAGGGGAGTCCCCATGCATTAGCCGCGGTGGTCTGAAGACTGTGCACATGGTCCCAAAACTTGTGTCTCTGGCTCCATATGACGGATGGTATGGAGTACCAATGACCCCAATGAAAAGTGTATAGGGCCTATATAAATCGGTCCCTCCTCTGAGTCTTGTTCCCCAAGGGGCACACATTGCACTGGAGGATAGAGTCCACGAGCCAAAGGAGGGGAGACAACTTCTACCGGTTCCCTGCATTGTTGTGCCAGTCTGCATGCTGGCCTGCACACATACCCTCAATGATGTGGGTCAGGGGAAATGGGTCTGGTTGCTCCTCTATATGGCTGTCATCTGGAGGGGACTCGTCACAGTAGTGGAAGGTAGTGGCGATGTCAGCAGTGGTCAGCTCAATGAATCTGCCCTGGACTGAGGAGGATAGGATCTCTGGTCGGGTGCAGTAATAGGATAGGTTCTCATAGAAGCTGACAACAAATCGTGCATAGGCTGTTGAGAAAACCAGCTTGAACAACCGCTTGAGTCCCCGGGCCTTGAATTCTTGGACCGCCCATCTCGTGGCGTCCAAGCTCTTGAAGTCCCCATCTATATTGAATGTAGTTTTGAACAATATTTCGCGTTGTTTGAAACTAGGCTGGGTGGATTGGGAGCAGCTGTTGGAGGCTCGGGAACTGGAAGCTACTTGTTTAGACATTGTGGTATAGCTTCTGGTGTAAATGTGCTCGATCACAAGTGTATGTGTGCTCGATCGCACTGAGTGAGGTGCGCTCGATCACAAGAGCCTAGCGCTCGATCGCACTCGTTCAGGCAATTGGTCGAACAGTTTCTGTGCAACAGAAGCTTGAAGCTGTGAGATGCACATGAACTTGATCCTAACCTCCTGTAAACATGAAACAAAACAACCACACACACAAGGTAAATACATAATAGGATGAAAATATAAATTGAAAAACCGTGTGTGATGGTGTGCAACTAATTAGAAACAAAAAAGGGTTTTACATACCATGTTGACTTGGGAAAGTACAGGGGTGTGTGATGGGGGAAATATGAGATTTGTGCTAGTGGTAGGGTGGTTTACGGTGGTAGGGTGGTGATTATGGTGGAGTGCCAGTGGTGAAAGGATGGCTTTGAAGCAGATATTGTGCAAGACTAATGCGAGCGCGACAGACAGGGTGTGGGGTGCGCTAGAGCGTAAGGTGAGGAAAATAGGTTTTGTGAGCTAAGTGTGATTAAAAACCCTCACGTGCCTTCTCTGGATTTAGTGCACTTAAGCATATGGCGAAGTGCGCTCGAGTGCACTAGTGCGCAAGTATGTGATGGGGTCCGTTCGCGTGCTATGGAGTGCAGGGGATGTGCGCTCGATCACACTGTATAGTGCGCTCAAGCACAAGGCAGCAAGTTTATAAAATTGAAACCTTACCAAGACTAAAATAAAGAGTTTAGAACAACACAACCATACTGTATTTTAGTGGCCTTAGTACCAGTAACCTTGATAGAGGCACTTAAGCTATATGGTTATGAAAGTGGGAATTGCTTAACCGCTCGCTATAGTAGCTTTAGTGCTACTCTCTTTGAAGGAGGCACTTGAAGTCCACTGCAACTCAAGTGCTCTTGAGAACTGCTTCATCTTCAATTTTGGTGTTTGGACAATAGAAGAGAGAATAGTAATATTAGTAGGCTCAGGAGGTTCAACTGGAGGAATACACTTACTTGGATGCTTGGGTGCAGCCTTAAAGAGGTGCATAGTTTTATTGATGTCCTTAGTAACATCATCATATTCTAGCTTGATCTCTAATCTTGTGACACTATGGGGGGTGGTCTCCAATGGATCACTGTGATGGACCTGAAAAACTTGCTCAACAACATCTTGCATCAAGCATATATTAGAACATTCTATATTATATTTGGGTAAATTTAATGTATCAAATATTTTAAATTATATCTCTTACCATTTACCTTCATAGTGACAATGCCCTTTTTTACACTAATATTTGTATCAGCAGTTATCATAAAGGGTCTTCCTAAGATTACGGGTAAAGGTAACGGCATAGGACATTCTTCTATATCTAATACAATAAAATCAGCAGGTAAAACAAATTTACCTACTTTCACCAAAACATCCTCAAGAATTCCTCTTGGTCGTTTTATGCTTCTGTCAGCCAGTTGCAAGGTGATGGAAGTCGGTTGAAGCTCCCCCAAACCTAGTGTCTCAAATACACTATATGGTAGCGGATTGACACTCGCCCCTAGATCCAGTAATGCTTACTCAAATAGCTGATCACCTATCCTGCAAGGAATAGTAAAACTACCAGGATATTTTAGCTTTGGGGGTAGTTTTCTTAATAGCACAACACTTACCTCTTCAGTCAAGGCTATTGTCTCATGCTCCTGAAACTTCCTTTTATTAGTGCAATAATCTTCCAAAAATTTAACATATGCAGGAATTTGTTTAATTGCATCTAATAAAGGAATGTTAATCTCTACTTTTCTCAAAATTTCAAAAATATCAATCAATTTAGTCTCTTTCTTTGGCTTTACTAAACTTTGAGGGAAGGGTAGTGCATTCACCTTCTCCATCTCACTTACCTTAGATGTGGATGTTTTGTCTGGAGATGCTTGGGCAGGCTTATCAATGCCTATGATCTTACTACTTTTTAGGGTTGTCACAGCATTAAGTTGCTGATGTTCTCTTAGATTAGGTAGTGGTTAGGCTGGAAGCTCACCTTACCTTTTGCTGCTCAGTTCCTTTGCTAATTGCCCCATTTGTAACTTTAGTCCTTGAATGGCTTGTTCATGTTTTGCAATGGTTTGTCTTATCTCAGTCCGAAATTGTCTTGTTTCTATCATGAACTATTGTTGTGAATTCATCAGCTGTTGGTATTGGAATACCAACTGTTTTTGTTGAGTTACTATTTGCTTCACAAGACTTTCTAGGTCATTTTTCTTTGTTTCGGGAACTAAATAGGCTGCTGGTTGGGAGTTCCTTTGCTGCCCTTGACTATTTTGATTATTGCTCTAAGAGAAGTTAGGGTGATTTCGCTATCCAGGGTTATAAGTGTTTGCATATGGATTATTCTTTGAAGGATAGTTGTGTGGTCCCACATAATTTGCTTGCTCATAATCTGTAGATGAATACAAAGGATATGTCTCAGTATTATGATCAAATTGAGAACATATAGCACATACCTGGAGTGGTGTGGCTGGTGGATTAGGTGATGCATTCTGAGCAGCCATGGCTTTAACTAGCAGATCTAGTTTCCTCTCCACAGCAGCTATTTGGGTAGAGGATCCTCCATTTAGGCTCACCTCATACATACCTTTGCTATTGGATCTATGTCTACCTTGAGAGGAGAATTGCTAGGTGTGTTCACTTAAGGTCTCGAATAGCTCCATGGCTTCTTCGCTGCTTTTGTCCATTAGCACTCCTCCACAACCTAAATCCACAATACTTTTATTAGTATCACTTAAACCTTCATAGAAAGCTTGTACCAGTTCATCCTGAGGTAGATTGTGATGTGGGCATTTGAGTAGCAGCTTGTTGAAATGTCCCTATACGTCAAAGAATAAGTCTCCATCCTTTTGTTGGAAAGACTGAATCTCCTTCCTCATTTGCCTCGTCTTTTGGGCTGGAAAAAACTTCCTTAGGAATTTGCTGGCCAACTCCTTCTAAGTGTAGATAGAAACTGCAGGCAATGAATTGTACCACAGTTTAGCATTATCTTTTAAGGAAAAAGGGAAAAGAATTAACCCGATTCCTTCTTGGTCTAGGCCCCGGATGTGTTGGACCTTGTAGAGATCGAAGAACTCTCGAAGGTGCAAGTGTGGATCCTCATTAGGTGTACCCCTAAAGTGAGTCAATGCACTGAGTATTTGCGGAGATATGTGGTAGTTGCCTTCTGCCACTGGTTGATAAGCAATGCAAGATGGCTGGTCGAGGTTCCGTGGGATGAAAGATTGCTTCATCGGTCTCCGCTCAGGTGGTTATTGTTTTTTGATCTGTTCCGCCATTGGTGCTTCTTCCTTGATTTCTTCTTTTACCTCTTCAGAGTTATCTTTAAGCCTTTGTCCAATAGTTCGCTAAAGCTCGGTATCGAGGGGAAAGAACATTGGTTGTCTGGATCGAAGCCTGTGCATGAATCAACAAAAAATTGCTTCAGTGCAGCAGTTCACACTATTGCTTGGGTAGCCTCTACCTCTTATACGCTCAATCGCACAGAGGGGTGCGCTCAATCGCAAGTGGCACAGAGAGTTCTGCTGTAGTACCTGAAATAGAAATTGAAAAAGAAATAGTTTAGGTTTTTGATGAAGCAAAAATAAATGTAAAAAAAAAACAGAAACTTAAAACTTGATATTTTTGACAAAATAAAATAGAATAAATAATTAAAAATAAAAATAACTAAACTAAAATAAACGAAAATAATTCTAGAAAGAAATTTAGTGCAATCCCCAGCAACAGTGCCAAATACTTGTTGTGCGTTTATCTACCTAAATTAATAAGCAAATAATCGAACTTGTTTTACTTGCAAGTGCACAAGGTCAACAGTAGCATAGTGTGCAAATGCGAGATGATCTCCACAGGGATTGGTGAATTTCGTTTTAGAATTATTTTAAAATAAGAGAAATAAATCTTGAGTTTGAATTAATAATGATAAAGGCGTAGGGACTTGATATCCACCACTAATCATCATACCCCAACAAAACAATATGCCAATGCTCTACTCATGCTATGAATACCTAATGTTTGTCAACCTAAGGGCTTGGTCCACTCCTTAAGCTATTGATTTCCCTAAGCAATGAGTTAGGCATGGTGTATACTCTAACTATTTTCTCTCTTAAGGGATTCAGCATGGTGTATACTGAGTTGTTCCTTAAGAGAGCATAGGATCTATGGAAATCGACAACCACACAAAACCTAGGGCTTGGTCCGCTCCCAGTTTCCCATATTGATTAACCCAAGAATCCGGTGTGGATTTCTTTTGTTACTATTATTGAACTCAGGACTCAGTCATCCAAATTGATTCAACTAACTAATCCATACCACATGCATATGTTGATCAGACACACACATATGAGGAATTTCAATAAAAACAAGCATTAATCAAATCAAGAATCACAGCATAAATATTGTAAAGGCACCAATATTGAATTTATTGGTTAAACATAATTAGAGCTTTAACCAAGACCTTATTGGGGTTTAGTTACACATGATTGTAATGCTAAACATATTCATAAAATAAAAATAAAGAGGAAAGAATAAACCAGAGAGGAGAGTTGTCAATTCGTCTCCTAAAACTTACAATTGAAAAGAAGATTAAAAGTTGTGTTTTTTGTGTTTTATAAGCCTATATATAGGGTTCTCAGGGTGCCTTGAAACCCTAATTTCCAATTTAAGATCCGAAGACTTCTTTCCAAAACTGGCTCTGCCGCCTCTCTGTGCGTGTGCGCTCAATCACATGGGTCTGTGCTCGAGCGCATGGGTGTGCTCGAGCCTTCCAAGTGTGCGCACGAGTGCCTGTGCGCTCGATCACAAGAGAGGTGCGCTCGAGCGCACCTTGCTGGTTTGCATATCTTCACTTTTTATTCCTTATAGCTCCAAAATGTCTTCTTTTCTTCGAAGACCTATGAAAAACACAGAAAACACAAAAATGAAGTAGCATCTACTAAAATAGATAAACAAAGAGCCTAACAAGTGTAAATTAAGGGGCTTAAATATGACTATTTAAGCACTTATTAGAAGTCATGTGGAATCCTACTCTAGGCTGCCACTGTACTATGAGCTTATCATGAACAATAACCTAAGGAGTTTAGTTAGAATGATAACTAATAGAGAGCTTCCTAATTGAAACCCAGAATTTATGAGAATTTTAATTTGTTATGAAGAAATAAAGTGTAGAACATTTATTGGTTTAGATGGATGCTATTTTAAAGGAACCATTGGTGGTATCTTGTTGTCAGCTACTTCATTGGATGGTAACATAGGGATATTCCCTATAGCATTTGGGGTTGTTGAAGATGAAAACAAAGATAGTTGGGGACTGCATTTCTTGGATTTTCTGATGATGCCATTGCTCGAATGAGGAGTGATATTCCCTTGACTCTTATGTTAGATAAACATAAAGTAAAGAAATTGTTTTTATATTATATGATTCAATGTGTTTGTCATTATTAGATTATTAAACCATTTTTAACTGCTTACTATTTTCTTTCTAGGGACTTGACCTAGTTGTCACTCAAGTAATGCCTAATGTAATCCATGGGAATTATTGTAGGCACTTATACAACAACTTAGAGTAACTTCCATGGAGTGCAATTGAAATAAAATTTTTGGATGGCAGTCGTTGCATACACTAAGTTCAAGTTTAATGATACAATGCAAAATATGAAGGAACACAATAGAGTGGCTTTTGAGTGACTGAGTAGGATATCTGCCATGACATAGGCCAAGCATACTTGTTGTCCATTGGTCAAGAGTGATCATGTGACAAATAATTTGAGTGAATCATTTAATGTTTGGGTTGGTGAGCTGAGAGAGAAACCAATAATGAATCTACTTGAGGGAATCATAATGAAGGTGATGTCTAGGTAATATCTTTTTACTTTATGTTGATTGATATTAGTAAAGCTCAATGCACTCAAAGTTAAATATGTTTTCACTTTCTATTTCTTCTGGGATTTACCAAAGAAGTGGGATGGTAAAGAGCTGGAAATGTACAATTACTCCTATGATAATGAAGAAACTAAAGAGATTTAAAGCCTCAACAATAAGAATTTCACTGAAACCAGCTAGAAGAGATGAATACAATGTTAATGATGATGGTGTAATATATCCAGTGAATATGATAGAGAAGAGATGTACTTTCTAGTGTTGACAATCCATTGGGTTACCCTGCAGCCATGCAATGACATGCATTGTGCACAACAGGAGTAAAAATGGAGGATTACATTGACCATTTCTTCAATAATGAGAAGTTTAAGAGGGCTTACCGTGACATTATACACCCAATTCCTGATATATCTCTCATACCATACATTAATTATGTCCACCTAAACCCTCCACCCCTTAGAAGAATTCCTAGTAAGCCTGGAAAGAATAGGAGAAGGGAGGAGGATGAGGCTTATAGTGGCTTTAGTCTAACCAGGAGGTCAAGAACTATGAGGTGTAAAAATTGTTTGGATTTTGGGCATAACAAGAGAACATGTCATAGGGATATTCTTACTGGAAAGAAAAAGAATGCCCAGGTAAAACAATGTTAACATTATCAATTAGATTTGTGATATCTAGTTATATACGTGAAATTTATTGTTTTCTAATTTTCTCTTAATTTTTTGTTAGTGTTAATCACAAAGCACAGTAAAGAGTGATACCACTGATGGGGTTGGTCCATCAAGAACCAAAAAGAATAATAAAAAGGTTGTTTTATGTTTTCTTTTTTTCTTCAACAAATTATTTTGATGTTACTTAGATTATTAAAAAGAATCTGATATGGGATGATATTTGTTTTGTTCTAGAGAAGAAGAAATGACTTTAATATTCTTGGTGCTGGTCTTTCAACACAAAAATCAGTTATGAGGACTACAACAACTGCTAATAAAAAGAGTTCAAGGTTAGGAGCAAGGGAGATTCAGGTAGGACATGCTTCAAATGAGGTTGGCAGTAACTCTCAAGTTGTGGATCTATGTTGCAATGAGTATGTTGCATAGTAGCTTTAGGTTTGATCTAGTTGGTGTAGACATCATATTTTGTGCCTTTTGATAATTAACAATCGTTCACCTTCTTGTTCTTCGATAGCAATGATGATTCATATGAGTGATTGAGATGTACTCTATGCCAAGTTTAGGTATTTGCTATGATTAAGAGATGATTTAATGGGGGGAAAAAAGGTTAAAAGGCCAATTTTCATGACTTGACTTTCGAGCTTCATAATTTTCTATCCACAAAACCTAAGAACTTGTCTTTCTCCATGTAGTATGCTTATTTTGTCCTACCTCTTTTAAAAGTTTTTTTCTTGAAAAAATAAGAGTCAAGAGTTTTGTCTTTGAAACGAAAATAATTTATTATTATTATTTTATTCTTTAATTGGAAATTAATAAGATTTTTAATATTTTCTTTTAAATTACGTAAACTAATGAGTTTTTAATGCAAAAACTAATTTTAGGAGTCAATTATGTTGATCCTATATTGATTTTGATAATAAAAAAACACTTTATTGTGCTAATTATCTCGTCTAGTTAATCTTAATTGCTAAGGTGCAAAGCACACATTCTAGAAAGTAAGGCATGCACAGAAAAAACTATGAAGCCTTAAAGCTTACTCAAGAAGGAGGTTAAGAAAGAAAAGAATAATGAGAGGAATCTAAGTAGTTGTTGAGTTAAGTAATTTGTAATCCCTCTTTAAGTTTGTGGCTCTAGTATGGTTCAAAATTATTTTTAGAAAATATTTTTTTTTTCTTACAAACAAATCTACATCTTAATTTGGCTAAAATCTTAAAGTTAAAAATTCAAATTTACAAGGGTGCAATTGATTATAGTAAGACATTCGATTGTCAGGTTTGATTGCATAAGGTCTTATTTTTAAGTGGAGTGATAGTCGACTATGAACAATTGGCAGTCGATAGTCCAAAAGAGCAGAAACTTTTGACAATTAACTAGCCAAATTGATAGTCGACTGTCAACCAGAAATTTTGTCTTTCAAAACCAAAAATCAAATGGAAATTCAACTATCCAAAAGAGATAATTAGCTATCCTGACATGAATAACAACTAGTTTTTGAAAATTAAGACACAGGTTAGTGCATTTAATGCGCCAAACGATCATTTATTGTCTTTAATAGCTAGAAAGAGTTAGAACCATAAATACTCAACATTAATGAGCCTAAAAAACAACTTGATATCCTTAAGCTCATTAATTGCTTCATTAAGATTTCAAAATCTGAAATTGAGTTATTTTTGTGCTAAGATCTTGTGAGAAAAAAAAATTTGAGTTGTAATCATCTATTGAGATCTCTTTCTTATTTTACCACAAACATTATTTCATTCTCTAAGTTTAAAAGAGTTGGTGTAACTCTTGGTAAGATTTGAGTGTTTATGAGTTAAACATTTGGTGAGAAATTTCTTGAAAAGGCTTGGGTAACACCTTCGAAGTTCCTTGCTGTTTTCACTTGGTTTAGTGAAGTAAGTCGCATGAAGACTCTCTAGGAGTGGATTAGGCAAAAGTAGTGACTGAATCACTATAAATCAATTTTGCAAGCTCTTCTCCCATATCTCTTTATTGAATTTAAGAGAGGAAGTGAGACAATACAAAGAGGAGAATTGTATTGAATGGTGTGATCTACTTACAAGGGAGCTATCTTATTTATATAAGCCAATAAGAGAGGCAAAGCTATACAAAACCAATGTGGGACTAAACTAACTAAGCCCATATAATACATTAACATCCCCCCTCAAACTCAAGGTGGTAAGTGGGAGGTGAACTTGAGTTTGGAAACCAGAGAGTGAAAGTGTCCAGGTGGATGAGCCTTAGTGAAAATGTCAGCTGTCTGATCGGCTGAACTAACGGATTATAGATGAACCGTATTATGGAGAATATGATCACGGATGAAGTGGCAATCATTTTCGATGTGTTTTGTATGCTCGTGGAAGACATCATTGTGAGCGATCTGAATAGCACTCTTATTGTCACAATGTAGGATAGTGGCAGCAGGAGAAGAGATACCCATGTTAGCAAGTAGCCATCGAAGCCAGAGAAGTTCTTAAGTTGCATCAGCCATGGCATAATATTCAGCTTTAGAACTGGAGCGAGCAACCATAGTTTGTTTCTTACTACGCCAGGAAATGAGAGAACTGCCCAAAAAGAAACAGTAACCAGTGGTTGAACGTTTGTCGGTGGGGTCTTCGGCCTAATTGGCATCAGAATAGGCTTGTAAGACGGGGGCAGACTGTGTTGAGAAATGAAACCTATGAAATAAAGTACCCTAGATATACCGAAGAATGCGAAGAATAGCCGAGGAGCGGACAAGGACCACTGACCTGATGAACGGCATAGGCAATGTCAGGGCGAGTGACAGTAAGATATAAAAGACTTCCATCCAGTTGGCAATATAGATTGGCATCCTGAAGAGGTGAACCATCGAGTGGGGTAAGTCTGACATTCAACTCGAGAGGAGTAGTGGCAGTGGTTGAGTCAGTGATCCCAGCCTTGGAAAGGAGATCCGAGGCATATTTGGCCTGAGAAAGAAAAAATCCATCAGAACTAGATGAGACTTCGAGGCCAAGAAAATAGGTGAGCACGCCAAGATTTTTCATCTCGAATTGGCCATTGAGAAACTTTTTGAGTTTAGAAATACCATGTAGATCATCTCCAGTAATAACCATATTATCCACGTACAATAAAAAAAGTATAATACAGTTGGCAGTATTGCGGATAAACAGAGTCGAATCATGAGCACTTGGTGTGAACCCAAACTAATGAATGGTAGTGCTGAATTTGGCAAACCAGGCACGTGGAGCTTGTTTCAAACCGTATAGGGCACAGCGAAGGTGACAAACTTTATTTTGAGAGGCATCTAAGCCTGGAGGGGTATGCATATAGACTTCCTCAAGAAGATCTCCATTTAGAAATGCATTTTTGACATCGATTTGAAACAGAGTTCATTTTCGAATGGCAGCGACAGCAATGAGTGTACGGACAAATGTGAGCCTCGCCATTGAAGCAAATGTCTCTTCATAGTCAATGTCATATTCCTGAGCAAATCCCTTGGCAATAAGTCGGGCTTTATATCGTTCAACATATCCATCAGAAAGTGTATTGATCTTAAACACCCATTTGCACATAATAGGAGTTTTTCCAGGGGGCAAATCAACAATATCCCAAGTACAAGTTTTAGCTAGGGCCTAAAGTTCTTCATCCATTGCTTTCTGCCAAAAAGGATTAGTACTAGCCTCCTTATAGGATTGCGGCTCATGCAAATGAAGTATACTGGGAAAACAATGATAATCACAATGGTAATCAGCAAGATGAGAAGGGGGATGAGTTACCTTGGTAAATCTGCAGGGGTGATCTGGAGGATGGCTCTTAGAGGGAGTCGGTGTAGACTCATCAGACATAGGAATATCCTTGGGCACGATCAATTGAGTCGGAGAGGTGAGGTCAGCTGATGGTTCTGGAGCTAGAGCTGGGTTTGGAGAGGTAGGATCAGCTGGTTGTTCCGGAACGGAAGGGGTGATATCAGCTGGTGATTCTAAGGTGGACTCAATAGTACCTGAAACTGGATTCTCAAGAAATAACTCAATAGATGGATCAGTAAAGAATCTGGAGTTAATGATGGTTAATATGTCAAATGACCGTAAGGAAGAGAACATTTGATGTTCCCAAAAAATGACATGACAAGAGATACGAAGAGTTTTAGAAATAGGATCCCAGCACTAATACCCCTTATGTTCAATACCATATCCAATGAAACAATATAGATTAGTTGTAATTTGTTGTGTTCATGTGGTTTGAGAAGAACAAAACAAGGAGGTTTACCGAAAAGGCGCTCAAATGGAGACTGTTTCTGGATTGTAGCGGAAGGGGATTATGTACACTGTGGTTAAGGCAACATCACCCCAGAAACGTTCAGGACATGATGACGAAATGAGTAGAGCACAAACGGTGTCAAGAATATGTCGATGTTTGCGTTCAGCTTATCCATTTTGTTGGGAGGTTCCAGGGCACGAACGGTGGGAGAGCGTGCCATTTTTGTGAAGTAGGTTTAGAAAAACACGGTCTTTATATTCTATTGTATTATCTGAATGAAAAATTTTGATATTCCGAGAGAATTGAGTTTGAACCACAGAAGAAAAGTCAGAATATATTTGAAAGAGTTCAGATCTGCGTTTCACAAGAAACAACCAAGTATAACGAGAATAATCATCCACAAATATAACAAAATAGCAAGCACGACCCATTGATGCATGAGGAGAAGGCCCCCAAACGTTAGAATGTACTAAATCAAAAGGTACAAAGGAAACAGACTGGCTCTCATTAAAAGGTAAAGCTAATTGTTTTGTAAGTTGACAATGAATACAATGAAAAGACTCTTGCTGAAATGAACCTAACTGACCACTAGAAATAAGAGAACGTAAAGGATTGGATGAAGTATGACCTAACCGAGAATGCCACAATTCCATAGGTGAGAGTGTTGGGATAGATGCAGCTGATTGATTTGGTGATGGTAAGGATGGGACTTGGAGGTAAGTGAGCTTAAAGAGACGTCCAACTTTACAGCTAGTTCCAAGTAGTTTTCTTGTCTGAGGGTCTTGCACACGACAACTATTAGAAGAAAAATGCAAATCAAGTCTAAGATCACATAGTTATCTAACAGATATAAGGTTAAGCGTAAGATTATGAACCAAATATGTGTCAAGGAGAGAAAAATGAGAACTTTCAATATGTCCAGTATGGCTGACCAACATATTTGATCCATTGGCAGTGTGAATAGTAGGTGCATGCTCATCACGGGTTTTAGTGGAAAATATAGAGGCATCAGAAGTCATGTGATTGCAACAGGCAGAATCAAAATACCATCGAGATGTACCTGGTGTAGCTGACATAGCTATATTGTTACCAGTTTTATTTAAAGCCTCAGTAAGAATGGTGCAGAAACCACTCCAATCAAGTGGAGAGCTGGATGAAGTTGGTGTAGCATCAGTGGCTACAACAGCAATATTCTTTAGCTTGGAATAGAATCGATTGTATGAGCCTCGAGAGCAATATTGGTTCCCATTTGACTGATTTCTAGATGGAAGTTTAGGGCAATCAACAAGATAGTGACCCAGTTCTCTACAGACTTTACATAGGCGAGAATGACATTTGAGCAATTCATGCCCTTGTGAATGATAATACTTATAATATAAGGGCTTTTGGTATGGGTTTACCTTGGTAGCTGATGTGGTAAGAGCAACGGGTGCTGCAAGGCCAATATCTGTATGAGATCCTTGTAATTTGGCAAGACGTGTTTCCTCACTGAGTAGATCAGAAAGGATGTCGTTTAGGGGAGGTATCGCGCCCCGGTGTAGGATTGAAGCTCGTACAGGTTCAAATTTCTCTCTCAAGCCCATTAGGAATTGCATAATGTGTGTCTCAGTTCAGTACTTTCCATGAACATCAACGTATTTTGTGCATTCCCAAGTTGGCTCAGTGAGAGCTAACTAGTTCCATACGGCAGTCATCTAAGATAGAAAACTGTTGATAGTTTGTCCAGGTTCTTGGCACATGCTATGAAGGGTGGAAAGAAAACGATACCGATTTGAGATGTCTGCCCTGGTGTAGCGGTGTTGGAGAAGATCCCACGCTTCTTTAGCTGTATGGAGTGTACCAAATTGAAGTTTGATTTCTAGGATAATAGTGGCACAAAATCATGTGAGAATCTGGTGATTTTTACTATCCCAGTCCTCTAGACAGTCAACATATTTGTTAGCATCTTTGTCATCTTTTTTCTTAGGTTCAGTGATATCTCCAGTCATGTAATGCCACAATTTTTGTCCATGGAGGAAACTAGAAATTTTTTGAGCCCACACAACATAATTAGATTCATCTAGAACAGTAGTAATAACCCAGGGTAAGTCCGATTCAGCTATAGGCACAGAGAGGAAGGCGAACCTCCAAGAAACCAATGATGTGATGGTCAATTAATGATGTGGCGGTCAACGGGTAACGTGGCGTTGATGTGGCAGTGATGTGGTGGACATGGCTTTTAAGGCTGACATGGCAGCAGCGTGTCTGAAACAGGAGCGGTGGCAGAGATGATGTCGATGGAGAATGAGACTCCGACTATAGTGATGACCAAACAGGTATGAAAAGGATATACTGGAAGTTTTTCTGATGCGAATGATCCACTAATAGTAGCAATCACAGAGCATACTCAACTCTTAATATATCGAGAACCATTATGGCTCTGATACCATGTTGAATTTAAGAGAGGAAGTGAGACAATACACAGAGGAGAATTGTATTGAATGGTGTGATATACTTACAAGGGAGCTATCCTATTTATACAAGCCAATAAGAGAGGCAAAGCTATATGTTGTTAGTTTTAAATTACTCGCAAGCACACGAGTCGTTTGCAATATAGTGTTGTGCAAGTGCAAGGTCAAATCCACAGGGAATTGCGTTGTGCAAATATAATTTTATCTAAACTAACCTTATTTTAACCTAGTTCCGAATTTTGAGTTGTATTTTTGCAAAATAAATATAAACTTAAATTAAATTTATTTAAAAACTAATGATAAAAACACTAAGGTTTCTGAATCCACCCCACCAAAGTTAAGCATATATCTTCATGTAAAAATAGCCTATCAAAACATTCCATGAATCTAACTTAAGACAAAAAACAACAAATATCCCAATTAAACCAAAAGCATCCAATATATCCGCTTTTAGCAAATCACAAAGGAAATCCAATTTAATCAAAAACAATTTGATGTATCCATTAGATGAAACACAAGGAAAATCTAACAGAACAATTTAAATGCAATCAATCATAAGATTCTACTCAAATAATTGACAGAACATTTATACTAAAAAAAACATCATAATTGTATAAACAAAACTGAAACTAATATACCAAACAACGGCGAGGCTTCATCTTCAACCTTAGTTAAAGATTCTAGCCACTTGTAGTTATGAAACTATAGTTCATAATAAAAGTGCTAAACATTTAAACTAAACAAAACAAAATGAAAAGAAATATTTACTATACAAGGGAGAAATTCCACTTACTGTTGGGCGACGCTTCTCCTCGTGGTAGCAAAGCCTTCGGGATCCACCAGAATGCTAACAGACGTCCACCAGATTACACCAAATGGCACCAAGAATTGCACACTGAATGATGAAGTCAGATGGTGTTTATATAGGGGGAGTCCCGGAGCACAATGGGTTGCAGATTCGATGTGGGATACTATCCGAGTGTGCTCGATCGCATAATGGTGCGATCGATCGCATGTGCGCTCAATCGCATGTCTGTTATGATCGATCGCAGATGCACTGAACTGCAAATATTTTGATGTGGGATGTTGACCATGCACTCATTCGTAGGCAAGTGCGCTCGAGCGCAGGTGTGCTCAATCGCATATCTCGTGCGATCGATCGCACTATGCATCCTCAACCTTTGCTCTTGAAGCTTGATTTCTCGAAATGCTTCATTTTCTCCACATACCTATAAAAATATACGAAACACATAAAAGACATAAAATAAAGGGAAATAATACAAACTAAGAGCTTAACACATATAATTTAAGGGCTTAAATATGCAATATTTAAGACTCATCAAATACCCCCAAACTTATATTTTGCTAGTCTCTTAGCAAAACAATAAAAAAAAAAAACTAAATGAAAAACAAAGAATCATAAAGATAAGTTCAATACTCATGGTGTCCAAAAATTTAAAGAGCGCTAAAAATCATGAAATTCATTCATGAGCAAGCTTAAAAAATCTAACCCATTTTCACAATGAATAAGAATTTAAAACCTAATTACTTACAAGAGGCATGCTAAGACATCACAAACTCAAATCAATGTAAAGTGAATTAGCATATACTGATGAGGTTTCTAAATAAGTTCAATGTACAATGTTTCCACATCTCAAGATTCACAAAATTTCTCATTAGAATGAACAACAATGGTATAGTTTTATTTTATTTTTATTTTTTTCCTTTTTTTTATATATAAGGCTGTACTATGTTTAGTTCCCTTAAGCTTTCTAACTAACCCATGTAACGAGTGTTGAGTCAATGACTCCCAAACCAGATAGTTTTATGGCATTAGGTGTAAAGACACCCCTAAGGACTTACTAACTCGAGTCAAAAAGGCTACGAAACTAAACTGGCCTTAATGCTACCAAGCAAAATTTCCACCTTTTGACGTGAACACTCCCTGCTTACTGAGGCAAGAGGTCCAGTTACTCAGCGAAAAGTTTCGCAATGATCATTATGAATAAAATTCTCACCTTTTGATGTGAACACTCACTGCTTACTGAGGCAAGAGGTCTAGTTACTCAGCGAAAATTTTATTGATGATGATCATTTTTTTTCTATGCCCAAGTGTTAATCCCACAAGTTATCCCGTTTCAGTTAAGATAAGAAACATACACATTAACATCACATGTCACCCTCACACAAATATGTGCTAATGTGCACGTGTTAGATTGGCTCAAACATGTAAATTCTCAAATGCCTAAAGTAAGTAACTAAAGTTTAAACTCAATCTATCATCAGATCATGTGTTCAAAGTTTTAAACTCACCAATGAAATCACATCACAATTTTTCAGATCAACCAAAATTTTCATACGCACATGAACATGCATTTATCTTCACGAAGAAAAAACAACAATAAATTAGGACAAAGTGTGTGTAACGTGTCTCCCATACCCCCAAACTTAAATGACACATTGACCCCAATGTGTGAATAATATGGAAAGAGCTGACTTGGGATATGGAGAACTATCTGGACTAGCATGGCTCATAGCATACCCCCAAACTTGAACTGAAGTACGCCTTGTCCCTGAAAAATAAAGACTGAAAAACAAAAATACTGGAAACAAACATTAATCATAAATATGTAAAATAATAAATAAACAGAAAGGATAAGTTGTGGGGTGTCTCCCATGAGCGCTAAGTTTAAAGTCTTCAGCCAGACTCTCCCTAGTGGACGATATTTAATCTGAGTAAATAGGATCCTCCAACAATATCGTCTCAATGTCCGGACTCCTCAACTCCAAGAATGGTTTTAGCCTCTATCCATTTACCTTGAAAGTGTTACCATTCTTTGGATCCTCAATCTCGATGGCCCCATGAGAAAAAATCGACCGAATAATAAATGGGCCTGTCCAATGAGATTTGAGTTTGCCTGGAAACAGATGCAGTCGTGAATTGTAAAGAATAACTTTTTGACCCGGCTCAGAAGCTCGTCTCAAAATGTGTTGGTCATGAGTCTTCTTCATTTGTGCCTTGTATGACCGTGCACAATCATATGCATCGTTCCTCAGCTCCTCTAATTCATTGAGTTGGAGCTTCCTTTATGAGCCAGCCTTGGAAAGGTTGAAGTTCAGCTGCTTGATAGCCCAATACGCACGATGCTCTAATTCTACCAGAAGGTAACATGCATTTCCATACACAATATGATAGGGAGACATGCCAATTGGCGTCTTGAAGGCTGTCCGATATGCCCACAATGCATCAGTTAATCGCAGAGACCAATCCTTTCTACTAGGGTTCACAGTTTTCTCTAAAATGTGTTTGATTTCGCGATTAGAAATTTCCACTTGTCCACTCGTCTGCGGGTGATATGGGGTGACAACCTTGTGTGTGATGAAATACTTCTTCATCAACTGCTCAAAAATCCGGTTGCAAAAGTGCTTACCTCCATCACTTATGATTGCTCGAGGCGTACCAAATCGAGCAAAAATAGTGTCCTTCAAAAACTGGACCACAACTCTGTGGTCATTGGTCTAGCACGCAACGGCCTCCACCCACTTAGACAGATTGTCCACAGCAACTAGAATGTACAAGTAGCCAAAGGAGTTTAGGAACGGTCCCATAAAATCAATGCCCTACACGTCAAAAATCTCAACAATCAGAATAGGGTTGAGGGGCATCATATTCCTCCTAGAAAGACTCCCTAGCTTTTGGTAACGCTCACAAGATACACAATAGGTGTGAAAGTCTCGGAACAGGGTAGGCCAATAAAATCCACACTGCAAAATCTTTGCAGCGGTCTTTTTAGCACTGAAATGGCCTCCACAGGCATGATCATGACAAAAAGTGATGACATTAGATTGGTCATGCTCAGGAATACACCTTCTGATGATCTGATCGGAACAATACTTGAACAGGTAAGGATCATCCCAGAAAAGGTGTTTTACCATGGCCAAAAACTTTGATTTATCTTGCCACCTCCAATGCAAAGGCATGTGTCTGGTGACAAGATAGTTCACTATATCAGCAAACCACGGCGTGGGACTGTGAGCAATGTGCATCAATTGCTCATCAGGAAAGGTATCAGAAATAGGAGTGGTGGCCTTAGTAAAATCCACAATCAATCTAGACAAATGGTCTGCCACTATATTTTCTGAACCTTTCTTATCCCGAATCTCGATGTCAAACTCTTGAAGTAGCAAGATCCATCGGATAAGATGAGATTTAGCATCTTTTTCAGAGAAAATATACTTCAAGGCTGCATGATCCGAGTAGATAATGACCTTAGATCCTAACAAGTATGATCTGAACTTGTCTAATGCAAAAATGACTGCTAACAACTCCTTCTCAGTGGTAGAGTAATTAAGTTATGCGTCATTTAGAGTTCGACTTGCATAATAGATAACACGGGGAAGTTTATCAACACGCTGCCCCAAAATGACTCCAACAGCATAATCTGATGCGTCACACATAATCTCAAAAGGCACACCCCAATTGGGTGGCTGAATAATGGGTGTGGACGTCAGAATCTTCTTCAGATCCCCAAATGCTTTCTTACAGTCCTCATCAAATATAAATGGGGCATCCTTCAACAATAACTTGCACAAGGGCCTGGCAATTTTGCTGAAATTCTGGATAAATCGCCTGTAGAAGCCTGCATGGCCCAGAAATGATCGAACCTCCTTCACTGTATGTGGGGGTAGAAGGTTAGAAATCAAGTCCACATTCGCTTTGTCGACCTCAATCCCTCAATGAGATATGACATACCCCAGTACAATTCCTTGCTTGACCATAAAATGGCACTTCTCCCAATTAAGCACCAGGTTCTTCTCCTTACACCTCACTAAAACCAAAGTGAGACGGTGCAGGCACTCCTCAAAGGTTGAACCGAAGACGGAGACTTCGTCCATGAAAATATCTAAGAACCGCTCTACCATGTCAGAGAATATGCTAACCATGCATCGCTGAAAAGTAGCGGGTGCATTGCATAACCCAAAGGGCATGCGACGGTAGGTGAATGTCCCAAAAGGACATGTAAACGTCGTCTTCTCCTGATCTTCGGGGTCCATGGGGACCTGGTTATATCAAGAATAACCATCCAAAAAGCAATAATACTCGTGCCCAGCCAAACGCTCCACCATCTGATCAATAAATAGAAGTGGAAAGTGATCCTTTCTTGTGGCAACGTTTAGCTTACGGTAGTCTATACACACTCTCCACCCTGACTGAACACGAGTTGGCACCAACTAGTCGTCCTTATTCTTTACTACCGTCAATCCCGCTCGTTTGGGCACGACATGAATTGGGCTCACCCACTTGCTATCAGAGATGGGATAAATGATCCCTGCATCTAACAGCTTAATTATTTCTACCCTTACAACCTCTTACATAGCTAAGTTGAGCCTTCTTTGTGGCTCCCTCGATGGTTTGGCATTCTCCTCCAAATGTATCTTGTGCATCACCACCGAGGGGCTGATTCCCTTAATGTCCTCAATGGTCCAGCCGATAGCTTCCTTGTGCTCTCTTAAAACATCTAATAATTTCTCTCTTGAGCCTCACCCAAATCAGAAGCTATAATCATAGGTAAATAATCGGCTAGACTTAGGAACTTATACTTAAGATTATCTGGTAAAGGCTTAAGTTCCTTCTTGGGGGGTTCAGGGGCTGCTGTCTTCTCCGTCTCATTGCTTTCTTGAGGATCAGACTCCAAAATGGCATTCACTTGCTCGAGTAACTTATCTAAACCCAAGTCCTCTCCAAAGTGAGCAAAGCATGCCTCCAAGGGATCCTCAATGCTTGATTCATCCACAGTCTCCTCAAGAATCTCCTCTATCAAGCATACATTTCTCACTTCATCATACTCTAGTGGTTGTCTAGTAATATCAAAGATGTTTAACTCCACTGTCATATTTTTGAAGGAAATCTTCATCACCTCTGTCTTATAATTAATCAGGGCATTAGCCGTGGCTAAGAATGGTCGCCTTAGAATAACTGGTATTTGAATCCCTATATTCTGAACCGGCTCTGTGTCAAGCACAATAAAATCTATGGGAAAATAGAACTTATCTATTTTTATCAAAATGTCCTCAACTATTCCCCGTGGTATTTTCACTGACCTGTCAGCCAATTGAAGCGTTTTGTTTGTAGGCTTCAGTTCTCCTAACCCTAACTGCAGATAGACTGAGTAAGGCAGAAGATTCACACTTACTCCTAGATCCAATAGAGCCCTCTTGATCTGGCTGACTCCTATCATGCAAGAGATGGTAGGACACCTCGGGTTCTTATACTTGATGGGTAGCTTGCACTGAAGGATTGAGCTAACCTGCTCGGTCAAAAATGCCTTCTTCAGGACATTCATCCTCCTCTTGATAGTGACCAAGTCCTTTAAAAACTTGGCATATGACGGCACTTGATGGATGGCATCCAAAAATGGGATATTGATTTGGACTTGCTTGAATACCTCCAAAATTTCCTCATACTTCCCTCTTTTTTTGGGCGCCTGTAATCTCTCGGGGTAGGGCGCTTTAGGTATAAATGACCTAGGAGGGTCCTTCACAGTAGGTGTGGCTATAGATGGTTCAGTATCTCTCTTCTCCTTATTGCCACCTTCTTCCCCTTACTGCACAGCGGGGGTCTCTTATACTCGATTGTCCACTTGTCTCCCAGACCTTAGTGTAATAATCGATTGCACTTGTTCCTCCCCGTGTGTAAGATGTGAAGAATTTCCAACCATAAATTGTCCCTTCGAGTTAGGCACGGGTTGACTGGGGAACTTTCCTTTCTCTCTCTCACCCAAATGACTTGCAATTTGCCCTATTTAACTCTCCAGCTTGGCAATTGCTTGGGTGTTTACCATTGTTGCACTCCTCACATCACTCATATTTTGGCTAGTCATCTTCATGAACTCCTTAAAGGTGTCCTCTAGCGACTGTGAAACTGGCGCTGGTGTTTGAGTGAGTGCTTGGTAAGCAGGTGATAGTGCTGGATGGGCAGAACGACCATGAATAGGAATTTGTGGGGAAAATCTGGGAGGATACTAATTGTGAGCATGATAAGGGGTTCCTCCCTGATTCATTGGTTGGTTCTGCTTCCATGAAAAATTTGGGTGGTTCCACCACCCTGGATTGTACGTCTCAGAGTACGATCCATTCAACTGCCTCCGATAGTCATTGAAAACATTTTCTTATTCCATAGAATACTTGGCAAACGCCGGCATTGATGGACAATTCTGTGCTAGATGCATGGGACTAGCACAGATGGAATAGCTATCAACATGGAATGTGTTGGTAGCATTGATGGATTGGCCCACAGTGAGAGCGTCAATCTTCTTAGTGAGAGCATCTAACTTTAACCTCAAGTCAGCGTTTTCCCTGACCTCATAGATGCCTCCTTTCTTGGGAGCACGAACGGACTTATCTCAACAGCTTAAAAAATCCCACTGTTGCGAGTTATCGGACAACTTGTCCAATGCGTTGTATGCTTCATCTCCCGTCAGACTTAAGAATGCCCCCCCATTTATAGACTTGATCATGCTACAGTTGGGTTGAGTCAACCCTTGGTAGAAGAATTGAATGAGTCTCCACTTCTCATATCCATATGGAGGGCATCTGATTAGTAACTCTTTGAAGCACTCCCAGCTCTCAGAGAACTTCTCATCCTCGTCCTGAGTGAAAAAACTAATCTCTTTTCGGCACTCATTCACTCTAGACATTGGGAAAAACTTATGATAAAATTTACTAAGCAGGTTTTCCCAAGAAGTGATAGACCCGGGCGTGTTGGAATCCAACCACGCCCTAGCTCTATCGTGAAGAGAAAAAGGGAAGAGTCGAAGATGGACAGACTCCTCAGAGAAGTTCTGGAATTTGAATGTAGCACAAATATCTTTGAACTTCTTCACATGACTATAACGGTTCTCAAGATCTAAGCCATGAAATGAGGGTAGGAGTTGGATGACATGTGGCTTTAAATCAAAATGGGTAGCATTGGTAGGTGGCAACACTATGCAAGAAGATGAATTAGTCGCAACAGTTGCGAACAAATCCCTAACAGATGTAATGGAGTCCACGTTCCAAGCTCTAGGTTGCTCTACATGTTCAGGATGATTTGCATTCCTAAAATTTTCTCCCATTTCAACTAGTGCTCATTTCTGCCTCCTAAGAGTTCTTTCTAAGTCGGGATCTAAATGTATCAAATCTAAATTCAAGGATCTCCAACCAAGCATATACTGCACAAAAAGCATTAAAACCACCTAACCAGCAGAAACTTGCAAAAATGTTTTTTTTTATTTTTTTATTTAACAATGCAAATAGAAACAAATAGAATAAAATAAAATTACCAAAAAGAAAAATCAAACAAACAATGCTAACTAACAAGTAGAAAAATAAAATTAATTCAGATAAAAATTTCACAAACAAAACAATTCTTTGGCAACAGCGCCAAAAACTTGTTGTGAGTTTTAAATTACTCGAAAGTGCACGAGTCATTTGCAATATAGTGTTGTGCAAGTGCGAGGTTGAATCCACAGGGAATTGCGTTGTGAAAATATAATTTTATCTAAACTAACCCTATTTTAACCTAGTTCCGAATTTTTAGTTGTATTTTTGCAAAAGAAATATAAACTTAAATTAAATTTATTTAAAAACTAATGATAAAAACACTAAGGTTTTTGAATCCACCCCACCAAAGCTAAGCATATATCTTCATGTAAAAATATCATATCAAAACATTCCATGAATCCAACTTAAGACAAAAAACAACAAATATCCCAATTAAACCAAAAGCATCCAATGTATCCGTTTTCAACAAATCACAAAGGAAATTCAATTTAATCAAAAACAATTTGATGTATCCATCAGTTGAAACACAAGGAATATCCAACAGAACAATTTAAATGCAATCAATCATAAGATTCTACTCAAATAATTGACAGAACATTTATACTAAAAAAAACATCAGAATTGCATAAACAAAACTGAAACTAATATGCAATACAACAGCGAGGCTTCATCTTCAACCTTAGTTAAAGATTCTAGCCACTCATAGTTATGAAACTACAGTTCATAATAAAAGTGCTAAACATTTAAACTAAACAAAACAAAATGAAAAGAAATATTTACTATACAAGGGAGAAATTCCACTTGCTGTTGGGCGACGTTTCCCCTCGTGGTAGCAAAGCCTTCGGGATCCACCAGAATGCTAACAGACATCCACCGGATTACACCAAATGGCACCAGGAATTGCACACTGAATGATGAAGTCAGATGGTGTTTATATAGGGGGAGTCCCTAAGCACAATGGGTTGCAGATTTGATGTGGGATACTGTCCGAGTGCGCTCGATTGCATGTCTGTTACGATCGATCGCAGATGCACTGAACTGAAAATATTTCGATGTGGGATATTGACTATGAACTCGTTCGTAGGCAGGTGTGCTCGATCACATATCTCGTTCAATGGATCGCACTATGCATCCTCAGCCTTTGCTCTTAAAGCTTGATTTCCCAAAATGCTTCATTTTCTCCACATACCTATAAAAATACACAAAACAAAGAAAAGACATAAAAAAAAGAGAAATAATACAAACTAAGAGCTTAACACATATAATTTAAGGGCTTAAATATGCAATATTTAAGACTCATTACTATACAAAACCAATGTGAGACTAAACTAACTAAGGCCATATAATATATTAAAACTCTATAAATTTCTAGCAAAGCTTATTTAGCATTGTTTATTTGATAGTTTGCTTGAAATTTGATAACTTACTTAATTAGTGTTTAAATGAATTAAATTGCAAAAAAAAAATTAAACCTAATTCACCTCCCCTCTTGGATTGCCTTAATCAACAAATTAGTTTAGGAAATTAAACTAAATTATAATCTTTTGTTTTAAACTCATTTTCAATTTAAATAGGAAGGTTTTAATTTTGTTTTTTTTAAGAAGTGAAAAAGAACTTTATTTGTTTTGGGAATGCTATGTGTTTCAGAAGAATGGGAATTTATTTGTTTTAGGTTGGGCTTTTGAAGAAAAATTGGTTCTTAATTTAATATTGGGTCGAAAATTAAAAAGGGAAAAAACACAAACTTCTACTTGAGCTCGATTCATTTTATTAAAGACTAAGTGGGCTTCAACCATTTATTTGTTTTAAAATAACTAACCAGCCTAGATAAAGAAAATCAATGTAGAAAAGCATTTAAAATTTAAAATTTGTCATTGATTCCTATAAACCTTAATCACCTTATGATTTACATAGAACATCTTTACCATCAATGTAAAATTGGTGCTTAATTTAATCTTGGGTTCAAAATTAAATAGGAGAAAAAACCCAAACTTCTACCTGGGCTCAGTTCATTTTATTAAAGACCAAGTGGGCTTCAGCCATTTATTTGTTTTAAAATCAACTAACCAGCCTAGATGAAGAAACTCAATTTAGAAATGCATCGAAATTTTAAAATTTTTCATTGATTCCTATAAACCTTAATCACCTTATGATTTGTATAAAAAAAATCTTTACCATCAAGAACATTCAAGGGTAGAATAATTACCTTTGATTTGCAGTGTTATTGATCCCTTTGAAGTTGTTCTATCCAAATTCCCTTACACTCTAGAATTCAATTCTTTCGTGTTCTTGAATTCACGACAATCGCAAAAGTATACGATCTCTAAAGTTGATCTACATAATCTTGAATTAGGATTTCTCTCAAATTAGTTCTATCTCTTTTGTGAAAGAATAAGAACTAAAACCCTAGGAGAAACTTGTGTGTAGATTATGTGCTAGCAAATTTCTACACACTCATAAATTATTTATAGTGTTAGAGTTATGTGCAATTAACCATAATTGCAAACTAAATCCTTGAAAGTATTTTTTAACTACACATTGAGCATGTTTGGTTCACACTTTAAGCCAACTTCAAGCAAGTTGGCTTAAGTGGGTTTAAGACAAAAATTTCCTTGAACAAACTTGCTTTAAGTTAGCTTAAAGTGAGAACCAAACATCACCATTGTCCATTTTGTGTGTGACCCTTTAGGTTCAAACTAATCAGGTTGTAAACCATAACTTTTATGGAATTGTAATTGGAACCCTTTCCAATTAATTAGAACTCTTTCTAATTTATTTTAAATCAAAACTCTTTTTAATTCTCCCTTTATAAGAATTAATTAATTTTCCATTTCCTGTTTGATTCTCACTGGCTCGAACGACAAACAGAGTGCGATCATCGCATTTCCTAACTTCCAGCCATCACCTTGCACTCTATTTATTCCCAAATATTCTTTTCCCTCTCTTCATGGCTTGCATCCATTGGCTTATTTTGTCTGATTTATAGCATGATTCTTATATTAATTTTATGGTAATATTCAGATCTTTCACCTATATATGCTGATACATGGGTTTCATTTTGCAGGGAGGTTTTCGAGAAAAAAGAGTATGGAAGGCAAAAAAGTTGGGGACTGAGAAAAAACGAAAAAAAAAATAGTCTAGGGTTTGAATTTTTTTTCTTATGTAAAAATTGAGTGAGAATTTGGATGGGTAGAACTAGGATTTTCTTTTTTTAGACTATCTCTACTAAGACGAATCAGGTATACCATTTTAATTTTTTTGCTTTCTTTTTTCCTTGCATGTATATTATTTGTTAAATGCAGTCCTTTATGATTTTTCGAATAGGGATTCAGCTCAATGATCCATTAGGTATGAGACTTTATGTATACTTTGTTATTCTTGCAATAACCTCATCTTATTGCGGGGCTCTATTTCGTTGGTTTGGTTTCTGTCTCTCTACTTTTACTTTTTTGGATTGCCACGTTTCATCTTATCGCTTATATTAGCGTTGATTGTCAATGGGTTAGTGTGGTCTCTTGAAGCTTTTTTACCCAATGATACTCAGTCTTGTTGTTTTTTTATTCGATTATGTACTCTTCCTTTCGATTCGATCTTTGTATTTCAATTTTTTTAAATTATGATGAAATCTTATCTTACTTATCTGAGTTTAAATAGTTTTTACTTCTTGTTCTGTTTTGAGATACTATCTTTCAGTCTAAATGTTGGATTTGGTTTCATTTTTAATTTGTTCTCATTTCTTTTGTGTTTGTAAATCGTTGGACATAAATAGAGATGCGATAAATTTTTATAGCCTACATGTTTCATGAACAAGTTCTCTAGCATCACTTGTACATGTTCTAATTCTTGAATATTATTTCGTTCTTGTTCTTAATCCTGAGTCGAATACTTGTTTGATGTTGATTCATCATAATTTCATCATCGGTTAAACATAATATGACAACTCAAGTGTTTCTCATACTCTCCTTTGTTGGAATCATTATCTATTTTTTCTTTAAAAAACTCTAAAGTCCTATATATGAGGAATACTTGGCTAGACCGGATTTAAAACTAATGTTTTAGACTCGTCCGAGACTTCAGTGGTAATTTTAGAGAACTCAACTGGTAATATTATTTCTTGGGTCACACGCTTATACTGTCATTACCAGTGAAGTTTCTTAAAATTACCAATGAAGTTTCGAACAGGTCTAAAACGTTAGTTTTAAACCTAGTCTAGCCAAATATTTTTGCCTATATATCAAGAGGTAAGTTTCTTTTTACAATAGACACTACTTAGAACAGATATGTTTTTTTTAACTAAGAGGCACAACCCCAAGAAATGATGTGTCTTTCTAAGGCTTGCAACTCTAGGCATAGAGTTGCATCTTTTAGATACATCCTTTTGGCATATGGACATGGGTATGCCCTAATGGTCGTTTGACTCGTACTAATATTTCTTTCATCTCCCATTCACACATGGTGGGTATAGCTTTGTCTTATTCATTTCACTACTTTGTTAAATTTTGAGTTTAATTCATACAAACAAATGGGTTATGTGACTAGCGAATATACCTGTACTTGAGAGCTAGAGACCTATTAGGACTAGGATGGAGACATTAGTCTCAAAAATAAAAATAAACAAATAACAAATAAAGCATATTGCAGTATCTTAGAAATATTTAGTTACATCGAATCAAACATATCTTAGTCCCTTAAAAAATTATGCTCGACTCCACCCTTTCAAACTTCACATGTATTCTTAGTAATGTCCAATTTTATTAAATTGACAAACTGATTGATTGGTGAATAAAATGAGTGGTGTAATTCTAAATTTTCTTTTCTTTTTCCCTCATGTAATTAGGATCCAGGTTAATTACTTTCATAGTATTGTCCATTTAAATCGAATCATTTATGACCATAGGTAATATACTATAGTAGCTAGCATTAATTCTTTCACTTTGTGACTGTCAAAAGTCATATGGGGTACTATTGAGATCAATCTTTCAATCTTTAGAACTCACACAGTGAGGAAGCAGAGATTTATTCTCACTTTCTAAGGAGTTGTTAAGCACATGCAGTATGAAATGGTGGAGAAATTCTACCTTTCAGAGCGTATGTCCTTTCTCTTAACACCATAGTGATCTTAGTTTCGAATCATGAGAGCCTAATCTTCTTGGTTTGATCATATCCAAGCGCATAACCCGAGTCCTTCATTGTCTCGCTCTCAATAGTGCCAGAATGAGGTCTAGTGTAATACCCGTGTTCTTAAAGTAAGGGTAAAGAAGTAATTTGATAAATATTACATGGAATAAAATAATATATACTGGAAAGACTTACTATTGAATGAAATAATTCTTTTGAAAAAAAAAGACACCTGGTGTGCGGTTACAAAGAAGAAGAATAAAAAAAAAAAAAAAGACACTTGGACGCTAGCGTGCAAGTGTATAGCATGTGTGGTTAAAAATAAGAAGGAAAAAAAAGAGACAACACCTAGATGTCCAGGTGTTGTCTACACATGCAAGTATATTGCATGTAAGACAGGAAGCATGAGAATGACGGTAAAGCGGTTTTAGATAAAGAATATATATATTGCTTTTGTAGTTATTAAAACTTAATTTCTCTCTCAAATTACTCTATTTCTTTAAACACTTGGGAACTCAAAGAAATTTTGAAGAAGTTTATGAGAGAATTTTAAAGAGATTCGAGGGAAGCTTTAAGAAAAACAAAATGTAATAATGTGAATTTTATTTTTGAAATTATGCATACATGAAATTACACGGATTTTGATGTAGAAATTTAAAGGGTATGAATTATGCAAGAATTGAAGAATAAATTAGAAATTTTAATATAAATATTATGTTAGGTTTTGACGATCAGCAATCAGGTGAAATTGCTGAAAGGAGCAGGAAATGCAAGGAGGTGATCCAAGGGTAGCTTTAAGCGCTACGTGGTGAGTTAGATTTACTTTTAGTAATTGAACCAATAAAAATATAAAATTATGATATTTGAATAAGCAGGCGAATTACAATGATTTAATGATGTATTTTCTGTTATATATGAAAACTGATTAATTTATTGATTAGGAATTGGAAAGTGTGTTGAATTAATTATATAAGAATT